>OY747717.1:2897500-3002500 GCA_963556495.2 Valencia hispanica
TTACATGGTTGGAAATTAGGGTTAAAAATTAGGTTAGTCTTGGGCGGGCCCGATACCTGAATGGGCCGCGCCTGGAGTAATCAAGAAGTATTTGGCCATTTTTTACTTCACTGGCAATTTCGGGTAAAACACGATCACTCATCAGCTAAATAAACTCCTCACATGTTTTAGAAGAAAAATAGGAAGGTGTTCCTGCACCTGCATTTCCATTTTTTTCTATGCGAGACCTTCAGAAAGGGATCAAACTTGCTGAAGAACTCCAGAATTCCTCTGTCTGCCAAAAATTTTACAACAGACACAACTCCTTCTCAACATTTCAGTCCAATATGCGCAACTCTTGATTCAAATTGTTTCTGCACATCTGAAACTATCCTCCCGCTGGCTTATGCTGAATCTGTCGATATTGTCGTGCTCCTTGATGCGTTCTGTCGGATGCTTCCAGTCGCTGAAAACCCGTTTCAAAGCACGACTGACTTTTAGCATCGCTGAAAATGCGACATGCAAAGCAAAACACATCTCCAAATAGATATTAAGGCAGCCATTGAATGTACTTACCATTTGCGAGCTTCAAGCTTTGGAACGGCTGTATTAACACCAGATGAGGCTGTTCTCCTGATCTGGTGTTAATACAGCCGTTCCAAAGCTTGAAAATCGCCATTAATGTTCTAAAAGTTCCCCGGTCCTTGCTCAGCCCAGTAAAGATGCCTGGACTCATCAGTTTTTTCCCCGCAGGGCAGGATCAGTTTATCCAAAGTCAAGGTGTCATCTGCTGAACCCACGGTTCCAGGTTCTGGAGGGACCGTAGCGCCGGTGTTAGCTAGGCTAATGTTCGGAGAAGGCGAGAAGGAAAAAGGCTCTGCTCTATCGCCGCTGAGAGGCTTTAAAAAAAAGCCTGTAAGCTTGGGCATCTTCTTCATCAGCTCTTTGTCGCATTCCTCTTTTTCTTTCTTTTTTGCGCTCCACTATCGTATTCTTTGCTTTCCGCCATCACGAGAAACTAATCACTGATGCTCCTCCCCAAGGCGTAAAATGCATCAAACTTGGACTGATAATAATCCAGCGTTCGTGACAGACATTTGCGGAAAACAAATTAGAAAACATTTCAACGGCAGAGTCAGGTTCCTCTTAGGTGACAAAGTTGAGGCGTTCTCACACTATTCATTCACAAGGTTAAAGTTCACCGGAGGAAACCGTTTTAACCCTTTAAGGGCTAAGCAACAAAATGCCTCTCTGGACGTTTTGTTTTCCAACTTTAGCTGTAAAAAGGACAAAAAATGTTAAAGCGTTAAATCAATATTTGAACGTACGAATAGAGTTGGAATCAGATAATCAATTTTTTTTCAACATAGCATATTAGCTAACTATTTAGCTAATATGCTAATTTACTTGCCGATAAGCGGAGGTGGACTACCAGTGGCGGTTCTAGACCAAATTGACCAGGGGGGCCAGAGTTTGTTCATGGGGGCACAAAACAAAAGAATGAAACAATTTTTCAATATGTCATCGTTTAATATATTCAATTCAATTCAATTCAAAATTACTTTATTAATCCCAAAGGGAAATTAAATGTTGTTGTAACTCATTATGCAAGTTCCTTCAAAGATTTGTTGTAGATGCTGATGGCTGTGGGTAGGGATGATCTCCTGTAGCAGTCTGCAGATCTGAAGAAGCCTCTGACTGAAGACGCTCTGTGGTTGTATGACAGTCTGATGTAGAGGATGCTCTGGATCTATGGCGTCTTCTTTTCAACTCATCAGGGTTTTGTGGCTGTAGTTGAGGTATTATTTGAGCTTTTGTGATGTTAATCAGCTGCTGCCAGTTGTAAACCACCTTGTTGCCATGGTTACGCATCATAACAAATGTCCAAAAATAAAAAGTATCAGCAAAAATCCTTCCAGCTGCACAGCATTCAAAACCAGAGAGAACAGTTGTCCACAAAAACAATGTTTCTACCAGAAATGGAAGAATTAAAGTTTTAAAAAAAGAAAATGAACCAAAGTAACAGAGCGACTCCAACATGCTGCCACCTTGAGCGGCGCAGTTCCGCTAATTAATTAATTCAATATTAAATGAGCCAAAGGGACTCTTGTGGCTCCTGATCCAGCAGCTGAAACTCAACATGGCTGAAGCTAAAAAAAGTTCAACACATTAATTTTTAACTCATTGTTAAAATAAAACTTTAAAAGTAAGAAATGAAATCGATACAAGAGATCATTTAGTTATGGTTTCTGTCCTAAATCATCTTAAAAAACTGATTTAGTATTATTTCTGCAGTACAGGGGCCATAAGACATGATACTGCCACCACCGTGCTTAACCATGGGGATGCTTGGGGCTTCAGTCCTGATCAGAGAACCTTCTCCTGCATGTTTTGCCGCGTCTCCTACTGGCACTTCTTGAAATGACAAAACCTCTGAGGCTGGAGTTATATGAGCTAAATGCGACTTTTTGTTATTTTTTTAGATATCTGTTTCTCGACATGTAGAAAACCATGCATCATTTTTTTCCTTCTGTCCTGCTCTGAAGCGACGGAAATGTGAGAAAGTTCCCAAACCTGGTTCCTGGTTCTCACGTACCTCCAGGTAACGAGATGCAAACGAACGGGACGGGGCGTACGAGACGAGCGTCCTCCTGCAACCAGTCTAGTTGCCGTGGAGACCTGGGTTGATGCTTGAGTTTTTATTTTTTTGCAGGAGAAAAGAAAGAAAGACGACCACAATCAATGAGACCCTTTTTTTTTGTTTTTTGTTTTAGTGGGAACCTCCTTTTGGCCTCCCGATGGCGTGGCACACACTGAAACCCGCCGGGACGGCTGAAACAGTGCGTGACTGTGTGCCTTTGTGTCTGACTCCCCCTCGGTGTGTGCGACTGACTTTATCTAAGACAAGGGCCCTTTTGTTTTAAGGCTCTGGGGGCCGAGGCCGGGCCCTGTAATTGGCCTACTTATGCCCTGTTTAGCATGAGAAAAGTCTCCTCGGCCCGGCAAAGCCCAGCTAACTTTTTGTTTTCACACGCAGACGGAGCGGGTTCGCTGATGAGAATTCAGATCAGGAGGGAAAAAAAACAAAAAACACCCCCTTCCTCCTCACCCGGAGTCTAAACACACTCCTCCGCCTAAAACACACCACACGCTAATTACTTAACGAGGAGCTGGGGGGAAAAAAACATGTCAGTGGAGTCTATTTACGGGAGGAGGGAGCGGCAGCTTGTTTTTCACCTCCTAACAAACTTTCTGTGCCACTTTAAATTTAAAAAAAAAAGAAACCCCTCTCTGTCCCTGAATCGGCCCAGATGCCACTTGTTGCTGCAGAAATCACTGAACTTAATTAGCGGGACAATGTGTGTGTATGTATGTGAGAGCGCTCTGAGCCGTAAACAGAGCCGCGGCTCACAGACGGAGCAGAGGGAAGGAGTTGGGGCTGAGCCGCGAGGTGAGCAACATGGAGTCGCTCTCGTGGAGGTAAATGCCACCAAATACCCAGAGATTCAAAAACCCAGAGATTCAGTGCTCAGGTAGGATCGTCCGGAAATACAGCGTTTCCCTGGCTTTAATTAACCGACGTGGGAGCATGTTTTGTTTCTGTTCTGGTCTAATGTTAACACGCAAACCATAAATAATAATACAGTGAATAATTTGCAGGAATTGGATGGAAAGGTAGAAAAAGACCCAAACTGGAGCTATTATGGTGATTTAACCAGTAGGCGAAGGTCTACAAGATACCACTTCTTAATACTGTGACAGCATAGGTTTTTATAATATCATTTATGCTGTTAAATGTTGTAAATGTGCGTTTTTTGTAAAGCTACATGCAGAGAAAAACACATGTACCATTTAAAATAAGGGGGGGGGGGGCACCCGTCCTGGAAAGTATAGCACACCAATTCGTTATTTAATTCTAGCCTGTAATTTTTAGATAGTTGTTCCAAGTCAGATGGAGTATTTTTCTGTTTAGACTCGGAAGACTTGATGTGTGGACTCGACAGTCAAGTCTGTAAATATCAAACTGGACGAAAGTGTTCTGGAGAAAAGTTCGGAGGTCAGATGAGACAAACTTTTGAGCCATTTGGCAACTTTTTACAAGAGTTACAACAATGTACCAACTGTTACGCAGGGTGGTGGTAGTGTCATGCTGTGTGACCGTTCTTGCATACCTTTTTAACCCTTCACTGTCTGAATTCATTTATATCTTTATCTATATATATTTAGATATTTATTTATATCTAAAGAAAACAAATGTGTGTTATGTAATTGTTTACAATCTAATACTAATGTAGATATTTAGTATAAACATTATCTAAATTAATATTTACCACTAGATGGTGGCAAAGATCTGCTGGTAAGATCCTCACTATGTGTAAAATATACATCAATAGGCAATAATGGAAAACGTGTGGTGGTTCGCCGAAAATTTGCACTGGTTTTAAATCTGTGGAGATCCTAACTTTTATTTTAAATGAAAGAAAAGTTAGACCTCTTTCATTTCCGTTTTGTATTGTTTTTCCAGGATTAAAGCCGTTACTGATGACAAAAAAAACTTATTTACCAGCTGATTTCATAACAGTTAAGAACTGGTACAGGTTCTTCAGATTGGACAAAGTCTGGAATAAAATCCAAAATGTCCCCGTCAGATGAAAGGGGAACTGTTAAGGATGTCCAGGAGCAACCCAGCAGCCACCAATGTTACGGCGCCACGCTGAAGAAAGTTCGACATCATCATGAACAGCGAAGACCAAGAAAAAAACCTTCAAAAATCTGCTCCTTCACACGAGGACCGGACAAACGTCTTCTGCGGAGATGTCAGAGACGACGAACATCGACCGCAGCGACGGGAAAAGTGTTTGGACGAGTCAAAGTGAGGCTTTCTGACCTTAGAAGACTCTACCAGCACGGCGGTGGCTGCATCATGCTGCGGGACGTTTTTGTGCCTCTAAATCGTTCACGTTAAGTCAACATGGAGATGAGTCGTCCAAGAACCAAGAAATTCTGCCTAGAAGGGCGGTCCAATATCCACCTTTGTTGATGACGTTTAACTAAACATTATGGGGGGGGGTGTGTATGTATATATTTGAGTCTGTATATTTGACTTTGTGGATCAGGGGGTAATCACGATGAATTCAAAGTTCTGCTCCAGGTTCTGTTTGGTTCAGGTAAACAAAAGCCAAAAACGAAACACTCATTTTCTCTTAGGTTGTTTTTTAACGTCAGACTAAAAAAATTCTGGCTTTCCAAGATTGCTTTATTAATTCAGGAGGAAAAAAAGAAATCAGAATTTTTCCTAAAGTCCGTTTTGACTCCACAGCGGTTTCGTTGAGTCCGTGTTCCTGGTTCTGTTTTCTCTTGTGTTTTTCGTGTCTCTATGTAACGTCAGTCGGACTAACGCTCCGCCCGTTTCTCCTCCATGTTCTGCCCGTCCCCCACCACCAGTCCGTCCTGTGCGGGGAGCTGGCTATGGGGAGCCCCAGCGCCACGTCGCCCACCAAGCCAGCGGGTCAGTACTACCAGCACTACGGCGCCAACCCGCGGAGGAGACCGCTGCAGATGGACAACATGGGTGAGGAGATGTTCACACACACGAACCAGATGTTTCTGCTCCAACAACCAGGAGGTGTTGATGTGCGCTCCAGATTAGACAGGAACAGGTTCACTGATGCTTCCTAATGGAGGGTTCCAGTTTGTTTGGACTTTTTCAACTTTATTCAAAAGCTTTTTGGATGTTTAGTTTTTTCTTTTGTAATATAATTAGTCCAGTTTGGGTCAGAACCACAGTGCAGAATGAGCAGGAGGACCTTCTGTCTTCAGGGTTCAGTTCTGAGCTGATCCACTTAACCTGGTATTAATTTAAAGCTCTATTAATCACTAATAGTGTTTTTATGGGAATAAAAAAAAATTTTTTGCTTTATTTATCTTAAATAAAAAATAATTTAAATATTCTGATTTTATTTATTTAAGTTTAATTTTTACATTTTAAATTTTCATTTATTTGTTGATTTCTGGGAAGTAATTTATTATTTTTGAATTATACATATTTTTATAATACATTTTTTATATCTTTTATGCACACAAGAAATATCTATATATAAAATACATTTATATCATTTATAAAATTTTCTAATTTATAGGTAAAATCCATATTTCGGTTTGACATTTGGACATAAAGCTGATTTTTACATTTTATTTATGTATTTATTTAGTTCTCAATGTTGTGTTTTTTATTTTATTTCAATAAAATTTGCCTCACAATATAAATAATAAAATGAAAGGGGACCTTTTCTCTAAAACACAGTTTTCATGTCAAACTTGTGTTTAAATTGTGTTTTTATAGTTTTTAATAGAATTCTGCATTCTACAGCTTTAGCCCATTTAAAAGTGCCACATCTCTGGTTAAAATGTGACATTCATTTTTATTGGTGCAGATTCTAAACTATTTTGCCTTCCTGGACCTGAATTGTAGTTCGTTTTTTTTTTTTTTTTTTTTTAGCCAATCAGTGGCAGCGTTTTTCCTGCAGGGCGTTGATCCCTGTAACCAGGCTGAGGTGAGCTGTGTTTGGTCCGATCTCTTAAAAAAAAAAAACCGGGACGATGATGTCCGCCGTGCAGCCATGGGAGCTTTCAGCCTTCAGAAGACACAATCACACAGCAACGCATGAATTACCCCCTCGTAGTAAAAAGACCCAGCTAATTCTCCCATCACAACCTCTCCTTCTGGAATAATAGGAAATGTCTCCTTGAGAGAAAACCCCGAGAACAAATCTAAATATGCCAGAAGCTGGCCTCTTTTTCTGGTTGCACTTTTTTATTTTCTGCATCTCATTGTGTTCAGCGCCTGTTTTCTCTGAAAGCTTCGTTCTAAACATCCCGAGGGCGTTTTAAAAAAACGTGGCGCGCCTGTCGGCCTGTTAAACCTCATCTATTGTTTTGTGTTTTATTCTCTTACAGACGTCCACACAAAAAAAGTGCGGAAGGTCCCTCCCGGCTTGCCGTCCTCAGTAAGTGATGCTGTTTGGGTTTTTTTCCTGATTTTTATTTTTATTTTTATGCTGTTCTGATTGTGGGGGGGAAAAAAAGGTGCTGATGTGATGTTTTATTGGCGGGATTAAAGGATGTCCCTTCTGGGTTTCCGTATGGACAAAGTGAGGAGGATGTTTCCTGGACAGAAACTCTCTCATCTGTTCAGTTGCTGCTGGGATTTAAGGTGTTTTTAGGAAATAAAGACCTGAATCTGTTTCAAAATAACGCTTAGTGGACGTTTCCTTTGGGGGAAATGTTTTGGTTTTTTAACAAGGATTCATTTATGAGGATACGGTTATTTTGGCCAGGGTTAAAAACTCCAGAAAGCGTTACAGTTATCACAGTTTTTTGCTGTTATTACTTTATTATTAAGTTTTACTTTTTTCTTTTATTTTGTGTGTTTTTTTATCGTTTTAGTTTTATAATCTTTACAGCTTTTACAGAGAACTTTTTATTTACAGTTGAATAAATTGCTTAAAGTAGATTGCTTGGCTTTTAAACTGTTTTAAACAGTTTTTTAAGTTAAGATTTTTTATATAATTTTTAGTTTTTAGTCAATATTTTAAAGTAATAAAAAAAATTCCAGCTTTTACAGAGAACCTTTTTTTATTTATAGTTGAATAAATTGCCAAAAGTGGATTGGTTTGCTTTTAAGCTGTTTTAAACAGTTTTAAGTTAAGAGTTTTTATTTTTTATATCATTTTTAGTTTCTAGTGAATATTTTAAAGTAATTACATTTTTTTCCAGGTTTTACAGTTAATTTTATTTTTTACAGTTACAGATTTAGTTATTACGCTTGAATAATTTTAGTTTTTTTAAACCGTTTTACAGTTATTATTTTTGTTACAGAAGTTTTACTAGTTAGTTTTACAGTTTTTATGAGTTATTTTCAGTTTTATTTAATTTTTTTACAAATTTAACTTTTAATTACAGTTTTTAGAGGTTTTACAGTTATAGTTTTTACAGTCATTTGTTTAGCTTTTAAGCTTAGTTTTTTTTAACAAACATTTTGTTTTGCAGAATATAATTAGTGTTACAGTTTTTACAGTCAAAATTGATCTGTTTAATATTTACGTTTTTACATTCAGTTTAGCGTTTACATTTAATTTTTTATCTCTTTTTTTGACTAATCTTGTAGTTATATTTGTAGAGATAATACAGTTTTTTCTCTTTTGATTAAAGTTTATCATTTAGTTTTTCCAGCTATTTCCAGTTGTCTTCAGAGTGAGTTACAGTTTTTCCAGTAACCAGTTTGCCAGCAGGTTATTCTACTGCAGCCGGATGCTCTCCGGAGTCGGTGTGAGTTTGAATCCAGTGGCTTTCGTCAGCAGTGACTGTCTGATCTGGAAGCGTCTCTATCTGATGCTCGTTTGCGGTTCCTTTTCAGCTGAATCGACCACAGCTGCGGCTGGGAGCCCCGAAAGCTCGGCCGGCGTTTAAACATCGACGGTGCAGCAGCTGTTTCTGCCTCCTCTGCTGCTCTAACTAACAGTTTGGTTTCAGATTTAAAGCCTTTCCTTTACCTCTGATCCGATATAAAACGGCTCCTTTGTGTTTAAGTTGAGCTGAATGTTTTTTACCTTCTCTTTCTGGAGCATCGTGTGGATCAGTCGCAGCTCGGATTATGGGAGTTTTCCTCGTTAAAGACTCGTTAACCATGGCTGAATATGCAGCATGTCGGCGGGAGTCCATTTTGTCCTCGGCTTCCTTCCTTCTATTTTTCTTTCCTTCCTTCCTTCCTTCCTTCCTTCCTTCCTTCCTTCCTTCCTTCCTTCCTTCCTTCCTTCCTTCCTTCCTTCCATCCTTCCTTCCTTCCTTCCTTCCATCCATCCTCCCTTCCTTATCCATCCATCCATCCATCCTTCCATCCATCCTCCCTTCCTTATCCATCCATCCTTCCATCCATCCTTCCATCCTTCCTTATCCATCCATCCATCCATCCTTCCTTATCCATCCATCCATCCATCCATCCATCCATCCATCCATCCATCCTTCCTTATCCATCCATCCATCCTTCCTTCCATCCATCCATCCATCCATCCTTCCTTCCTTCCTTTCTTTCTTTTTCCTTCCTTCCATCCATCCTCCCTTCCTTATCCATCCATCCATCCATCCTTCCTTATCCATCCATCCATCCATCCATCCATCCATCCATCCATCCATCCTTCCTTATCCATCCATCCATCCTTCCTTCCATCCATCCTTCCATCCATCCTTCCTTCCTTCCTTTCTTTCTTTTTCCTTCCTTCCATCCATCCTCCCTTCCTTATCCATCCATCCTCCCATCCTCCCCCTCCCGATGGAGTAAGGGAACAGGCAGCAGAGAGAGACGAGTGTGATCTGCAGGTTGAGATGAAGTGTCCCGTCTGGATTAGTTTTCATGTTCTAAAGTTTAGAAGTGCGTTTCTCCTCCTGATGGATCTTCTGTTGAGGAGTTTCTGGGACTTTTTTTTCCTGCACCTGTTTATCCACCTGCAAACTGCAGTTTAACTGGAGTAAATTATGGATTTATCCAAAATGGTGACTTGCATTTGCATACATGCAGACAGGGTGGACGTTTTTAAAGACTGAGCATGTGCAGGAACTCTGTGTTTTCTCCATTATCTCTTCCTCTTTATTCCTTATTTTCGTTCTGGTTCTGGTTGCAGCTCCTCCGTCTAATAAACGCTGCTCTGGTCGGTTCTGGGGCGGGTTGTTGTTTTTTTTCACACCCTGCTGCCATCCCATGAAGTCTGCGTAACTAACAAGCGCGGCTGTGGAGAGCTTGGTGTTTGGCCGGGTTCTGATCCGGCTCCGACTCGTCCTCGTCCGGGAGAGGGGAGCCTGCTGCCGTCTCTTGCTATGGGTTTGTTGGCAGGAGGCGTCGGCTGTGCAGGGGAGCAGAAAATGAACCTAAAGCTTTGCAGGGTTTAAGTTGGTGGCTCGGTTCTGTAGATTCACCAGTTCTGGTCTGGTGTTCATTTTCATAAGCGCTGTTCTGTTTTGGGTGTTTTTTGTTGTTTTTTTTAAGGAGAAGAAGAGCTGTAAACTTTTAAACTTTCTTGCTTCCAGGAGCTCCTGCTTTGTTGTCGTTCTGCAAGTATAGAAAACATAAAAGGCAGCCATATCAACGGGTCTTTTGGTTCAGGAAATTCATCTAATGTTGACTCTAAATGGGGGGGAAATGACTTTATTCCTTAGCTTAAATGGCTGTGGTGATAATGCAGATTAACTGTGATAAACTCATAGGGGGAAAGAATATACATCTGCTGTCTAGCTAGAACAATATTCCATAATATTCACATAAAACCCCACAAGTGTTTGGTTAAACATCGCCTAATAATCGACATCTTGTGTCCCTCAGGCTGGATATCTGACCTCTCATCTAAACTAGTTGATTTAAATTAACTCTGTCATCTAGTTCAGACATCATCAACAGGGGTGAGGTTAGAGGTCAAACCTACCAGTTTGGACGCATGTCTCGGACCAATGTCCTGTTGGGACACCCAGTTGATATGAGATGGACGTGTGCAACGTACCGGTACGACAGGCAGGAAAACAACCCCACAGCATGATGCCGCCACCACCGTGCTCAACAGTTTGCACAGCGTTTAAAAGCCTCGCCTTGGCTCATCCAAACATCCAATCTTTGTCTCGTCTGAACTTAATGTTTGTCTCCAGAAGACCTTTGATGTGGACCTGGTGCTCCGAGTTATGTTAGATCTGAGTCCTGGTGTTTCGTGGGTTGTTCCTGAACATCCTAACCATTTCTTTCTTTTATTATTTATCAGTATTTAAGTCTAATTCGATGTGAATGTTAATTATTATATTTCATCTTATTCCTAATACATTAATACTGGTTGAAGTTGGTACAGTTTCACAGGTTGAAACATTTTCAGGTTTATATTTCAGTCTTGAACTTTAAGTATTTTGTTTTTTTAATATACATTTAAGAGTAAAGTATCTTGATCATAAACAAAAATATGGTCCTAACTGAAACCCAACGAGCAACAACCCCAGCGTTGTGGGTGTGTTCACTATCTGACCCACTAAGCCTATAGAAACCCCAAAATGACCCAATGTAAAGGCAGATTGTAATGGTGTTTATAATAGAGCTTATAGCATAGGAATAAATTGTGGAAATCTTGTAGGGGAATATAAATATATATATATATATATATATATATATATATATATATATATATATTACACTTTTATTGCTGATTTATTTACTGTTAGATTAACCGAGAACCAATAAAAACAAAAAAAAGATAGCAATAAAACTGCATATTTAATAGAAGGTTTTAAAGTCTGAGAGATTGTACAGATCTACTTTAAATACAGATTTAGTTATGCCCATTATGTCAAGTTTGATAGGCTATAGTTTATTCGAGTGAATAGGCTGCTGCTAGCTAGCCTTATCGTGAACTGGAGTATATTTGGTTGTGGTTGGTTCTTTAGTTCTTCAAACAGGTTTCCTTGGTTATCTAGACATTTGTTATGATTAGGTACGAAGAAGTTTTAGAATATTCAAATTTAGTAGTTATTAAGTATACTCATTATGTGTGATCTAGTATAGTTACCGTTAGTAACCAAGTAGTCTTACTCTAAGCTTCCAACTATAGTCGCTGTTGGCAACCTAGTATACTTACAGTTAGCTTATAAGTATTGTCAGTGTTATCGATCTAATGTACAGCGATCTAAAATAGTTAGTACGCAGGTGTAATAACTGTTGGCTATCAACTATACACCCCATTTGCATTCTACTACACCCACTTTAGGAATTTGGTCTAGTTACCGTTAGCAGCCAAGTATAGCAACTGTTAGCTACCAACTATATTCACTGTTAGCAAGACAGTACAGTCACCGTTATCGATCTACTCAATGTTAGCTATCCAATACAGGTATCAGTAGCTCCCATGTATACTAACTGTTAGCAGTCTAGAATAGTTACTATAAGGAGCCAAGTATAGCTACTGTTAGCTACCACCTATGCTAATTGTTTGCAATCTAGTGTGCTTTGTCAGCAATCTAGTATTGTTAGCATTAGCAGCCAAGTATGCTTACTGTTGGCTACCAGCTATACTCACTGTACTGCAATATGGTACAGTCACTGTTTGTGATTTAGTGTACCTAGTTTTTGCAGTCTATTATAGTTACCGTTGGCAGCCAAGTATAGCTACTGTTAGCAATCAACTATACTCACTGTTAGCAAGACGGTACAGTCACCGTTAGCGATGTAGTATACTCACTGTTAGCTATCTAATACAGGTACTAGTAGCTCCCATGTATACTAACTGTTAGCATTCAAGAACAGTTACTATAAGCAGCCAAGTATAGCTACTGTTAGCAATCAACTATTTTAAACTTTAGCAATCGAGTGTATTCACAGTTAATAAACTTGTATCTTTGCCATTAGCAAGTAAATATACTTACTGTTAGCTATTGACTATACTAATTGTTAGTAATATAGTATACTGCTGTTAGGAATCATTTGTAGTTACCATTAGATACCAAGAATGTGTACTGTTAGCTATAAACTGTATGAAGGGTGTAGTATATGGTATACTCGCTGCTAGCGATCTGGTATAGTTAGCTTCTGCAACTGAGTGCACTTACTGTTAGCATCAACCATGCCGACTGTTAGCAATCGTTGGGGTTAAAGCAAATGTCAGATGTGATGTATGATATAAATTAATAATGACTGAGTTGTTTGTTGCCTTGTTTTAAGTTCAGCTCGGTTTCCTCCTCAGCTCATTCTCGTGTTTTTAGTGACTCTTCAGTGGCGTTAATCTATGCTCTAGTTAATAGGAGCAAAGTTGCCATATGTTGACTTCTTTTTATGCTTCATCTAATAGCTTTAATTGCTTTAGCAGTGGTAGTTTGGACTTAAATCTTATAGATTTGCCTTTATATTTGGCTTGAAGGTATTTATAAGATTCAATGTTTTAAAATAGATTTTATTTTAAACTGGAGTATATTCTACTCATCATTCTGCCTGAAATGCTCAGATTTAGAGGTCCTTTCAGGCTTCCAGTGATATTTGACATTCTCTGTACGCTGCAGAACTTTATAGCCTCCTGTTTTTATTGTTTTATTGGTTAGGTAACATTTTCTTTGTGCGGAAACCCTCCCCCTCTGTTATTTAGTTGCATTAGGAGAATAGGAACAGACATTTTTTCAGGCACATCTTTTCCATTTGCATGATTACACACAAGTGTTATTTAAGTTGTTTTCCTCATTGTTGTGTTGCCCTCCCATATGCTCCATTTAAGGGGAAAACTCTTGTCTATTTTCTCTCATCTCTGTTTCGCATCAACCGCAGAACAAAATGGCTCTTTTTCTTTTAATTAATTCATTTCTGTCTCTCTTTTTTTCCCCTCTCCCTATGCTGCAAGTTTGTTATTGTTGTTTCTCAAATTTAGTTTGCTGAGCTGATGATTTACTTTGAGAAACAATTAAACGTCACTTGAGAGGAGAGCATGGGACGTCTTTGTAATCAAAAGAAAATTAGGCATCAGTTGCTAACATTAGCAGGTTGCAGAGTGCCGCCTTACTGTCGTTTCTTTGTTGTTGTTTTGTTTTTCCTTTTAGATATCATTGTTTTGGTTAATTTGTTGTCCGCACTGATAAAGTCTGCGGCTCATCCTCAGAGCTTTGCTAATGTCGACTGAACGTTGGAGGAAATACAGATAGATGTATATGTGAATATCAGTGTTATCACTGAAAATAACGATAATGAAACCATAAAAATGAAGCCATTAAAGAGAATGGAGATAAACTGATTAATTGCATCAGGTGGCCTCTATTTTGTGTGATGATAATTTTTATTCATTTGTTCACACACACACACACATAATTACCCAGTAATAATACAGAATTACCTCGGGTTTGCAGGTTTTCTATATAAAGATGAGGCAGTTCATTTTTAGGCTTTATGGACAAAATCCTAATTCATAAAATAAATGTTATGCTTTGTAGTAATTCAAATCTAATCCAAATTGTATACTAACCTAAGCAGAAAATGTATATTTACCATTTGTTGAACTCTTTCAGTTAATTTTGTTTGACAAAATAAAAAATACATAAAATTTCATTAACAGTGTTTCAGAGCGAAGACCAATTAAATTCTCAATTTAAAAGATTTTATCTTTTTATCAGATGAAGGGTAAGGAGTCTCATTATCAACACCGGAGTCTGAAACCTTACACTTCCTTGGCTTTTGGCCATTAACAGAAGGACTTAGTGGTTTTATTTGCTTCTTTGGACTGTTCTGGAAACCGAAATATTGTGAAATCCGGAGTCGTCCTCAGCGATCCACTCCCCTCCATCTCTCTGTGGCTATTTCCTGATCCGCGGCTCTCCCTCCCTCCTCGCCTCAGATGTGGTTTTGTTTAAAGTTGACAGCGTTAATTAAATTAAGCCAGGTCTTGCAGAAGGCACAGTATGAGAGCCGGCGGTCCCTGGTGGGCCGTGGGTGTAGGAGGGATCAGGACTGGGGGGTTGGTTGGCGTGGCTGGGGGGACGGGGCAGAGATGTGGTTTGGTGAACCATACTGCCCCCTACAGTCAACCCCTGGGACAACAGAAAAAGTTCAGGCCCTAAAAGTCAGTTGCTGTGAGAAACCGTCTTCCTTTTCCTTCTCAATCGAAAAGGAGGTTTTCCTCAAACAGCTTGAATATGAGCTGCAGGCCAGTTGAGGATCTGGATGCTGGGATTTCCCTCCCATTCAGCCTCGTGACCCACAGTGAAGTCCAGTTCTGATGCTGTGCGATACGACCCTATTGACACTTTGTGTTCCTGCTAATCCCAACGGAGCTGAATGGATCTGAGGTCAGTTCTTCCACTCCAAACGGTATTGTTATGGTGAAACAGGAAGAGGTATTTAGTGCAGCTTGTTGTTGTCTAAATTATCTCGGCATCCTGTTATTTTCAGATCTCACCGAACTAAGAGGCCACATTGGTTTATTTATTTTACTGAATAGTTTACAGTATTACGCTGTAGTATAATGAAATACTTGAAAATAAAGCTGAAACTACGGTAATTAGGGGATTCAGTTAAAAAATGTATATAGCAAATGCATATTAGGAAATAAAATTCAATAGATTTTTAAATATATGGTTTGAATGAAAAACTACGTTTAGAAAAAAGTAATGCACAGAAATATAACAACGGTTTTAAAATAATAAAATTAATAATGCTGACTACAACCTAAAAGTAAAAAATAATATTTTGAATAATTCTTTTAATTAAAAATATATTAATTTTAACATAAGTTAAAGGCTATTCGATGAATGATTCAGATTAAAATATAAAAATTTACAATTCAAAATTTTTTAAATTGATTATTTTTTACTAAAAGCAGAAACAATTTGAAGTTTTGATTGAAATCCTGTAATTTATAGTAAATTGTTAATTTGTAATAGTTAAAAAGTAAAAATAATATATCAAATTTATATTAGTGACTATAATTTTACAAAAAAAATACATTTATTACATTTAGAAAAATCTAAACTATAAATACTTCAAATTAATCATTTTGACATTTTAACTATACAATTATTGATTCTGACTAAAAAATACAAATGAAAAATATTAATTCATTTTGACTGCTTTTTTAAAAAACTAAAAATGACCATTTCTGCACCAAATCTAAATCCCAGTTCTAGTCTGAAGATTGGAATAAAAAGAAAAATAACCAAATTCCAACTCCTCGATCCACTTCCACTTTTATTCGTTGCAGAGGAGCGCAGAATGACCTCAGCTCCTCGAGTGTGAAGTGGTGCTGAAAATGACGCATGTTCTTGTGTTAGCATGCAGCTCAAATTAGCAGCGTCGAAGCCGGCCTTGGCAGAGGATGGCATGAGAAAAGAAGCAGCAGAGAGGAGGGAAAAGCACAGAGAGCGTCTGCCTGGACCCGTGACATGCATCGGGACAAAAAAATATTCCCAAGAGAGTTTTTTTTTTTTTTTTTTACATTCCTGTTGATTTTTTGCACAGAGTAAAACATGAATTATTGAATACATTTCTGATGTGTATATAAATTAAGAACAAAGGTTGCTGTTGCCGACGATCTCTTTTGATTTCTTCAGCATGTTTAGCCATTAAAACCAATGTTGTTAAATGGTTTGCGTGAAGTGGATTTCTGATTTCAGACTGTGACAAACTTGGATTTGGTGTGAAAGCTGCGGCTGTTTTAATGTTTATACAGAAGAACCCCAAAGAGAGTTCAGCCAGGAATGACCTCATGCTTCACCCACACACACATACACACACAGAGCCGGACAGCTGCGTTTTCAGCTATGTCTTCTGGATGCTTCAGTGAGTCACTTCTCATGAAAAAGCTCCTGAAATGTATTTAAAATATGTAAATTTGTGACGGTCATTTCCCTTTCAGAGCTGCATTTAAAACATTTAACACATTAAAGAAACAGCAAAAATAATGAAGATATGTCTGAAATGTTTAAATAGATTGATGTGTCGTTTGCCCGTGTTTAGTCTCTCAGCAGTTTTCTTGGCTTCGTCCCCTAACTGTCCCACACTGCTACGCCACAGCCGCCATTTTGTGTCAGATGGGAAGCTGGCTAATTGAATTACAAGGAATCCGTTTGTCTGTGTTGGGGTGTATAATTTGTGTATGAGTGCTTGTGTGCTCTCTGTGCAGAGGCTCATTTTCGACTCAAAGCTAAACACAAATTCATCTTATAGTGCTTTGGCCATAGTCTAAAAAATTATTGAAGTCATTTGTAATTTAATCTAAATTAGAAATATTTCATGTAACTTTTCAGTTTCTTATGGTTTCCACTGAATTTGCTGCATTAATTGACAGTGGTGTTTTCTAGCTCTAATTCTGACTTGTGGCATACCTCTGCAATCTGTTTTGGCTATATGGTGTTAGCTTTGCTAATGCTAGGCCAGTGTTTCTCAAACTATGGGGCGAGCCCCACTAGTGGGGCGCAGAGGTATTGCAGGTGGGGCGTGACATCAACGGGATTTAAATAGTTTTCCCCCCTAGATTCTGTCGTTGTGAATGTTTCACTGCACTGTAAATTAAATCAACCAGCTCCCTCCTCTCACAAAATTAAACACACTCAAATAAATTAGCAATTGTGATCATCATTGTAAACAGAACCGGGACCTGGAACATCGGGCTGGGAGTTTGACGTCAGAATATATCGCAGCAGAACAAAACAAGCTGGAGTAGCCGCATTATCAGAGATTCCATCTGCAAAATGTACAAATATCTAAAAAGATCAGGGAACGTTTCAGAGTCAGAGAAGTCACACGGTCAACCACGGAGGAAATGCAGGGATGAGTATCTTGCTGTTTTTTTTGGTTTTTTTTGTACTTTTGAAAGCTTTGTAAATTTGATAAAACTACAACTTTTATTTTCTCCAACTGTGAGCTGAAGTTCTACATGTAGCAACTACTGACAGCATATATTTTTGAGCCGGTGTTATACCAGTACCCAACCCCTTTTTCCAACTAATTTATACCCTTAAAAACTTGTAGACTAACTCGGCTATTTAAATAAATAAAACACTTTAAAAATCAGGCGTGGTCACCATTCTGTTAGGGCGATAAAAGCAGGGGGGGCTTGTGTATGCTCCTTTGTCCAAAGTGGGGAATGATAAAAAAAGTTTGAGAAACACTGTGCTAGGCTGACCTCCGGGCCATGTTAGCTAAAACTGAGAAACTATGTTAGCTTAGCTAAGAATGATGTTATATTGTATCCCTAAGGTGTTGTATTGGTCTAATGCAGTGATGGTAGTGCTCACACTTTGTTTGGTTACATCTTGGTACCCTTTCTAATGCGATGCTAACTTTCATGCCATATTCACAAAGTTGTATCAAAATTAGTTTAGCCCCAATCATCCTGGATTTTAACCCTACAGTTGAACTATTGTTTAAATCTAATCCAGTTACAGCGTTGGCCCCGTTACAATTTTGTTCTGGCTACATCTTGTTAGCTATAAAGATTTCTATGTTAACTTTTTTGCTATGTTAGCTGAAACTATTTCAAGCAACAGTTATCTTTGTGCAAAATTATGGTAGGTTACAGGCTACAGTTAAATTATTTCTTAGTTCAAAAGTGTAAGTGCCTGTGGTCTTGCTAACTCTGTGGTTTGGCTACATCATGTTAGCTTAGCTAATGCTAAGCTCACTTCTGGACCATGTTAGCTAGAACCGAGTTAACTGTGTTAGCTTAGCACATATGATGTATAACTAAGATGTTGTATTGGTCTAATGGAGTGATGCCTAACCTTTGTACCATGTTGACTAAAACGATTGGAAACTGCAGTTAGCATAGCCTAGCTTATGTTGTGCTTGAACTTGAATTGCTGTATTAGTCCAAACTAGTCTCCATTTACTCCCTGTGAACCTGTTTTTATTTTAAATAAAAATCATGCTGTGAAATGTAATCTTTGATATCAGTGAGTTCAATCTTTTTTGTTGAGTTGGCTGCTTTGCACCGACTTTAATGTTCTCTGGTAGGGTTGTCTGGTTATTGTTAACCAAGGTATGTAAGTTAACACACCAAGTCAACAAGATTTAGTCTGTCTTAAAGGTAATGTGACTGCTGGTACCAGATTGAATAAGTTGTTAAGCTAACTCTTTCATTATGGCAAAATACTATGAAGAATGAACGCTCATGAATAAAAAAAAAAAGTTTTCTCATCCACGTTTCATGATGATTGCCTATTTATAAAAAAATTATTTCTTTCATTTAGAAGAGTTGTTTTTGTCTTAGAAATCACTATTAAGAAATAAATTAAAAACATCCATCCATCCATCTATGTTCTTCCTGATAAAATAATACTCACAAAATAAAAATAAGGTTTTAACCATATGTTGACAAATAAACAAAATCCCAATAAGGCTTTGGCTTTTTTTCTTGGATTAGCTTTAATTATTTCTTTGGCTGTACGTTGGAAGCACCATCACCTTTTATGGATCAACAGAACTTACCAAATGATTTATTTACTTATTCAATCAAATATTTGTCGGCACGTGTTTATTTGCTTTAGTCACCCCAACAATGTTTTCTTTCTTAAAAGGACGTACTGATTGCTGATTCCTTCCCCTCTTATTAGACAATGTTGTTGATAAAAAGTGTGAATAAACTGGTTCCTCCAAACCATTGCTGACCCTCTCCAGTCCTTCACCTGAGCTGGTTTGCTAACATCCTTTGTGTTCACCAAGTTTTCCTCACAGTTGTTGATCCCAACACCTGACCTTCACTCCAAAATAAAAATAAAAATCACACTTTGAAGCAGCTCAGGCTCTGTATTGTTGCTGCCTTCTTGTCCTTGTGAGGACATTTGGGTCTTACACGGACCCTGCTGCAGATGTGAACGCTCCCCGATGCATTCCTGAGCCGAAATATTTGGCCGCAGCGAACATGCGGCTTTGAACGACGCTCTGATTCGCTCCAAGGCTGTGATGGAAATCACATGTTGTCAAACACACACATTCACTGACGCACACACACTCCGTGCATGACTTGATGAGACAGAAACTGCTTTAAGCTGTCGATGGTTTGTTGGAAAGTTTTCAGTTGTCCTTCTCAGCTGCACCAAAAAGGCCAAACTCAGTTGTGTTTTTGGGTATTTATAATTTATTTTTAGTGTCTTCATGGGAATAGTGTTTCTAACGGTAAAGTTATCATCACTTCTCAAGTTTTTTTTTGTTTTTTTCTCATGGGAACCACAGAAAAGGTTAAATATGACTTTGTTTCTGCTGCTTCTTGTTTAAAGTAGTTTCTGAAAAATAACTACATTTAAACTACTAAAAGGAGGCAACATAGTCAGTACGCTGGAGTTAAAATATGACAGTCTATTGAGAAATAAAGCAGCCTGTGCTCGGATCTGGACTGATGTTGTCGGGTGGTGGAAAGCCCACTTTGTGTGGCCGTCTGGGTCTCTGCTGCCTCCATTTTAAAAACTCCAAACATAAATAAAAACCACCCATTCTTTCGTTTTTGTGCAAATTGTTCCTTCTATAAGCCGTTTGAAAAAGTGCCTTATTGTGACGTCATAATAATCGGAATTTGCATAGAACCGCCCCTTGTTTTTCGTCAAACCCCGCCCTCCAATCCAATGCCGTTCTTGTGCTAATTTGCATAAATGTGACAGAGCCCTTTAAACACCTCATTCTGAAAGGGACTGAAATTGAGCTGGTGAGATCACTATGTGAGAGTAATTTTGTACAAAGAACTAAATTAACATGTTTTGCTCAGACCATAGAGCTGTTATAACTTGTTATATTACTTTTGGACCTAAAGAGGAACGATCAACAGTCAGCACACAGCTTGTGTTAATACAGCTAGAAACTACTGATCAGGCATGAAATCTAGGTGTAGTAAAAACAGCAAGAAGCACACACAAAACATGATGCATTCAAAGCATGACTCAAAGGCAGCTCTAAACAGATACGTTTTTAGATGTGATTTAAAAGATCTCAGTGTTTCAGCAGCTTTGCAGTTTTCTGGAAGTTTGTTCCAGATTAGAGGAGAATAGAAACTGAAAGCTGCTTCTCCATGTTTGGTTCTGAGAGGACCTGAGTGGTAATTTTTAGTTTGTGTTGGTGTGCCCGCTAGCGCCACTCTGAGGTCGGATGCGGCAGACGACGGGGCAGAAGTCATTTTGTGGAGGTGTTCACGTCGGGGCTTGGTGTACTCACCGATGTTGCAGGAGCCAAAGGGGTCTCAGCCGTAGGAGCAGCTTTAAAACGAAAACTGGCTGCGATTGAAAGCTGCGGATGTTCACGGCGGTGGTTTTGTTGCTAGCTCCATTCACGTTGATGCCCTTTGAGGCAACACTAATCTTCGTACAAAGCGCACAGTAAGCCTCATTGTTACTTTCGGCCAGAGGCTTCAGTCACTGTTTAAAATCCTCAAATGTACACCTCCCCATTTTCAGTAGTTCTGCATCGCTTCGCTGCATTTTACCATAAATCGTCGGGATACATCACTCCGGCGATGGCACGTCTGTAGCATGTGAAATAACATGGTATGGAAACCTGAGCAAAAAGCCAGCATAAATGAACAAATAATTATTTGATTTGATTTGATTTGTTTACATGAGTCTATTTTTATAGACAAACTTATTTTAAAAACATGTCAATACTAATCGAATGTAAGACTTTACTCAATCAACTTAAGACTTTTTAAGGGTCTTAAATCAATTTCTCAACTTTGAATACTTTTCAAGACCCCGTGACTACCCTGATGTAGTTGCTGAGGAGAACATTGGAGTGTCTTGTGTGGATCTGGATAAGGATAAGGCTTTGACCATGTAATTTTAGAAATTTTGCTGTCGGGTACCTGGGTGTCTTTGAAGGTCTATCTGGTCCTTGTGTAATCAAAGTAAGATCTGTTTCTGCCTTACCGGCTTAAACTCAAGCTTGTATCCATTGCGTCTCGTACCCTGCCAGGGCTGCCACACAAACAAACCCTGTTTGTGGTGTTCATGGACAGGATCTCATGGTGTAGCCTTGGAGAGGAGAGTGTCTGGTTTGAAAAACTCAAGGTCTCATCTTTTGTCTTTTGCAGACGATTTTGTTCTGTTGGCATCTTAAAGTCGTGATGGGCGCAAACTGATGGGTGCAAACTGACTAAAAGCCTCGACATACTCTGCAAGATTAGAGAAACGTTTTTTTTCTTGAGGAGGCAGAGACGGGAACAAAGCTCTTTCTGGTCAGGACATTTGATACTTTGCAAGAACTCAAGTTGAGAATCCTTAGAAAGTCCTCATAGATCCCTCCTACAGCAGAATTTCTCAGTGTAGTAACCAGACCCACTTACAATTTCTGACTAATATTTGTTGGACATGACACAGGAAAAAGGCGACCTGCAAGAACTCCTCGACCGGAGCTCTAAAATCAGATCCTCTCTTTGTTCTTGCCGAGTATGCTTTGGTCTTAGGATCCATAAGTCAGGTTAGGACCGGTCTCTGCCTCACATGAAGTTATTGAAGTATCTTAGATTCTTGTTCACGAGTGATGGTAAGAGTGACGATGAAGACAGACTGATTTCAGCTTCGTCTGCCGTAAAGTGGGTACTGCTCTGGTCTGTCATGGTGAGGAGAGATCTACCGACATATTTTTTGGGGAGCTTATGGTGGGGCCACTGCCACTCGGCATAGAAAGTGTCAGTTGAAGTGTTTTGGGCTTCTGATCATGGTTCCTCAGTTTGGAGGGTTTTTGGGCAGTCCTCACTGGGAGGGAGACTTCAGGACAGATGAAGACGCCACTGGAGGGACTATATAGCCCACAACTCTTTCCACAAATATTACAGGGATAAGTCAAAGTACGTTGTACGTTGGCCAGAGAAAAGAACCAGTATTGGCCCTAAATGATGTGATATTTGCCTTTTACATTGAAGGCTGTTAACAAGTTCAAATTCAGAGTCTTAAACTAAATAAAACCTTTTTAGCTGAGGAAGAACATGGTAGCATACTTCCACCAACTTTACAGCTGGGGATAAAACCAGATGAAAAGTCTGGGCTTGGCAGACTGAGGTTTCCTCCTGTTAAAACTTTATTGTACCCACTGCTGCCAAGTTCCACTTCCTAAGAGGGAAGTTTTTTTTTTCTTTCTACAATACAGTGGGGTCCTTTTATTTATTAGATTAAGGGCCAAAGTTATGGTATAATAATGTATAATTGAACAAAGTTAAAGTTACAGACTGGAACCGAAACTGGAGAGATATATAGATTTATAACTGGCCCTTTCTTAAAAAGTGTGTTATTTAGACTGATGTTATTATGATGTGTGTGTGTGTGTATATAAAGTAAAAGTAATTTTTGTCATATATCTCGTAGATTCCACAAGCAAGAGTATTAAGTTAAGATGATAATTCAGATTTTGTCTACCTGGGTTCTTGTTAGGAAGTTTTGATGAGTCAGTATCTTACCTGCAGTACATCTCTCTCGTCTTTGAACTAAATCCACACTATAGTTTACGAGAACATTGTTTTTATTGAACCTTTTAAACCAACGTTATTGGGATGAACTAAACTCAGCAAAACAAGAAACGTCCTCTGACTTTCAACTGTTTTCACTTTCAGTAAACTTAATGTGTGTAAATATTTGTATGAACACTAAAAAAGTCAACACCATAAGACAAACTAAAAGTGTTTCACAGACATGTGACTAACAGAAATAGAATAATGTGTCCTTGAATGAAGGGAGGCTCAAAATCAAAAGTACCAGTCAGTATCTGGTGTGGCCACCAGCTGCTTGAAGTACTGCAGAGCATCTCCTCCTCATGGACTGGACCAGATTGGTCAGTTCTTGCTGTGAGATGTTACCCCACTCTTCCACCAAGGAACTTGCAAGTTCCTGGACATTTCTGGGGGGAATGGCCCTAGCCCTCACCCTGCGATCCAACAGGTCCCAGACGTGCTCAATGGGATTGAGATCTGGGCTCTTCGCTGGCCATGGCAGAACACTGACATTGCTGTCATGCAGAAACTCACACACAGAACGAGCAGCATGGCTGGTGGCATTGTCCTGCTGGAGGATCATGTCCGGATGAGCATGCATAAAGGGTACCACATGAGGGAGGAGGATGTCTTCCCTGTACCGCAAGGCATTGAGATTGCCTGCAATGACAACAAGCTCAGTCCGATGGTGATGTGATATACCGCCCCAGACCATGACGGACCCCCCACCTCCAAATCCATCCCGCTCCAGGGTACAGGCCTCGGTGTAACGCTCATTCCTTCCACGATAAACACGAATCCGTCCATCACCCCTGGTGAGACAAAACCGTGACTCATCAGTAAAGAGCACTTTTTGCCACTCCTGTCTGGTCCAGCGAAGGTGGGTTTGTGCCCATAGGCGGCGTTGTTGCTGGTGATGTCTGGTAAGGACCTGCCTTACAACAGGCCTACAAGCCCTCAGTCCAGCCTCTCTCAGCCTATTGCGGACAGTCTGAGCACTGATGGAGGGATTGTGTGTTCCTGGTGTGACTCGGGCAGTTGTTGTGGCCATCCTGTACCTGTCACACAGGTGTGATATTCAGATGTACCGATCCTGTGCAGGTGTTGTTACACGTGGTCTTCCACTGCGAGGATGATCAGCTGTCCTTCCTGTCTCCCTGTAGCGCTGTCTTAGGCGTCTCACAGTGCGGACATTAGCCACATCAGCAGTCCTCATGCCTCCCCGCAGCATGCCTAATGCACGTTCACGCAGATGAGCAGGGACCCTGGGCATCTTTCTTTGGGTGTTTTTCACAGTCGGTAGACAAGTCTCTTTAGTGTCCTGCGTTTTTAGAACTGTGACCTTAAATGCCTACTTTCTGTAAGCTGTTAAGGTCTTAACGACCATTCCACAGGTGCATGTTAATTAATTGATTATGGTTAATCGAACATGCATGGAAAACATTGTTTGAACCCTTTACAATGAAGATCTGTAAAGTTATTTGGATTTTTACAACATTCTTGTTGAAATACACAGTCCTGAAAAAGGAACGTTTCTTTTTTTTGCTGAGTTTATGTAGTTTATCCTTATTTACTCAGATGGCTATTTACAACATTCAGCAAAAACCGAAATGTTGAAGCATATCCATCCAGATGAACTACTTCTACAAATTTATTGTAGAAATTACAAAATTAAAAGAATATAATGGCGGTTCATATGAAAGCTAATTTCTTTCTTACTTTCCCATGTGATTTTTTTTTTAGATTATCTTTATTTATGAACATGGAAAATTCACTTTATGATCATAATTGTTTTTTCTTCTTTTTTGCCATTTTGTTGAGAAAGAGGTTGGCTAGCTGTCTAACTAGTGAAAACTAGCTAGCTAAATGATTACATTATGAGTGGTTAGCTTGCTGCACCGACTTTTAGCTAGTTGGCTAACTAGTGAAAGCTAGCTAAATGATGACATTGTTAGTGGTTAACTTTCTGCACCGACTTTTAGCTAGTTGGCTAACTAGTGAAAGCTAGCTAATTGACATTGTAAGTGGTTAACTTGCTGCACCGTCTTTTAGCTACCTGGATAACTAGTGAAAGCTGGCTAGCAAATTGATGACATTATTAGCAGTTAGCTTACTGCGCTGCCTTTAAGCTAGCTAGCTAACTGGTTAATCTGTTTCTAAAGTACAAATATAGAGGGAAACAGAATGAAATATTAGTCTTAGTCAGAATAGTTAAAGCAGAGTCAAATATATCTCCCCCACTATTTCTGACTCTGTCCTTATCAAGTGTCAGTTTACTTCTCTTTAGTTCATTTGCATATTTTTGTTATTATTGAAAGACCGTTTTGGAGGTGTAAAATGAAAGCGAACCGGTAAAAGATTTAAAGGGCGGATTAAAAATTTGTCCCCGCCCCATTCAGCGGTGAAGATTAATTCTTTGTGATTGCAAAAAGTTTTCAAACTATGATGCTAATAAAATCTACATAGTGCTAGCTCTAAATATTTATTAGTCACACTAAATATTCAACCTTTTATGATCATTAAAAGTGGTAATAATTTAAAATAGATTTTGGAGAACATTAAAGGGGGCTAATTGTTGAATTTAAAGTCTTAAAAGTGTAATCCTCCGACCAGTGGGTGACAATAGGGTGGCATCAGACAAAGTTTGCTTTCATACCAAACAGTAACACCTCCACTTCTTCTTCTTCTCCTCACACTGGAAGTTTTTATTTTGCACTTTTAAACTTTTTGCTAACCCCCCGCCAAGAGTTTCCCTCCAATTTGTTTCCTTTCTCGAAATGTTCCGTTTGTTAGGTTGAACAGAAAATCACAGAAAAATCACCATAAGGGCTGCTTTGCATTTTTAATTAAGAAACTAACATATGAATATATTTGCATATTATTGAGTTGCAGATTAAATCACGCATACATAATTAGCGTGCAGCAGCGCTCCTCTCCTCTTTGCCTGCACTGTGCTTACTGCTTCTTTTTTTGTGTGTGTTTTTTGGCAAGCTGCGGTTCTGATGGATGCCAGACACACAAAAAACACACAGACACACCTTCTCCTGACACTCACATGAGAAACACTCTAACAAAACCTCTCCAAACACTTGCAGTGATCTCTGTCAAACCATCTCTGTAACTGTCAGTTTGGAAAATTAGCGTCTGATTTCCTCCGTCAGAGTAGAGGCCATGTCAGGTTTCTGATCCTGATTAGACGAGAGAAAATCACGGCTTTGTCAGAATTTTGTAAATAATTGACTTTGTGTCTTTGAGCAGTTTAACTGTTAAAAAAAAATCTGTAAGTTAGGACTGATGGAGTTCAGTGTAGTGACTATTGTGATAATAGCATCTTGTATTAGTAGAAAACTTGGTTCTTACCATATTCTTGCCCTTATTCAGTTGTTTAAACTCAGATGCTCAAGAATCAACAGTCAACCTCCAACTTAGATTCTTTTTTTTATGTAAGGAGCTTTTTTCTTCTTCATTCGCAAATTTTTAACGTTATAAAATATCTGTACAAATGTTTTACAGACCCAAGGAAGGGTCCTGAAAAGATAAGAGGCTTTCAGACCACAGAAGCCTGTAAAGAGTAAAAGCGAATCCGTCCGCCATTTTTATCTAACTTACCGTCTCACAGCAGTCAGGCACTGAGACCCAAAGCAGGAATGTTATACTTCCATAGAACCTGGTGGGTTCGCTGTAGCCTGAATATTTACATTCACAGGTAAATGAAACAAAATAGTCCAGAAGGGTTGTATATAGTCACTCCAGTGAGTTCTGGGTCTGCCTCGGACTTCCTAATCTTATACCCAAACCACCTCTCAAATGACTCCTTCCAATGTGGAGGCAAGGCAATTTGATTTGTTTAGCAACACTTTCAGCAACAAGGTAATTCAAGCTGCTTTACATGATTATGGGTTAAAATAAAAATAGTATTAAAACACAAACAAAGCATATAAAGTAAAAACAGCAATAAAGCAAGAAGAATACACAAAACAAATGATAAATGAAAGCATGACTCAAAGGCAGCTCTAAACAGATACGCTTTTAGTCGTGATTTAAAGGAACTCAGTGTTTCAGCAGCTTTGCAGTTTTCTGGAAGTTTGTTCCAGATTAGAGGAGCATAGAAACTGAAAGCTGCTTCTCCATGTTTGGTTCTGATTCTAGGGATGTTGAGTAGACTGAGTGGTCTGGGGTTAGTATGTGAAAACAAATACTCAACATATTTTGGTGCTAAGCCATTCAATGATTTATAAACTAGTAAAAGTATTTAGAAGTCTATTCTCTGAGCTACAGGGAGCCAGTGTAAGGACTTTAGAACTGGGGTGATGTGCTCTATTTTCCTGGTTCTAGTGAGGAACACGAGCAGCAGCGTTCTGGATCAGCTGCAGCTGTCTGATTGACTTTTTAGGCAGACCTGTGAAGACGCTGTTGGAGTAATCAATCCGACTAAAGCGTGGAGGAGTACAAGCCCCACAGATCAAGGAGCTCCTCGCCTTAGAGATTCTGGCCTCCCTATAGAAGAAGCACAAACACCTCCTAGCCTGAAAGAATAGCATTTAGAAACGTAAAATACTAAACTTAGTACTAACTTAGTCCAAGTTTGATCGTTGGCATAAATGTTGTTTTCATGCTTTTCTCATTTCAAGGTGGTCCTAATGCCAAGAAAGCGTTGAAAATGCTCTTATTATTATAAGGGATGGAGTACTCGAGTCCTGGCTTGAGTCACTTTTAAGGGACTTATGACTTGACTTGAGCAGCACCCCGATGACTTGCACTTGGACTCGGACTTGCAACATCAGGACTTGAATTTGGACTCGGACTCCGACATGATAAATTGCTATTGTTGGAATTAGCATTGTTAGCTTCCTATATTAGCTCAGATTACTGGACAAATTTAATAACATCTCAAAGCCTTTGTAAGAGGTATGTGTGACATGTTGATTATTTATTGTATTGCACATGCTACTGTGTTAGCTTGGTGCTAGCATGGGGGCATTGAGTGCAATTTATTTTTTAATAAAGTAAGCCATTCTAGTTTTAAAATCTACACCCTGCACTCTTATTTTTGACTTGCTCTCAGGTGATAATTGAGTTGGACTGGAAGATAATTTTTGGAACTTGGCCTGTAAGACCTAGCAATTTGACTTAGACTCATCCTATGGGATTTGCACTTGGACTTGAAAACTAAGGACTTAATGGTGACTTGACTAATACACTGGTTATTACTGTATCAACAAGTAGAATGTAGGCTTCATAAATGTCAAATTGTGTTTTAAAGAATCTCTCTGCGGGGTAGATTTATCCAGTTGAGGTCTAACCAAAAAGAATACATAATTCTGTATTAGAGAAGGTCAAATACACTCTGGAGTCCTTAAAAAAAAATCTGAAACAACCCTTTAATTTAGCGTGTAATGTTAAGCAGCGAATTTTAGCATACTTGGGTTTTAACTGGACTGGACTGCGAACATGCATAAAGAAAACTTATTTGGGCGGATTTCTGTTTTTCCTTTTCTTTTTGCAGCATTGCGCCCTCATGTCCCATGCCACCCTAGGCAGAAGGCCATATAATCAACATTTAAAACCTGTTCCATTTATCCATCTCCTGCTTAATCATTCAGGAACAAGTGAAAGGTCATAAAAATTGCAACTTCAATGCTTTTATATTGGTGTATTGTACCATATTAACTCGGGTTCAGATTAAAATGCCGATGATGGGTATAAAACCTGATATAAGGTACCCTGAGTGCCAAAAAAAGTCCCAAAACCTTAAGATTTATTCCTCTCTTGAGTTAGGCCCGAGCAGCAAAAGCGCAGCAAAGGCCTATTGTATCTGTACTGTTTCTTATTCCTCACAAAAATGAACTGGCTATTTGAAGTCTAAACATGTATTAAAAACTCATCAAATTTCGCAGACGCATAAATGGTGCGTGAAATTTAAGTATTTTAAAGGTTTTGCAAAAGTCGCAACAAAACGCTGTAAAAAACCTTCCCATTTACCTTACTTTAATGTAGAGGTATGACATTTGTTACCCTTGTAGAACTTCCCAAGACCTAGCTAAAATTCTCTTAACGTCATAGTCCACAGTAAATAGGAAGTCTACCATCTTGGATTGAACCTGCGTTTTTGCCTCTGTATTTGATTGAACTCCTCTTACACGTTTTGATCGACTGGCTTGAAAATTGAGTTTGCTCATAAGGCATAGGGGATCTTAAGTTGTCAAAATCCTGAGTTTTCGTCCAAGCTGAAGGGGCGGGGCCTGGCCTCAAACTTTTACTACACTTGAAAAAAACGTAATATCTCCTATAAACAAAGTCACAGAAACACTGCTCACCATCAGGTCCCCAACAAATCACATTGGTCAAATGGTGACGTCAAGTCAGCCTCGCTTCCTGAGAACAGGAAGTGTTATGTTTTACTTTGAAAGGTCAATATTGGACCCCCTTTACCTAATCAACATGAAACTGTGCCCAGTGACAGAAGACAAGTTAGTGTAACTCGGCGTGCGGTACAGAGATGTTTCTCGAAGCGGTGTGGCCATGGCGGCGTGGAAATTCTGGCATCCCACCGTAGCAATATGTTTGGCTCTAATTTCCACAAAAATCATCTGACCTGCACCACATTCAACATGATGGATATTAGTCATTCCCCTAAAAGATATTTATGCAAATAATTGGTGGGCATGGCCTGATTCCTCTACAGCGCCCCCTAGAATCCATTAGACAATCATCCCCAAGCCATTCATTGTCTGAGTATTATGAAATTCGGTACACATATGTAGTGTCTTCATAGAAAGTATCTTGAAGCCAAGATCCAAACTCCAAAGGACGTTGGCCATTTTAGATCAAAGCTGCCATTTTGAGCCATTTACACACGTTGCATTTGAACAAGTTCCTCCTAGACCCTTTGTCTTACAGACTTAAAATGGAGCCAGGATAGTCTTAAGGCGTTGAGGATCAAAAGTTGTTCAAAGGTTTTTGCTGCGTCAAAGTAATTGGACATGGCCAAGCCTCAAAGTATGGCTTCTCACCATAAAAGGTGCAAGAACATCCACAGTTGAACAGCCTAATTCCTCCACAGGGCCCTCTAGAAGCATTAAAACGATCATCCCCAAACCATGCTTTCGCCTAAGATTATGAAATTTGGGTCACATATGTTACTTAGCAAGACCTACAGAGAAAGTTGGCCATTTTGGATTAAAGACTCTACTTTGCACACATTGCCATGCAGAATTCACCATAAGCAACTCACCCCCCTACCAGAGTCTTACTCCACCCACATTGCCTGTTTGAAAAATGTGCCAAAAGGAGGCGTTGTCTGGCAGACCATGGGGCGGCGGGGGAGAGGACTGGGCGGGGTCAACACTTTCTTGCTATTACAACTCCAACTCGCTACGGCGGCGTGGCCGAGACTGTTTGTTTTATACCTCACAGCGACGGGATGGCTGACATCTCCGCAGAGTGAATAGCACTAACAGATTCAAATTCAAGTGCAGTGTAGAGTTTCTGCATGCGAGTTGCCTTTAAATAAAATCAGTTTTTATGCTTTGGGCTTCTTGTGCTTGAGTTGGGGGTTAACCCCACCCTGAACATCGATTGGCTATCATTAGGCCTGCTTATCATGAGCTGACTCTTCTGTTTTAGTGGAGAGGAGCGGTGAGTTGCAGACAGTGTTGCCAACTTACCGACTTTGTCGCTATATTTAGTGAGTTTTTAGACCCCTCCAGTGATTTTATTTTATTTTATTATTATTCAAAAAAGCCACTAGCGACAAATTTTGGGACTCTTTCTGGTGTTATTGGGGATTTTGGGTGAAGCACGTATCCTTGTTTCTTTCACTGAGCAGCGGTGGTGCTGTGGGCTGCTCTCCGTCTCAAAGCGCTCACATCTGGACTTACTCAGAGCAGATATTTACCCCACTGAGTCCAGAATGCTTACGAATCGCGAATACTCGAAGCCGAGGTTCCAGTCACCACTGGGACTAGTCTCAAAAACAGAGAACTGTAAATGGCTGGGACTGCATCTGTTCAAGTCTGTTAAAAACAATAAATCCCTTAATAAACCCACTTTTTTGTTATATATTTGTTCTGCCACAATAATGTAATGAATTTAAATGAAAATACCTCAAGATGAGGGTTTTTTTTTCAAGCAATTGGGTGCAATCAAAAAAGATATTATTTAGATTAATTGATTACAGATCATAATTAATTTATCTCTACTTTTTTTTTTTATCTCTTGACAGCACTAACTAAAATGCCCAAAATAATGACCAGACATGTAGAGAGTAATATTACACTCATTTATACAGTTTATCAGCAAAAAAAATAGTTGTTTTAGGGGTGCGTTGCTCTTTAAGGAAAGTGTTGAGGCTGTTGTGCATGAGGCCCATGATGGCAACACAGGCCAGAGCGCCGTTAAGCTGCAAGAGCCATTCGATAATCCTTGCAGGTTTATTTTATGTATATTTAATGGAAAACAATGTAATGCCAGGATTCTGTGAAATTGTCCTTTAGAAAACTGCTTTGAACCATCTTCCAGACCTGATGAAACGTTGCACTACCAGATCCAAAGTCCCTGTTTTGTTCTAAACCTTCATCTTCATCAAAAATATCCTTACTGTGAACAGTCAGATAAGATAAACTGTGCAGAGATGGTTCCTTTCTTGTTTTTCTGCTTAGTTGCACACAGCAGTGATTCATTGGGAGCGTTCGCTGTCACGTTTATGTAATGGGAGCCGTATCACAGAACCAGGTGCTGGCTACACCTGATCCCTGTTTATTATCACTTATGTTGCAGCATGAAGAGCCACAGGGGATTAGCTCCTTACGGTTTGGGTCATTACTGTACACGGACATAGCAGGCAATCACCTGAACCGTAGCTTGATGTTGGTGTTGCCCACAGTGGGCTGGAGATGGATTTAGAATAGATCTACAATTGTAATTTTTCACTCTGCTTTTTATGCTTCTTGTGGTTCGACACTTTCCCTTTCTCCACCAACTTTTATTTTTTATAATCCAGATAATTGTTCTGCTTAGTTCTGGTATGAGGTCCATGTTAGTTCCTGGTTAACTGGAGCTGGTTCTAAGCACCCGTCCGTTTTTGCTCATTCATGAGTTTGTTGTTCACCATTGATTTCCCTGAGTTCCCTGAGCCTGTTTCATGTTAAATTTAAACTCAATTCAAACAATGCTCAACAAATTTCAACCCATAATGAATAGAAATTAGGTTAATAAGAAGCTTTACATTGTTTTAAGAGTTGGTTGGTTTGTTCTTTCCAACAAACCAACCAACCAGCCAAATGATCAACCAGCAATCCCACCAACTAACCAACATTCTGACCAACCAACCAACCAATCCCACCAACCAACTAACAATCCCACCAACCAACCAACCAACTAACAATCCCACCAACCAACCAACTAACAATCCCACCAACCAACCAACCAACTAACTAACAATCCCACCAACCAACCAACTAACTAATAATCCCACCAACCAACCAACTAACTAACAATCCCACCAACCAACCAACTAACTAACAATCCCACCAACCAACCAACCAACAATCCCACCAACCAACCAACTAACTAACAATCCCACCAACCAACAATTTGACAAAACAACCAACCACCCAACCATTCACCAATCTATCCCACCAACCAACCAACCAACCAACCAACCAACCAACAATCCCACCAACCAACCAACTAACTAACAATCCCACCAACCAACAATTTGACAAAACAACCAACCACCCAACCATCCACCAATCCATCCCACCAACCAACCAATTTGACCAACCAACCAACCAACCACCCAATCATCCTTCAATCAATCCCACTTACCAACCAACAATTTGACCAACCAAACAACCAACCATCCACCAATCCCACCAACCAACAAACTATCAATCAATTCATCCCACCTACCACGAACAATTATTTGCATAAACTGGTTATCGTGGATTTCCTTTAGCCACACAGTTTATATTCATTACAAAATCAAATATATACATTTAAATCCATAATTTTGGTTAAATGTTCCTTGCTATGTTAGATCTTGACCCCACATTTTCTCTGACCATTATCAAGCTTCTAGTATCACTCTGTCTGGACATTGAAACCCCTTTTTTAGCAGAACAGTTAGAGTTCCTCCTAATTTGGTTGGTTTTCTAAACCAGAGCCGGCTTTTAAACATAATCCAGTTTTAGAATGGTCATTTCAGACGTTTGCCTTCTACATTCAACCCCAAAAGCAGCTTAGAAGTGTGCTTATTGTTATTGTCCTGCTGGAACACCTAATTGTTTCCCAGGTTTCACTCATTTTTACTTTAAATTCAAGGTGAAATTGAAGAATTTGAAAGGGAATCCTCCTTCATCATGGAAATGGCCCCACGGCATCATATTGTCATCACATTGTTTGACAGCTGGTAGTGTTTTTAGGTTTTAAAGCCTTACCTTGACTCTTCCAAACATTGTGGCTGAAGCATCGCAGCCTTTGCCTCATCTATCCATAAAGCTTTTCTCCGGAAGTCATTCGGCTTGTCCGTGTTGCTATTTGGAGATTCCAGTTGATTTTTCAAGGGTTGTCTATCTTGGTCGGCACCTTCTCAGTCCATGTTGATGGAAAACCGAGAAGAAGACGTTGCAGGAGTTTCTGGTTCAGGGTAGGGTTGGGCCGATGTTGTTCCTGAACATCCTTACCGACCTTTCACCATTTGGGTCTTTTATCTGGTCCCTGACAAAGCAGTGACTGATCAAAATAACTGTTTGGACAGATCATCTTGGATTACACAACCATTTAGAAATGGTTCCAACAGACGTTCCCAGTTTGTGCAAGTCTATAATTCTTCTCCTTAGATCTTCACTGAGTTGTTAGTTCAGTGAGTTCTGTTTTTAGAACTTTCTGCACCATTTTTACTTGGTAATTACTGTCTTAAATGGCAAATATAAGCATTGATAGTATGATGGATAGAAAAAACCTCTTTGTTGCAGAGTTTCCTTTTTGGAAAAAGCCAGACAAACCAAACCATCGCCTTTATTGACTCGTCTCAGACAGCTTCTCAACACGGATTAAGTTTCTATTATTAAACTCTGTCTCTTTAGTCCATTTATTGATGTCTTGTGAAGCCGGTTGACGTGACAGAAGTCGAGGGGAATAAAGAACGTCGTAAGTCAGACAAACACGAAAGACTAACAGAGATGTTTCGGAGGAGGGGGGAGAATGACTCGGAGGAACACAAAAGGAGCAGACAGGGGGAGAAGGGGAGATTGACAACTGGGCGTAGTGATTTGAAGGAAAATCCTGTCAGCGTGAAATCAGGATGAAATGTGAGATTATAATTCAACCAGGGATTAACTGTCATCTCAGCAGCAAAGACAGGGGGCGGTGGGGGAAGAGTGACAGAGGAGATAAAGATGAAAAAACTGGAGGGGAAAAGGAGTTCAAAAAGGGGAAGAATGAATGGAAAGTTCAGGATGAAGGGGAGGTGAGAAAGGGAAGTAGGACGAACTGCAACAAAGGGATCAGGTAGGAGATTAAGTTATGAGGAAGATGGAGAGGGAGAATGGTGGTTTACTGGGAAACGAGAAGGATAAAAGCAGGGAGCAGAGAGAGAGAGAGAGAAGAGGCTGAGGAGGATCAGGAAAAGAAAGGGAAAAGGGGGAAGTCTGACTGGTGTCCCATAATTTAATCCTGCCAACATCAGCACTCGGCTCCAGGTGTTGATGCTCCTGCGAGCTCATCCGACCGACAGTGATGAACAGACACCAAGATGCTGAACTGCTGGAAACAACATGAACTTTAGTGTCCAGCCATTACTCATCTGTGGCAGAACCTCTGGGTATGTTTTTTACAATAATAAAACGAATAATATTGGTGAAAGAAACCCAGATATGCTCAAAACTCAGCCAGAAAACATCATCTTTATACCCTAAAGGTGCTGGAGAAAACTCATAGGATCAGAAAAACTGGATCTCAGCTTCATATTTCAACAAAAGAAAAAACACTATACTGTTGACTTTATACAAAACAAGAGACACTTTGCTTACAAACATGAAATTACATTCATATATTACATTCAGTCTTTTGTCTTTTGATCAGAAGCTGAAAATTTTCCCCAATAGTTTGAAAAAGAGAAGTTTGTATCTGTGGCTCTGAACGGTCAAAAAACAAACAATTGATTCCCAAAACACGAATGAGATTAACGCAAATCCTTTAAAAAACCAACAAAAAAAGACAAAACACACAAAGAAAATCAAAGAATTTGAAAAAACCCCATATTTTTAGAATCATTGAAAAAAATAGAAAATATTGGTAAAACGTGGTGAATCTTTCTAAAACAAAAAAGAACAAACCCAGATTCATTCCCAAAACAGGAAGGAGATAAACGTAATTCCTTTAATAAAGCAAAAAAACGAAGAGAAGCAAATAATTTGAAAGATTAATTACACAATTTTTAGAATCATTGCAAAAATAGAAAATATTGGTAAAACGTGGTGAATCGTTCTAGAAAAACATGAAAATCACCAGTTAAAAGAATGCAACAAATAAAATCTGAAATATTAAACCTGATCCAAGAACTGCAATGATTGACAAAAATAAATCAATTGTTATTCAAAGCAACAAAAAAAAAACATCACAACTATTTCGGTGGCTTCTCGGAAAATGCCAAATCACCGGTTGCTATGGCAACCTTTTTCTGGCCAGCGGGGGCGCGGGGCAAATTCCTCCCGTCATCAGACATCGGAAGTGGATCCACAAACTAACCCAACTCTGCGTGAAAAGTGTCAGTAGTACCAGGACCGCCCTCGGCCATTGGTTTCAGAACCTTCTGGTTGCCGGACCTCTGAATGTTTGCGTCTCGGCGGCAGGTTCTGTTGGAGGTCTGACGGGTTAAAGAGAACCCTCAGGTCCAGGTCGGACGGAACAGTTCAGATCTAAGATATAATGGGAGTGAATGAGAGTGTGGGAGGTTCTCTCTGCCATCCGGGGCTGATTGGACAGCAATCTGTAAGTCCTACTGCAGTAGCATACAGAAATACGTGGTTTGAGGTGGAAATGGGATGGAACTATGGACTGAAAGTAGCTTGGAAAAAATAAAGGAAAGTTTTTTAATTTTTTTACTGGTTGAAAATTTAGTATTTGACATCATCGCTTGTTTTCCCTCGTAATTATAAATCGGATGTAACTGCAACACTGACCCATTCATCTTCACCTAAAGCTAAATCCATCCATCTTAGCGAGGTGCTGTTTCTCTCCCAAACTAGTCGTGGATTTTTCTGTGGAACGTATCTCCAGATTATTAGTGGAACATTTTAAAATATTCTAAGGAAAACACATCTTCAGGAAGACGGATTATTCAGGTGCTATCCTACTTCACACGCTATTGGCCAGCGTTTTCGAAGCACCCAATCCAGGAACTGTATTTATTTTGTTTGCCAGTGATTGGTTGTATCCCAGAGCAGAGTGGAGATAAAGAAGACTGTCGATGGAGCGATAAGTTATTTTCTAGTTCGCTTTGCCTTACGCCCTTGAATCACACACATGCTGTACCTCAATTTAAATGACAGCTAATGATGTGCGTTTCGACTGTTTTTCATTTGATTTCTGATTTATTTGCTTGTAAAAATTTGTAATTAAAAAGACTGTAAATCAGAAATTTGCATTTATGATGCTAGCTAACATTAGCTAGCACTTTAAATACTCACCGAGACCTTGTAGAGCTCTTCCTTCCTGTTGGCTCTGACTCCACCGACTATTTCTCCCCCAGGATTGCTGCCACTTTCCACATGGCCCGATTTATAGAGGTTTTCTCCATTTTTAAGGCTCTTTCCTTCTTTCTGGAAGAAGGATGCGAAGCTCGCTAAACTCACAGCCATTTTTCTTCTCCTCGTGTGGTTTGGTGATGTAAATTTTGTGAGAGGAGCAGTTGTAGTCCAGTACGCAGGGCCACTGGAAGTAATGTTGAACAGGTGGTGCTGTGAAAAAATCTCTGGACAAAAACACCTGGAACATCTGGAGATGATGATGCAAAGAAGGATTCTTCATAAAATCCAAAAAATTATAGACAACCCTGAGCATCCTCTTCATGAAACTGTCATACAACAACAGAGCGTCTTCAGTCGGAGGCTTCTTCAGTTTCGCTGCAACACAGACCGCTACAGGAAATCCTTCCTGCCCACAGCCATCATTATCTACAACAACTCCTTAAATAATTAATTATATGAGCTACACCAACACTTCATTTCCTTCTGGGATCAATAAAGTATTTTTGAATTTGAAGCTATATGCCTATTTAGAATACATTTTAAAAATTAATAGATTGAGATTCACTTCTTTATGGTTATATACACTTCAATTAACACAGCCAGGGTTTGTAACATACATACATCATCAGTTCTACTTCACAATAACGCTACAACAATGCAATAAATTTGGACAGCTGGCATGAACCGGAGTCACTACACCATCTAAATGTCACACGCGACTCTATTAGCTCCAAGATCCTTTTACGTACACCACAAGGAAATAATGTCCTACTATTTAAACATATTATTGAACACATCCATTACGCAAAGAACACAATTCAATTCAGTTTATTTAAATAGCGCATCTCAAGGCATTTAATAAGAAGTCATTTCAATACATTTATACAAACATTCCAATCAGTTAAAAAGTTTCCTATTTAAGGAATCCCAGCAGATTGCGTCAGTCATTGGCGTGAGGTTGGGCCCCGTTGATGCAGACTTTCCAACCACAGCAATCCTTCAGCAATCCCTCATACTGAGCAAGCATGTAGCGACGGTGGAGAGGAAAAACTCCCCTTTAACAGGAAGAAACCTCCAACAGAACCAGAACCAGGCTCAGTAGGAGCGGCCATCTGCTACGACCGTCTGGGGGTTTGAGAAGACAGAGCAGAAACACAGAAGGAACAGAAGATCTGATATAAGAGAACTTTCTATGATACAGAAAGTAAAAAGTTGATAACAGGACACAGTGGATGTTCAGTTACTGGGAGCATCATCCCAGTCGATGCCCCCCGTCCAACAGGGCATTGCAGCCAAGCAGGATACCAGATCAGGTATATCTTCTATGGAGAGAAAAACACTGAGAGAAAACAAAGTTAACAGTCGAAATAACAGAATGTACTGTAATACAACTGGAGAGTTGTAGGAGAGAAAAGTAGCAGAGTGAAGAAAGTTGGTAAGTCTGTCCTCCAGCAGTCTAAGCCTATAGCAGCATAACTACAGAGATAGCTCAGGATGACCTTAGCCACTCTAACTCTAAGCTTTATCAAAAAGGAAAGTTTTAAGCCTGGCCTTAAAAGTAAACAGAGTGTCTGCCTCACGGACTAAAGCTGGGAGCTGGTTCCACAGGAGAGGAGCCTGATAACTAAAAGATCTGCCTCCCATTCTACTTTTAGAAATCCTAGGAACTACAAGTAAACCTGCAGTCTGAGAGCAAAGTGCTCTTTTAGGAACATAAGGAACAATTAGATCTCTGATGTATGATGGAGCTGATTATTATGGGCTTTATATGCTATATGTTTATATGTTTTTGTGGACAACTGTTCTCTCTGGTTTTGAATGCTGTGCAGCTGGAAGGATTTTTGCTGATACTTTTTATTTTTGGACATTTGTTATGATGCATAACCATGGCAACAAGGTGGTTTACAACTGGCAGCAGCTGATTAACATCACACAAGCTCAAATTACTAGCATCTCTACAGCGCGGCTCTAACATGGCTCTATATGGTCCGGGCGGTTTTCCCATAAAATTCTGCAATCGCTCTAGTTGGTGGTAGACTTGTAGTCAAGACCGCCTAAACCGAGACCAAGACACTACCAAAACCAGAGGGTATCGAGACCAAGACCAAGACAGACCATGTCAAGACCAAGACCGATACCAAGTTGAGACCGGAGAAAAAAAAACAGACTAGTATTGAAGCTACACAATAACTTGTATGAACAGCAGCATACTAGAGTTCAGCCACAGTTTACATTCAATACATATTAGACGGTATTACTTCAACTACAGGCAATACAGAGACAGACCGTGTCATGTGTGTGACTGAGCTCACCGTAAATGTTTTTGCAGACTGGGTGAGATCAACTATGTGTAGCAATTGTATGATGGTTGTTACTGCACTAGACTTGTAGTCAAGACCGCCTAAACCAAGACAAGACCAAGACCATCGAGACCAAGACAAGACCAAAGACCCTCAAGGCCTTGACAAGACCGAGACCAAGACCGGTCTCGAGACATACATCACTAGTTGGTGGAGTCATCATACAGTTGGGCGGCCACAGACAAAAGTAGCGCGAGGTGATCTGTACGCCACACGAACAACAACGATGGAGGACCCGGAAGCCATGCAACTAGCAACTCCACCCCCCTTGCCAATCAGTGACCGGCAGACTTCTGATGTTGCATTTTCAGCCCGACTCGGCACACTTGGCACCCTAACGAAGTAGACACTGGGGAAAAAAACGGTTACTAGCGTAAGACCTATCTAACATAGTCGTATCAAGCGGAGTTTTTGTTTTTCTCATATTTGAATCAAATTTTCCTTTCATTTTTACAGATCCTGCGTTTGGCAGGGCTGTTGTTTAATTTCATGAATTAAACCAAAAAAACAGGCCTTAAAAATAGCAGTTGTTAAACCACTGCTAAAGAAGAATCTGGACAACACGTTAATGCAGAACTGCAGGCCAATCTCTAATCTTCCATTCATCAGTAAAATTATTTAAAAAGCTGTGTGTCAGCAGTTAAACAGCTTCATAACAATGACCAACCGCTTTGATGTTTTTCAGTCTGGTTTCCGTGGTAACCACAGCACAGAGACGTCACTCGTCAAAGTTTTCATTGACATCTGCATAAATACAGACTGTGGTAGAACCACAGTGCTGGTTCTGTTGGACCTCAGTGTTGATCATGATATATTATTGGAACGACTGGAGAGCTGGGTCAGACTCTCTGGTACAGTACTTGGCTGGTTTGAGTCTTACCTAAAGAACAGGGACTTCTTTGTTTCAATTGTAAACTTTTCATCAGAATGAACAGAAATCATATGTGGGGTGACCCAGGGCTCTATCCTGGGGCCCCTCTTATTTAATATCTACATGCTCCCACTAGCCAAGATTATAACAACCAATAAGATTAGCTACCATAACTATGCAGATGATACTCAGCTTTATATTACGATGTCACCAGGTGACTCTGAACCCATCCAAACCCTAAGTAAATGGAGAAGCAGCTGTCAGTTTCTATGCTCCTCTAATCTGGAACAAACTTCCAGACAACTGCAAAGCTGCTGAAACACTGAGTTCTTTCAAATCACGGCTAAAAACGTATCTGTTTAGAGCTGCCTTTGAGTCATGTTTTCATGTATCATATGTTTGTGTGTGCTTCTTGCTTTATTGCTGTTTTAACTTTATATGCTTTGTGTTTTAATACTATTTTTAATTTTATCCCCTAAACAATTAAAGCACCTTGAATCACCTTGTTGTTCTTGCCGTTGAAAGTGTGCTATACAAATAAAATAGCCTTGCCTTGCCCAAGAGATCGTGACCTTTTATAGTCGGCATAAACTGTCTGAGTGGCTGAGAATGAGGTCAAGATAATGAAATCAGAATCGTCCATATCTGCTTCTTGATGTAAAAAAAAAAACAGACTTTATTCTCCCACATTCAATAAAAGCTAAAAAACAAAAGATATCAAAATGTCATTTCAATCGGGTAAAGTGTAGCTGTCTGCGTTTTAACTCTGAATTGTGTTTCTGCAGGAAAGTATGACTCAGTTCATCACTCCTATATCCAAAACCTTATTGTTGTTTATTGGGAATTAAGTTGGCAAATTCTTATGAATTTTCCACGCTGCGGGGAGAAGCAGCGAACCAAAAACTGACGAAACAGAAAAATATTTTAGGCAAGGCAATTTTATTTGTATAGCACACTTCCAACAACAGGGTGCTTTACATGATTTGGTGATCTAAAAACAAAACAAACAAACAATCATTTACTCAAAGGCAATTTTAAACATTTAAACAAAGGATAATAAGAAAAAAAAAACTGAGTGTTTATAAATAATTTTGAACCCTTGGTTAAAAATAACTTAAAAACACACAAACATTTTTTTGTTACAATCATTTTAATGATGGTGGAAAAGGTGAAAGTTATGATGCTAGAAATGAAACCTTAAAGGAAAGTTGCAGTGAAAGTGAAAGTTTACAATCTGGTCGACATATTGGGACTTTAAAAAAAATGTAATGTAGTGTTTTGATGTCGAACAACAAGGCAAACTTTTTTTGCAGCTTCACCATCTTCTCCCCTCCGGTGTTCATCCCTTCATCTTCGTCGTTTTGTCGTCTATATATGCCCTCTTCCTTCTTCTCACCCTCCTATTCTTGTTCTCTCCTTTCGTTGTCTATCCCTCGTTTCCTCCTCAGACTTTCAGTCCCACATCGGACGACTTTAAGCCCTCCATCTCTGTCTCCCATCATCCGGTCGCTCTTCTCTCTTCCCCGTTTCAGTGAAACACTCCCGTGCCGCCGGGTCGGGTACAATGCTGGGAGCCAGCCAGCGCTGCAGACAGATGGTCCAGTTATTAGATGTGCATCAGCCCTCCCTCCCCTTCCTGCAGCTCGCTTTTTAATCAAATTAAAGCTGAAAGAGGATGAGGGAGCGAGGGCGAGAGACATGGACTGAGAGTGGCTGAATGAAGGAGAGAGAGAGAGACACAGAGGGGTTTGTCTGAATAGGATGAACGACGACGCTATGAAATCGCTGTTTACTGTTGTAGCGCCTGCCTGTGTGACCCCACTCCTCCTCGCCCTCCAGGTGTGAAAAACATTACGTCAACGCCGTCTCCAGCTCTCACGGAGATTCGTTCTTCCTCAGGAAGTGCGTGATGATGTCATCGTGATGTCGTCAGCATTGCTTGAGGTCAGACCTAAGAACAGCGAGCCACCGAAACAAACGGGGTAGTGGTGGCGGGAGAAGCTGAGATGAAGCGAAGCTCCTTTAGGTTCTGGTCCGTCTACACTCCCGTCCTCTCCAAGGGTCGGGAGAAATGGATCGTGAGCAGACGAGGAGAATATTTCAGATGCAAGCCTTCTCTGTCGGCTGGTCGGGGCTCTGCCTCGGAGATGAGGTGAGGAGGTCCGAGTAGAGCCGCTGCTACTCTGCACTGATTGGAGTCAGTTAAGGTGGTTCTGGTATTTGATCAAGACGCCTCGACTTGGAGGTTCTTTAGACACATCCTGCTGGGTGGGAACCATGAGCTCTGGAGAGGGACTAAATATACCTACAAAGGTCCTACAGCAAGACGTGGAGAAAGGTGCTGGGTTTAGCTCCTGGTCCTGGATGGATGGATTAATGGATGGATGGATGGATGGATAAATGGATGGAGGGATAAATGGATTGGGGGAGTAAATGGATGGATGGATGGATGGATAAATGGATGGAAGGATAAAAGGTTGGATTGGTGGATGGATGGATAAAAGGATGGATGGAGGGATAAAAGGTTGGATTGGTGGATGGAGGGATAAATGGATGGATGGATGGAGGGATAAATGGATTGGGGGAGTAAATGGATGGATGGATGGATGGATAAATGGATGGAGGGATAAAAGGTTGGATTGGTGGATGGATGAATGGATGGATGGAGGGATAAAAGGTTGGATTGGTGGATGGATGGATGAATGGATGGATGGAGGGATAAAAGGTTGGATTGGTGGATGGAGGGATAAATGGATGGATGGATGGAGGGATAAATGGATTGGGGGAGTAAATGGATGGATGGATGGATGGATGGATAAATGGATGGAGGGATAAACGGTTGGATTGGTGGATGGATGGATGGATGGATGGAGGGATAAATGGATTGGGGGAGTAAATGGATGGATGGATGGATGGATGGATAAATGGATGGATGGAGGGATAAACGGTTGGATTGGTGGATGGAGGGCTAAATGGATGGATGGATGGAGGGATAAATGGATTGGGGGAGTAAATGGATGGATGGATGGATAAATGGATGGAGGGATAAACGGTTGGATTGGTGGATGGATGGATAAATGGATGGATGGATAAATGGATGGATGGATGGAGGGATAAATGGATTGGGGGAGTAAATGGATGGATGGATTGGTGGATGGATAGATAGATAGATGGATAAATGGATGGGTGGATTAATGAATGGAGGGATGGATGGATGGATAAATGAATGGAGGGATAAATGGATGGGTGGATAAATGAATAAATGGGTGGATGGATGGATAAATGGATGGGTGGATGGATGGATGGATAAATGGATGGATGGATAGATGGATAAATGGGTGGATGGATAGATGGGTGGCTAAATGAATGGAGGATGGATGGATAGATAAATGGATGGATGGATGGGTGGATAAAGGAATGGAGGATGGATGGATGGATAAATGAATGGAGGGATAAATGGATGGGTGGATGGATTAATCAATGGAGGTATGGATGGATGGATGGATGGATAAATGAATGGAGGGATAAATGGATGGGTGGATGGATGGATGGATGGATAAATGGATGGATGGATAGATGGATAAATGGGTGGATGGATAGATGGGTGGCTAAATGAATGGAGGATGGATGGATAGATAAATGGATGGATGGATGGGTGGATAAAGGAATGGAGGATGGATGGATGGATGGATAAATGAATGGAGGGATAAATGGATGGGTGGATGGATGGATAAATGGATGGGTGGATGGATGGATAAATGGATGATGGATGGAAGGATGGATGGATGGGTGGATGGATGGATGGATAAATGGATGGGTGGATGGATAAATGAATAAATGGATGGATGGATGGATGGATACCTTACAGACATTAAAGTCTGGTTACAAATTTGTTGGCCTTAAACGAAAAGAAAACTGAAATTCTTGTCTTTGGAAGCCCTGAAGTAAGCTAATTGGATGGAATGATGAATAAACAGTGATGGATGGATATCTGACAGATAGATGGTAATTTCTTTTCTTATTCTTATTTTTGTACTTGGTTGTTTTTTTTTACCTGTTTGATGTAAACAGACCAAACTAGAGCGATGCGGTTAGTTGGTGATTGGCTGTCCTGGAGGAAAACTCAAAGCATTCTGGGAAATGTAGGGTCATGTACCTTTGAAATCAGCCGATTTGTCTAACATATGTTGTCATTTTTCTTTTAGTCTCCATGTTTCAACCAAAGTTGCCGTCAAAATCAGAACATCAACATCATGTGTGGAAATGTCGGAAAAATCTTCTTGATTTTCCAAACTTCTATGAAACAAGAGTCCAGATTTGTCAAAAAACATTGGAGCATCCTTTTTTAAGGACAGGAATTTCCTCCATCTCCTTCAGAAAATGTGCAGATCCAGAATTTTCCGTCTGAAATCTCCGTGTCAGTCAGACTAATCCTGGTATCTCCGAGTTTACCTTTCATTTCTGGGACACCATCTGACAAAGGTTGGATGAAATGCGACGATGTAGCAAACAAACGACTGAGCAGCTCCTCACACAGAGTGTCTGTTTGAACAAGTTCACGAGTGGATAAAAGGCCAAGCTAAACAATCAGCGAGTTGTCTTTCTTATAAAGAGCTCTTTGTTTCAGGAGAAATAAACGAGCAACAGTCAGGTGCTGATGGCGCCCCCTGTAGGATGGAGCCTGATTTTAAACCTATGAAATCTATAAAAAGGTACATCATGTTGCTGGTGGGGTGTCTGCTGAGCCTCCTGACAGTCTGTACTGTGGGTCAAAAAAAACCCACGCATTATAGATGCCTAATTTAATAGAAAGAAATGTCCTATTTTCTAGATTTAAGCACGAAATTATGGAGATAGACAGGAAATACAGGTGAAAAACAAAATCTTGGTTTTTCTTTGAGGCCTTCAGCTTCCATGTTTCATGGAGCAAAAACCCACAGACTGACTGGTACCCAGAACCATGGGGGGGGGGGGGGGGTCCAAGGAGCTGAAAGAAGGCCTAAGAACAAGAATTGTAGATTTACACAAGTTGTAAAGAATCTTTTTGGGGGCAACTTCTGAAAAACTTCGACTGCTAAGATCACCAATTCAAACTACTGTGAAACGGAACAGTTCGGTCGAAATAACAAGGAGGAGTCAGAGAGGCTTTCAACCCTGAAAAATATTGTGTAGCACGTTGGTGGCTGCATCATGCTGTTTCACTGCCGATGCTACTGGTGCAATATCTACCTGCACTGGTCTGAAGGGAACAAATTTGGTTAAAAACTGTTTTGAAGTCTATTACATTTATTCACTGTACTCACACACAGATCTATGCGTACGCTTACGGAAAAGTAACATGGGCTTGAACATGTTCTTCACATAGGATCACATGTTGTCCCATGTTGTACATGGTAAACCACATGTGTAGCGCACATAGGTTTCACACATTTCTCACATGTAATCACATAGGCTTCACATTCAGTTTCACATGGGTTTCACACATACTTTTCACATGTGGTTTACATGTTATACCATGGGCTTCGCATGCAAATGTCTATAGGTTTCACAGTTTATTACCATGAAAATGTTCCAAATGTGTGCAAAACACATGTTCTTCACACATCTCACCTGGTGTCTAACATGTTTTCACATGGGACAAAGACTTCACACATGTCATTACATGTGATTTTGCACATGTGAAACCATGTGTTTTTTCCATAAGGGCGTATTTCCTGCATAGGAACAGTTTTACGCATAGTGTGGTATTTACCGTCTTGTATTTGTGCGTAGAAATGTTCCTAAATAGAAGAACAGCTCTGACCATGCGTACGCACAGCACCTAGTGGTAGAACGGGGGAACTGCACATTTTTATCACCTCCACCAAGGAGCTCATGTTGGCGTCTGTCTGTCTTTTAGCTAAATAACCTCACAAAGTTATGGACGGATTTGGATTAAACTTTCAGGAAATGTTAGAAATTTACCAAGGAATAAATGATCATATTTTGGGGGTAATCATGCATGGAGATCCTATGAATCACAATCTGGCGGGGTGGGAGGTGCTTCATGGAGGTCTGGTCTCTCCATGTGCCTTTTCACTTGTGTCATCAAGGCGCTTCAGTTTAAAGGATGTTGTTCCACTTCTAAATCAAAGGTTAGCAAACTGTAGTGAGGAACCTGGATGGTCCTGCTTAATCGGTGCAGCAGGTTGTCCCTGTCCATGGTTACTGATGCCAGCAAAAGCAGCGTCTCCAATAACGCCGACCACACGCGGGTCACACGTGGTGATCTGTTCCCCCCCGGTAGAAGATCTGCTCCAGCTGTGTTGCTGAGGGACGTTTTATTGGATTCACTTTGATATCCAACCATTTTGTTCCTTTATTTCCAACAGGAACCTCTCCACTGTCCCGACCGCATTTACTGCCTCTCTCACTTTTTCCCAGGAACTCTTCTGTTTTTATTGGTTCCCCCTGAGCTGATTGAACCAAACAGAAACGTTCAGGACTAATTTAACTGATTTACTTTGTTCTAAGAAGTTAAGGATTCCCACAGAAGTGAACAACAGCAAATGAAATGATTCTTTGCCACCTTTTTTTTTTTCATGTCAGCAGCAGGAATATAACTGCCGTGTGCTGAAGGGGGGGCATGAAGCAGAGGAACCGCTGATAACAGAGGGCAAAAACTATCTGTGGTAAAATGAATTTGTGCTAAATATGACAATTTTCAAAAAGTCTGTTTATCATGACTCTTTTTCTGCCCCACTTATGTTTCACCTCGATCTCGGTGTCGCTGATATTCCTTTTTATTTTTTCTCTCTTGGCCGTTATTTTCACGAAGAACACAAGGATTTAATGCATCTGTTAGAGGAAGTGGTGTGACCAAATATGGTTAATTGAGGGCGTGTCTGTATGCAAATGACTGAATGGGAACGAGCGCCTATAGGTATATATAGGTATATATATGTATATATATATATATATATATATAATAGCAAAAGATTTTAGCACGAGTGCTGCACTTCCAGCTAATGTCAATAATTAACGACTCAAGGAAATGTCTGATGAACATAAGCCATCGACTTTAACGTACAGAGTGGGTAAAGAGCAACAGAAAAATCTTTCCTACATGACATTTCAAATATGAAAAATGAACAATTCAATCTTTTGAAAATAATGGTATGGATTTGTTTGTTAAATTCAAAGTTAAATTAAATGAAATAGTTGCATATCATTTGTCATCCACAAGGGGGTGCTGCAGCAGTCCCCGCACCCCTAGTTCCCACGGCCTTGGCCTGATCCGATTCGTAACTATCTATTGCGATATATTCTTTTCTTTTCTTTATACATGTCAAAATGACAGTTTATGAACATTCTCACTTTAGCAGAAGAACAACTATAAAAAAGTTTAGAACGCCATTTAAAGAACATGTATTGTACAAAATGCATTTAAAAAATATTCAAACCTTTTTTCCAAAACATTCTACACAAAAACTCTTACAACATAAAGATTAAGATATTTTGAATAAATTAAAAGCTAAATGTTATTAAAAATTGTCCGCTTTCCTGGTTACTTCTACTTCTACTACTTTATAAATTTAATATCGCATAAAAATAAACCTGCAGGTATTTGGAATTAAAATGCTTCAAGTTCAACAGGTTTTTTTTCCTCTCGTTAAATGAAAAACATAAAATTTTAAACTTGCAATATGTCGTGTAAAGACGAACACTGAAGATCAGTATTTATCCTTCTTGATGACAGCTTGATGACATCATCTAAATGCGCAATCGCTGACTTTGGGGAAAATGACGTTTTGGAATAGAAAATGATTAAATAAAATAAAAATTAATAAAAAATTATTTCTATTAGCAAACATTTTTCCTGTGAAATAATGTTTTATATAAATGCATTTTTAAAGTCTAATGAAAAATATTTCATACTAATGAGCTTAGAATTTTATATGCAGTTTTTTCACAATTTCATTGTCATTTGTCTATTATCTATTCATCTAGATATTTATGAATGTATTTAATTTTGAGCAGTTTGGCGTTCCGTGGGAAAAGGCTGTAAAATAAAATCAATTAGAGAGCAACTCACCCCCTTACCAGAGTCTAACTCCGCCTACATTTCCTGTTTGAAAAATGCGCCAAAAGGAGGCGTGACCTGGCGGACCAGCGAACACGCGGGGGGGCGTGGTCTACGCTGTGATTGACATGTTGACAGCAGCATTGCTGCAGTGCCAACTGACACGGATAGCGAGAAAGATGGAGAGCAACGAGAGCTCAGTTTGTCTGGGAGCGATCTTTCTGAGGTGGAGGATTTCTCTCCACCTCCTTCACCGGAGGAAAGGGAGGGAGGTTCTGTGGAGGAGGCGTGGCTTGTTTTATACTGCCGTCAGCCCTCACAGCAGAACGAATAGCAAAGCCCAATTCAAATTCAAGGGCAGTGTAGAGTTTTGACCTATAGAGGGTGCCACACTGTTTTTTTTTTTTTGCTAGACAATTATATTTTTTATAAAAATGTGCTAAAACATCAAAAATGATGACCACACATGTAGACAGCACTATTAGACACTCATTTATACAGTTTATCAGCAAAAGTTGCTCTGCTCTTTAAATTCTTCAGTTCAGGGTTAAAAAAATTATTTGTTGGTCAGTTGCTCTTTAAAGTGTAACTGAACCCCCTGAAAAATCATAACCCCGCCCCCAGACAACATTTGAAAAATTCTACAAAGTGGGCGGTGCCAGGAAGAACGGAGGGGCGTGGTCAAGTGTGGAGGATGAGCGGAGGGGGGAACGTGGGGGTGTGTTCAGGAGGACAGTGACAGCTCGCTTCATCTGACACTGAAACATGGACAGTGACCAAAGCGACGTTGGCAGTTTTGCAACTGATCGACGTTCATCTGTTTTGAACGTTAGCCTATGTTAGCATCACCACTCAGAGACTGGACTCCTCCTGTCTCCCTCTGCCTCAGCAGCACCGGGCTCGGGCGGCGCCCTGAGGCCTAGCGCCTCCTCCGTCGTCACTAGAGATAAAGGAGTAGAGGGAGGCTTTATGGAGCCCAGCGGCCGCGAGCCGTATCAATTCGAGTCGCTGGCTCGGGGCGCTGAGTCAGCGCTGCCCGAGGCTGGTGCTGCTGCTGAGGCAGAGGGAGACAGGATGGGTCCAGTCTCTGAATGGTAATGCTAACATAGGCTAACGTTACCCCTGCTAATGTGATAACAATGGTAACCTGAAAAACGCAATCCAACTCCAAACTCGCCACGGGGCCAGTATTAGTGATGCGTCGGTCGCAAACGAACCGGCTCTAAAAGCCAACTCTTTGAAGTGGACAATGGGAGCCGGCTCGTCATTGGAAGCCGTTTTTTACATTTTTCATTCCCCCCCTGCTTGTTTTGGTACACATCGTTTTGCATTCATTTTGGTGATACATACACTTTAAGCAACAGAAAATCTGAGGAGCCACTTGGGAGGCGAAAAAGCCGGCTCTTTATGGTGAGCCAAGCAAAAAGAGTTGGCTCTCCAAAAAGAGCTGGAATTCCCATCACTAGCCGTTATGTCTGATGGCACGTTCACGCCGGTCAGCGCGTCCAGGCGTCTAATCGCTCAAACGGACGAAAGTCGACGCTTTAAAATTAAAACCCAGCTGCTTGCACACTTTGTAGTCTGCGTCGGCGCGTCGGGGCATCAGCGCATCACGTCATTACGTCAGCGTGCCGGCGTGGAGTTGTCTGTTGCTAGTTGTTTACAACATGGCGGATCATGTCGAGTGGCTTGGGTTTATTTAATTAATGAAGCCACACAAGCCAGACAACGTCGTCTAAACACATAAAGTTAAAAGAAAAATACTTAACCCGCACTCAAATATCCTCCGATATCTTCCTCCGGATAAGATCCGACCTCTTCCTGCCTTTGTAAGAAGACGGGTCATACAATTCACGAACATCACACACAGCGACGATTAGTTGATCCTCCATCTTGAATGAAAAACTTGCCGATCCACCCATGGAAGGAGTAACTACGTCAGTACAAAGAGTCGCTCTGATTGGTTGACGCCGCGCGTTTGCTGCCCGAAAGTTCAGTTTTCCCAACTTCACGCAGCAGCTGCTCCGACGATCTGTCAGCGCATCCCGGCACCAGGCGCGTGGACGCGCTGATGCCAGCTGCGCCGATGCGAGCTGCGCCGTTGCGCGCGACTTGCTATGGGGCAGCTTGGCGCCCACTAGATGCGTAGGAACTATAGACTTGTATGTAATCTAGCTGCCCGGCTGCCTGGACGCGCTGACCGGCGTGAACGCGCCATGATAGTTTTATCCCCAAACCCACGGGGCGTGTCTGTGAGAACATGGCTGCTGTGACAGTCGATGCCTGTGACGTAAAGATGTACCGCTCTCCACCAATCACAAAATTCCAATGCAGTAGCCACCGTTCAACCCCAAGAGGGCAGCACTAAGACGTTTTTAGACCAAAAAGTGTAGAATTAAACAAGTTTACACGAAAAGGTAAAAAAAAAAATCCCCAGAAACTGAAAGACTGCATTGGTTAAAACTCATTTATACAGTTTAAAAGCAAAAAAAAAAATGTTTTGGGGTTTAGTTACTCTTTAAATTCTTCAGTTCAGGGTAAAAAAAATAAAATAAAATCTGTGCCCCATGCTTTGATCCTACCCTGGACCCCCGCTGACGCTAACTCCGCCCCTGCTGTTTGGCGGCAGCGGGAAAAGCTGAAGGAGCGCTTCATAGGCACGCGGCAAAAACTGCAGCTCCTGCGCGAGGCACAGATGATGAAGGAAAGATGGCTTCCAGATTGAATGTGGGAACTAGAATAGAATAAGAGCGTTTTTTTTTTTTTTTTCCACGTGCGGGTTTTGTGTGAGAGAGGAGGGGCTGCTTCAATCTCTCTCTCTCTCTCTGCCTACTTTGCATATTCCGCGTGCCTCGGCGCGGCCATATGGGAAAATGCAACTGAAGGAATTGACCGCGCGCAGGCAGGAGCACGCGAGCGGAGCGGCGAGACTCTGACATCAAAACAAACCCCGAAAAGTTTAGATAATAAAAACATAAAATAAGAAGAAGAAGAAGAAACGAGGAGCGCCGAGGGGCTGGAGAGGACGAGCCGAGCCGGGGAAGGGGGGGGTGGGGGGAAGAGAAGGCTGCGGAGAGCCGATAAAAAGCCTCCGTCCGACCGGGAGAAATAGCAACAATATTCGTGGTGGTCGGCGTGCCGAGGACAGGAGCCATGTACTGTGCCTACACCATCCCGGGAATGACGGGCAGCTCGCTCATGTACTACTACAACGGGAAAGCGGTAAGTAAAGCTTCCTCATGCCGGTCATCCTGCCGGGTTTTCCCGTCCTGGAAGGGTTGGAGAAGGAAGGAAAGGAGGGAGGGAAGGAAGGAAGGAAGGATAGATAGAGGAAGGTGTGAAGGCGAGGAGGAGTGCTCCCTGAGATCTTTAATTCCTGGGAGGGGAAAAAGCAGCGGGAATGCTGGGAATAACATATATATATATATATGCGCCTTAATATTGTCACATTTTATTTACAGTAAAATACAATAAAAGGGAATTTTTCTTTCCAGTTTGTTTCACCGTATAGGAAAAAAAAAAAGAAAAACATGAATCCAACTTCTGTTTCCAATTTTTCCGAAAGAGCAGCAAACTGTAAAGGTTTCAATTCTCAACTCAACTCACGTTTTGTTCTGTTTTTTTTCTTTTCTTTTAAATTAATGACTGAAATAATGTTTATTTCCAGTATAGATGCACAGTGACGTTCAGGAAGGCTTTAGTCTAAACAAAAAAACAAAACAAAGATAAATCAGCAAAATGGCCAATAAATAACCATAAGATGTGGTAATGAACACATTTGAGAAAAGTAGCATTCCATTTAGTTTGTATATATATATATATATATATATATATATATATATATATATAATGTGTGTGTGTTTGTCTAAATAGGCCCAAATCAGATCCAGATTTTTTTAAATCCACAGGATTTAATTCCAGATAAATCTGTTATTCCTGATATTCCTGATTATTTTCTATTTATTTATTTAAATGCTGCATTTTTTTTTAAAGAAATGAAAACATGTTTTATTTCATTTTTTAATTTGTTTTTTATTTGTGGAAAGCGACACATTTTTTGGCAGTTCCTCGAGCTCCGTTTAAAAAAACGCTGTTAAATCATCCTGCAGGTTCGGCGTAACCGCTGACCTCTCATGACCCCCCAACCCCCCCCCCCCCCCTCCCAGTGACCCACACCTGTAAAACATCAGGAACTCAGGGCGGGAAGAAGGAAACACAGGTGGATTTAACAGGATATATTTTTTTTTTCCTGCACGTATGCAAACAACAGAAGAAGAAAAAAAAGCAGTGGAGTGGTGCCTTCAAGTCACAGGTGCTGGTGGGAGACGTCTGGGATTTCCTACAGATCCACCTGTCAGCCAAGTGTCGCTTCGTCTTCGGGGCAGAAAACGGGAGGCAAACGCGGCCGCACCGTTTTAAAACAACCGTTAATTAAATTATTGTTTAAATGAATTCAAATTTTTAGTGAAAGCAGCAAAAAAAAGAAAAAAGGTTTTGCTTTAGGTTCCTTATTTGTAGGAAACAAACGATGGGTTCGTTTGTTTCGCCCCCCTCAGTTTTCTGTGAACTTTTTTTTTGACTTAATGTGATTAATTCCTAAATCTTAAATTTTGAATTTCCGTTTGGTGTTGGAACGACGGCGACCCGATCGTCCGAACTCTCGACGAAGCGGGTCCTGGGCCGCTTTTTCTTGGTCCGTCTTTTGTGTTTTCCGAGCGGCGGCGCCCGGATCCGGCGACGCCGCGTGGCACCGGCGCTTTGTTCGGCGGCTGGCTGGCTGGCTGGCTGGCTGCTGCTTGGATGGCACATTGTGCCGACGGTCTTGATCCGGTGCCAAGCTGCTTTCAGTTTTAACCCTCCTCCTCCTCCTCCTGCCTGTTTGCGCCCGCTGACTGCTGGCAGAGCGACACGGAAAATCAAACCCGTTTTTGTGTTGTTGTTTTTTATTAGTAGTAGTTTGGGAACAGTTTCTCCTTTTTTTTTTTTAGGATCTGCGAAGCATCCTGGGTTTTCCTGCTGCTGGATGAAAACAGGCTCTGGTTGGCCTGCAAGAAAGGAAAGGAAAGGAAAGGAAAGTGGAGCGAGGAGGAAAACTGGGGCAGAGTTGTTGGTTTCTTTAAAATAAAATAAAAGGGTTGGATGTTTCTGCTGCGAGAGAAGCAGCGAGCCTCTGCATCGAGCGGAGCCGGGAGAGAGGAGGAGGAGGAGGAGGTGGTGTGAAGCCGAGGGCCGAGGCCTCATCAGCCCCCGAATAGCGGCTGTCGGCTCACTAACTTAAGCCGCGGCGGTTTAATGAGGCAGCAGAAAGCTGGGCTAAAAACAAAAGGCCTCATTTAAAGGCGGCCCGGCCGGCCGGCTATTGTGATGCTGACGCGGCGTTTGAATATTCAGCAAGTTTTAATTAGGAGGATCCCGGAGCAGCGTGCCAGGATCCTGCAGTCCGCTCGTCTGCAGCCTTTGTTTTAATTTTATTTAAATAATCACACGGAAAAAATAAAAATTTAGTCTCCAACTCCTATAAATAAAACGATAAAATGAAGAGGGAAAAAATAAAATAAATAAATAAATGTTTTTTAAATTTTGTTTTCACTTGATTTCTAATTTTGGAAGAAGAAGAAAAAACCATTTGCTAAAATAGTTGGTTTCATTTCCTGCTTAAAGGTGGATTGATGACATTTAAAAAAGAATTTAACTTTAACAAGTAAATAGATGATTGGTTAAATAAAAAGGGGATGTTCTTTCGCCTTCAGCCGAGCGGACTCGGGTGGAAAGATGGCGGCCGGTGGACTCGGAGGACTGACCGAGTCCGTGCTGAGCGCCCAGTAGGCTGGAATTAGAGCGCAGCATGTTATGCAATTAAACATTTATTAATAGACGCATTGTGAGTGTGTGTGTGTCTCTCAATAACAAAATGAATTTGCTCTCAGATTTGTCATTTTTTGTTTATTTCTAATCTCAACCGTGTTGCCTGTTAATTTTTTCTTTAGTTGTGGTGAAACCGTCCGCCACCTTGCGGTGAGCGTGTTTCTCGTTTCTTACGCTTGGTGCTTTTATTTTGAAGGTGTACGGTGACTTGATGCAGGAGTCCGAACCCCCGTCCGGATGTGTGTGTGTGTGTGTGTGTGTGGTCCGTCTGGTCCAGTTAAAGCCCTACACATCATTCCAGCTTAAACTTAATCCCACCGGATCAGATTATCTGACACCGATGCCGCTGATGCACAAAGATGCACTAAACACAGCTGAAACCAACACAAATACACACTCATGCAACCATATGTACACACACATATATATATGTGCCTTGATGTTTTTTATTTATATATATAAATAAATAAAAGAAACCTGTTAAACTAGAAGCATTTTTAATTCAAATATGTGCAGCTTTATTTTAGTGCGATAATAAATTTATAAATAAGTGGTCAGGAAAGCAGGAAGGAATTTTCTATTTATATTTTGCACTTTATTTCAAACTATTTAGAATTTTGTATTTTCACAACATTTAGCTTGCATTTCATTTAAAATATCTAAATCTTAATTTACGTTATGGTAATTTGCATTGTTTGGACAAAGATTTGTAGCACAGCTAAAAAATTACTTCAAAGGTTTTGTATTTAAAAACAAAACAATTTGGCCATTAAATGATCTTTAAATGGCGTTCTATAGTTTTTTTCTGCTGCAGTGCATCAGGCGTGTGAGAATGTTTCATTTTGACATATACTAACAGAAGAAAACAATATATCGTAGTAAATACGGTTACTGCACATGCCTCAGATTATATCGCATTAACGATCTAGCCCTAGCGTTAAACCCTCGTTATGGCCGGAAGTTGGGGCTCCATGGAGGAGAAGGCCGGGTTGGAAGGATCCTACGGAAACGGATGAGTTTTATCCACTGGACCGGACTTACTGATGCGCTGGGAAACATGTTGCTCAGCTTATTCAAGATCATTTAAGATGCTCTTTATTCATTCTTTAACCTGAATCATGTTCAAAATGATGCATTTAAAGCACTTTTTGACTTTTAGAATACTTTTCTGAACGATACGTTTGGTCACTTTTATTTTGAACTTAGCGTTTCGGTGGCGTAGGAGCCGAAGTGTTTACACTGTTTCTACATCACATCTGATGTCACCAGGTAACCCGCACTTTTACACGCAGGGCAACATTCGGGTCACGGTAACCCGAGGTGTGAAACGCTAAAACCAAATCCGGTCCATTTTTACCGTTTCGTATCGTGTTTACGAGACTAAAATTCCAAATATATTCAAACAAAAAATGTTTTTGGTTTTGTATCAGATAAAAAAAAAAAATTGGGGGGGATATTTTAAATTCTGGATGTTGGTTCTCCTGACTTTGGGAATCCGACGTTCGTAAATCGGACTCTAAAGGGATGAGCTGGTGTTTTTATGACCGTGGGAAATGACTTTGAATTGGAGTGGTTGTTCCAGTCTTCCACGGAGCTTCAGTCGCTCCAGAAGGAGTAAAATATGGAGCTTCTCAGTGGGAAAAACCAGGAATAACCGGAAGTCTGGGGCAGTTTTTGGCTTAAAGCTCCACTTGGGCCGACGTCTGGTAAACATGAGCTGCAGCTCGGGGAGGACGCCGCGGAAAGCACCGAGAAAGTGGAACATGTTGCTGCTAACATGATACAACAACAACAAAGACGCTTCGTTCACAACTAAAGAGCAAAACATTTGATGTATTTTGTACGTTTCACGCTGCATGGCTGAAACACGTAGCTGCAGCCATGATGTTTCTGCCGGTCCGTCCCCTTAAAATGTCAGTGCGGCACGACTGACTTTTATGTTTTTCTCATTTAATTATGAAAAAGAACCGAGTTTTGAACGCTTTTGGATCGCTATCAGTTTTGCACGTTTCACTTCGCAGTTAATCAATTTATGGTGAATCGGCACGCCTCTAAACATACACCTAACGTTTAAGGTTTTCAGCCAGAAACAGGAAGGAAATGTCCTTCATTCCATCCCATAGTATGTGGCGTAGAGCAGCGTACTCATAGCTGGTAGATTAGTTTCTGTGTATGACAGGTGGCAAACATCCCATTGGTCAATCTGACGCAGAAACTATGAAAACGCTGAAAAGTTACAGTTCTGTATTAAACTGACAGTAAAGAAAAAAAACAAAGACTGGAGTATAAACTTTAAGTGTCTTTGGGAGAATGCTGCTTTTTATTTTTGTTTTACTTTGAATAGAAAAATATATCTTATTTTCTCAGAATATAATTTCAGATTTTTGTGTAATTTCTGTCCTGTAAGACTTAAAAAGGGAGCTAATGTTGTTACAGGTTTATTTTCTGATATAGAAAACTAATTATTTCTATTTAGTTTTTAAAGTCATTTCTGTAATGGCTGACTTGTAAAAGCCGATCTAAAGTTTATTTAATTTTTCTTTTTAACTAAATAGAGCAGGAATACTTTAAATATGTTAAAATCAAAAATATTCATTTAGTGAACAGAAAATGATTGACGTGTTTAAGGATTGGACCAAGTTTCCCTTTTTTATGGAAATCAAAATATGGTCGCCCTATATTATATTTAAATTTCCAACACACATTTCCTTTAGCTTTCATTGAAAATATGACCTTGATGTGTGATTATGAAACATATTTTGGACTTGTGTTGGTTTTATTTGTTGTTTGACATGAACAACAGATTAAGAGTAGAAATTGGTAGAAATAATCGTTTTATAGTCTAATCGAAATCGTGAAGCACCCAAGATGGACCAGCCCTACTGATGTTGTGGCACTAAAACAGCCTGCTGGTTGGGTTTGGATGGTTATTAGCAGCTAGAGTTTGAATTTATAAAATCCCTGTGGGTTGTCCCAGTTAATCTGACATCAAAAGACATTAGAAAAAATCAATAAGGAACTCAACTTTAATCTGCAGAATCTTCAAAAAGACATTTTCTTTTAAATGAATGACTAAAATTCACTAGCTGTACCTCACAGAAGGCATGAAAGACTTAAAATTGGAGCTGCACAATAAATCCAATCATTGCAATATTTGGTGTATCGTTGTATTCGAGGTGCCATGCGTTCAGACTCTGCATGCCAGCTGCATATTTTCCCACTTGGATGGACCTGTAGATATAAAACGGGTAGAATGTATTCACCCAGATCCTGCAGAGAGTAGAGAGGATCTCAGGATGATGGAGAAGATGAATCAGCCTCTTAATATTAAAATAAATCACCAAACTGGACTTTTTGTTTGCAGTCTATCTACAACATAAACTCTCATTCATCTCATATTTGTTGCTTTAGAGCGACTCAGGTGCCAAACGTGGCTCTTTGTCATGGAGACTCTGGTCAGTTTTACTGTTGTTGTTTTTTTTTTTTTGTGTGTGTGTTTTTTTTTATGCCCTTGACTTCGGTGTGCAAGGTCGCAGCTGCCAAAACACTGAGCATGCTCGTCTCACACACACACACACACTCCTAAACGTGTGTGTGTGTGTCCCATATGGGAAGGTGGGCCGCAGTCGAGCAGAATCCATCTGCATTCTTCGGATAGCTGGGAATTTCCATCCCGGAGAAGGTCCCTCCGTCCCTGCCTGCCTTTCTTTGTGAGCCGCGGGTTTGATTCCGGGTGACGGGCGCGCGCGTCGGGGAACGGCTCGCATCAGGCTACAGGTCCAGAACCAGGCGGGTCCCTTTCAGGCTGCAGAGATGAGCTCCGGCGGCCATGTTGGATTACAGCCATTTTTACTGCATAAATCTGTTCTTAAAAATATACAGTTTTTTGCTGAAGTTTACGGATAAAATTAATATTAGCAGCAGTGAGAAATATTGTTGCTTGTCAGTTTTTAATCAAAGCAATTAGAACATCTGCTTTAGTTTGGTTTTGAAATCTTAGAGCCCAAAACTATTCATACCCCCGGCAGATTTAGGTTGAACGTCATCCGGGCCTGAATCTGACGGAGGGAGCTGGAGATGAGGGTGATGGCAAGGAGGCCTTCCTTTGGAGCTCTTCACCAAAAGATTTAAAGGTTTGATGGCTGTGAAACATTTAATCAACCACAGTTACCTCAGATCATCCAGACTCTTTGATTTTCATCACAATATTGTCCACAGAAATGATGCACGGGATTTGAATTATAATCCTGCCAAATTCTCAACCTAAGCATATGTGGAATTGCAAATATTCAATACGGATACGAATGATTTAACATTTGCCTTTTTTCTAATAAAACATATATAAAAATGTTTTTTTTTTTAGCTGCTGTAATCTCTTGTCTCATTTCCGCTTGGGAACTTGAATGAGAACGATGTAAATCTAAACCTACCAAGCATGGCGAATAATTTTCAGCCTAACCGTTCCTCTGTCCAGGATCCTGCTGCAGATTTTTAATATTTCACGTCTCAATGAAAACCAGAAGTTTGTATCGGCCCAGAAAACCCGGATCTGGTGTTTGCTAAAACCGAAACGTGCTACTAAAAGGTAAACTGACAAAATCAGTTGCTTTTTTTTTACTATTTAATAATAATAATAATAATAATAATAATAAATTGGCAGCATTAGTTTGTAGCAGTGAAGGATTTGTGGATTGTGGTTCGTCTGCTGCTGTTCTGGGTGACGTTGGATCTTTTTGCTGCTTCAGTTTCACAAAGACAGATTACAAACATTCCCCGCTGGTGTTTCCTGCTACGCTTCCGTCCATCTTCGGGTTTTCCGAAGCCAAACGCGGCTCCTCTGCTATCGGCAGGATTCGGTTTCTGCTGCCGCCGTTAGCCACGTTAGCTGGAAACATCGGCGTGTGTGTGTGTCTGCTTTGGACCAAAAGCCCGTTCTCACATGTGCTGAGCCCGGGCTTCACAGCAGAAACACAAGCTTAAGTAAGTTAACATTTTTGGCCGGAGATGAAAGCGGAGCTGTGTGTGTTTCTGTGTAGAAGACATTATTTTAAAGCAGACACACAGAACCCTCCCAGTCTGCATTATCGCAGTGGAAAATGGGGCTGTTGTCGTTTTGTTAGGCTCGTGTGTGTGTGTGTGTGTTTTAGTGGGTCAGTCATGCTGTTAGCGAGGCTGCATGGACTCGCTGATAAACACCAGACAGCTGTCACACTTTAAACAACAAGAGAAGCAAACTGCAAACCCAGAGCCGCCGGGTTTAGCTCGGCCCGCTCGGCCCACCAAACGGGCCGGCGGCTAGTTTTTGTTCTGCTGATGTTGGCGGCCATTTAACGGCGCCTTCAGGTGACTCTTGGTTTAAAATGATCCCATGGAGCTTTGAGTTGAACATGGGTTGATTGTTTTTTTTATATTTGAATGCTCCTGAGGCTGAAACGTAACATGCTGGCTGCTGATGTTTCTTCTACGGAAGAGGATTAGGGCCACTGAAAGAAAAAATTATTCTGACTTTTTCTCAGAAAAAGATTAAAGGCATAATTTTGAGAATAAAATCGGAATTCAGATATTAAAACTTATTTCATCAAGATATTTTTTTAATCTTTAAGTAAAACTATCATGATTTCATCATGTTTACCCAACAATGTTAAACTGTAACGTAAAATATAATCAGAAAATGAAAACAAAAACAAAAAAGCATATTGATTAGAATTATTGTAACGTCATCTAAAACATTTGTTTACGGTTATTTTTTTTATTTGAAACAGGAACCTTACCCCTCGTAGACCCTTGCTTCACCTTAAACCCCCTTCTTAATCCCACTAATGCTGGTTGATGCAAATTCCACACATAGCAAATGGGACGGGAGCACTCTGCTGCCATATAGTGGTCATCGTTATTTCTAATTGTGCATAATGACGCCAATTTGCATAAATAAATATATATATCGATTATATAATCAAAATTAAAATAAACTGGAATGGAATCTGCTTTGCAGCGAAAACACATTTTTTATAATAACGGTAGATAAATTCAGGCTCTAAGCGCTCAGTAAGTTTATTATATTCAGCCACTTAACGTAGCAATACTTTTACAATTCTTTTAGTGAGAACAAAGTGTGGCAGCCTTCTTTCAGCCAGCTGAACAACAGTGCACAGCAACAAGCTATACTTTCCTCTCATTTGAATATGGGGTTTTCATAGGCTGTAAGAAATAATCATCAATATAACAAATAAAGGCTTGAAATATCTCGCTTTGTGATGAGTGATGTGTCTAGATCATATATTAGTTTCACTTTTTTAATAGGGATGTGTATTGGCAAAAATCTGGCGATACGATATGTATCGCGATACATGGGAGACGATACGATATATTGCGATACTATGAGTAAGACGATATATTGTGATTTTTAAAACTCAATTTAACCGTATAAAAACTGTCCCATCATTCTAAACACTCCAACATGTTTCATACTTTACTTTAACACATCCAGTTTTATTACTAGATCTAGTTGATCCACTGGAACAAAGAAGGTGAAAACAGCCACAAACTACCAGTTATGCTTTTAATTGTTTGAGTAAGCAAACAAGAACGTATCAGGACCCGCTGCAGTTTAATTATCACTGTGGAGTTGGAGTTGAAGATGCCATCATCCACCTGCTTCAACCAACCCACTGTCATCTGGACAAAGCAGGCAGCACTGTGAGGATCATGTTCTTTGATTTCTCCAGTGCATTTAACACAATTCAGCCTGATTTGCTTCGTCAGAAACTCCTGAAGACACAGGTGGAGCCCTCAACAATCACCTGGATCAATGACTACCTGACCAACAGACCACAGTTTGTGAGACTGAAGAATTGTGTGTCAAACCAGGTGGTCAGCAGCACAGGAGCACCACAGGGGACCGTACTCTCACCATTCCTTTTTACTCTGTACACCTCAGACTTCCAGTACAAATCAGAGACCTGTCATCTGCAGAAATACTCAGATGACTCTGCAATTGTCGGATGTATCAGAGATGGACAAGAAGCTGAATACAGAGAGCTGGTGGACCGCTTTGTGACATGATGTGGAAACAATCGTCTCACCTTGAATGTGAACAAAACAAAGGAGATGATTGTAGATTTCAGAAGAAACAGGGACAAGTCAAACACTGTTTCCATCATGGGAGAAGAAGTGGAGGTGGTTGAGGAGTATAAATACCTCGGAGTTCACCATGACAACAGACTGGACTGGAGACTGAACAGTGAAGCCGTCTACAAGAAGGGACAGAGCAGACTGGACTTCTTGAGGAAGCTTAGGTCCTTCAAGGTTTGTAGCAAGATGCTGGAGATCTTCTACAAGTCTGTTGTGGAGAGTGTAATCTCTTCATCCATCATCTGTTGGGGTAGCAGCATCAGAGCCAGGGATTTAAAAAGGCTAAACAACCTGATAAAGAAGGTTCTGGTTCTGATCTTGGGACGACTGTGGAAAATCTGGAGATGATAATGCAAAGGATTCTTCATAAAATCAAAAAAAATATGGACAACCCTGAGCATCCTCTTCATGAGTCATACAACAACAGAGCGTCTTCAGTCGGAGGCTTCTTCAGTTTTGCTGCAACACAGACCGCTACAGGAAATCCTTCCTGCCCACAGCCATCATCATCTACAACAACTCCTTAAAGAATTGATTATATGAGCTACACCAACACTTAATTTCCCTCTGGGATCAATAAAGTATTTTTGAATTGAAATTAATTTTAGTACAAAAATTACTGTCATCATTAATGGCTCCATTCAAACCCCCCCCAAAAATCGAAATTTTTGTTTAGAACATCGATACGATATCGGGAAATAAAATATCGCGATATATTGGTGTATCGATATTTTCTTACATCCCTACTTTTTGAGTTGAATTACTGAAATAAATGAACTTTGGCACGATATTCACAATTTGAGCGCAAACATTAGAAAGCGTCTGTTCTGAAGCGCTAACCGGTCCATGCACGTTCAGGGTCGTCCAGGTCTGGTCCCGCTGGTTCTGTGTGCGGTATTAAATCGCCACGGTGGGAGAACGGGTGGGTTCTGCGCCGCGCCGGTTCCTCCAGACTCTGGGTCCGACACGAGGCTGCAGGGCGGAGCTGCTTCCACCGCCGTCCTGAAAAGTCTGAGCAAAGAGCCGAACAACAACAACAATCAGAATAAGATCCGTTTATCCTCCCGCTCGTCTGGCCTTATCTTCCCATCTAAGAAAAAACCAAAACATGCGGCGGAACAACATGGGTCCCCCGTCGTCCAGCGCCGCATTGATGTTCTGCTGATGGATGCCTCCATATGGTCCACGTTAGAGCGGTACCTGATCGCAGCAAGAGAGGAGGAGAGACAACAAAGGGAGAAATAAAGGACGACATAAAGAAAGAACAAACAGAGACGGATCCTGCAGCTCTGAAGTAATCAGCTCTTTGATCTGACTCCTTTATGATTCCAGTGTGGGCCCAATAATGCGGTCCTGATTGTATTGCTGGCAACCGCCGAGCTTCCATATGTTGGCTATTAGAGGCTCCGACTGCTCAAACCTCTTCTTCTGTGGTGCTTCGTTAGGGCTTCACAAACTGATTCTTCTACATCTTTCTGCTTGAGTTTGGTCTTCAGATCAAATTTACATAAACAACAGAGGCGCCTAAATTTGCCGCCCGGTAAATATTTCAGATCATCCGGATGATTTAACCTGAGTGAAAGCGAGAATCTTTTCTTTTCTTTTTTTTTTTTGGATGTTTATTTATTGGGAGAAAAACCGGTCCAAACTGACTTGGTCCTGTTGGGGGGGAAAAAGTGAAGCTGATGACTGGCTGTCCCACCCTCGGCAGCAGCAGGTTTCCTCGGGTGTTCCAGATACCTGCTGATGAGGCTTTAACATCTTTAACTTCTGCCTTGTCCACACATATGTCACAAAACAAACATATGTTTCTCCGATTTGGACCGTCATCAACACGAAAACGCAGATTTAAGGAAGGGCCGGGCGATATGGCCTCAAATCTATCCTGCGATATGATCTAAAGCGTGTGCCGCAACGATATCTATTGCGATATATTATTTACTTTTCTTTATATATGTAAAAATGACAGTTTATAAAACATTCTCACTTTTCAGATACATTGCAGCAGAACAACTTTAAAAAAAGTTTAGAATGTCATTTAAAGAACATTTATTGTGCAAAATGCATTTTAAAAAAATATTAATCTTTTTTCCCCAAAGAAATGCCCCTTTAATGCCATTTTTTAAAACATTTTAATGCCATCAAAAGCACCCATGACAACTCATGAATATATATATTAAAGAAAAACTGTGGAAACTTCATGTATTTTAACTAGGGGTGTAAGAAAATATAGATAAAAATAAATAAATCTTTTTTCCAAAAAAAGGAAACACAAAATTCTCACAACATAAAGATATTTAAAAAAAATTCAAAGCTAAATATTATTTTTTTTAAGTATAAAATATATTGCTTATTTATTAATTTAAAATCGCACAAAAATAAACCTGCACATGTTTGAATTAAAATGCTTCAAGTTCTACGGGGGTGTTTCTTTTCCGTTAAACGGAAAACAACAAATTTTAAAAATGCAATATGTATCGTAAAGACAAACGCTGAACATCAGAATTGATCCCCCTTGATGACAGCTTGATGACATCATCAAAATGTGCAATCGCAGTAGGGCCGGTATGGTAAAAATCTCTACCTTTTGGCTAAATTTATATCATTTCTACCTTTTGACACTATTCGTGTCTTTTGCTAGCATTTTATCATCGGGTGTTAAAGGAAACGAAAAGTTACTATTTAACAAACTCGGGTTTTGGTGAAAGGAGTAAGAAAACTCCGCCCTCTCCAGAGCGACGTAGCTGAACTTTACCACCTGAGTTTTCTCTGCGGACGTTGGAGTAAAGGTTGTTATCCATCATGTCTCCTGCATTAAATACAGCAGTTAGGCCTGTGCTGGACGCGTGTCTTCACTCGGTCACTGTCGAGGCCTAAAGTCTCTCAGCGCTTCTGTCGGATGTAAACAGCGGCGCCGTGGCTCCTCCTCCTTCCCGGAAATCTCCATAGCAACCAGTAACTCAGCGTCTTCAAAATCATTGGTTCTTATAAGACAGTGGCTGCTGAGTCATGCATTAATTAATTAATTGAGTTAATTAGGGATGTAAGAAAATATCGATACATCGTTATGTCGCAATGTTTTATGTCACAATATTGTATCGAAATTCAAAAGCAATGTATTGATTTGAAAAAACTATTTTTTTAAAGAATTTGAATGGAACCAATAAAGATTTTTGTAGTAAAATTTAAAAGTATGACTAGTGGTTTGTGGCTGTTTTCACCTTCTTCGTTCCAGTGGATCAACTAGATCTAGTAATAAAACTGGATGTTTTAAATTGGGAAACGGGTTGGAGCGTTTAAAATTCTGGGACAGTTTTTATAAGGTTAAATTAAGTTTTAAAAATCACAATATATCGTCTTACTCATAGGATCGCGATATATTTTATCGGCTTCCCTGTATTTTGATACGTATTGTATCGCCAGATTTTTACCAATACACATCCCTAGAGTTAATAGAATAAAAGTGATTCACAATTACTGTTTTTTTTAGCTGTAATTATGTCAACAAGCTGAAAATGTCTAAATGTTACAATTTTCACCGTAGAAACACGCTGATTATGGCTAAATTTTAGACCACAACCAATTTGCGATTTGTGTTTGAAATAAACAAATGTGTGCAGTTGAGTTCCCAGTGGACCTCCGATATTTTGTTGGGGTTAGGGATCGCAGCTGCCCACAAATACCTGAGACCTCCTCTAAAAACGCTTCTAACTGCCTATTTTAATACTTCAAACACCAAATATATCTTAATATTAGGGATGTGTATCTGTGAGAATCTTGGGATACGATATGTATCACACGATACAGGGGAGACTATATAATATATCGCGATACTATGAGTAAGACGATATATTGTGATTTTTAAAACTGAATTTAACTGTAGAAAAACTGTCCCATCATTCTAAACACTCCAACCTGTTTCATACTTTAACACATCCAGTTTTATTACTAGATCTAGTTGATGCACTGGAACAAAGAAGGTGAAAACAGCCACAAACTACAAAATACATTTATATTTACTACAATAATTACTGTCATAAATGGTTCTATTCAAATTCAAAAAAAAAAAAAAGATATATATTGCTTTCGAATATTGATACAATATCGTGACATAAAACATCGCGATATATCGGTGTATCGATATTTTTAAAAACTAAATATGCATAAAATACGCACAGTGGAAACCTTCTGAGCGCTAACACAGAAGCTAACATCTACAGTTTTCCTGATCTCCGCTTTTGGGGTTCAGCCAATCAGCATCCTGGAAATTGAATTTTGCTCCTGGATTGGCTGCTTTTGCAAACGTGAGCCAATAGCGTGTCAAGTAGCATTGTGCCGAGGTATTGCTGCCTGCTGAACTGCATTTTCTTTAAAAAAAAAAAAAAAAAAAAATGTTGTTATGCTCTATAAATAAATAAAAATCCCCAAACTGGTTGAATTACTCACATTTTGAGTAATCTGGATTTACATTCCACAGAAAAATCAACATTTCAGAGCTTTTTTTTCTTCCAGTGTCACTGAAAATTAGCATAAGTAATATCTCCTCCTAAGCCATATTTTAGATTCTGTGCTGTTGTCTAGTCATGACTATTTTTTTTGTTTGTTGACCCGGACACCCAGAGGAACGAGCAGCCGGTAACGGGTCGGACCCACGGAGGATTTACTGTGACTCCTTTCTCCAGATATTTAGTCCGTCAACTCAGATTTCCTGCTTGTTGGGTTTGAACCGGGATCAGACAGACGTGGAGTGGTTGGAACGGCTGTTCATATTTAGACCGCATCATAAAAGGACATCTGGGGGACACTGAAGTCTGTTTTTAGGCGAATAATCTTTGGGTTTCAGATATTCTCTATTATATCCACTGAAACGTGTTTAAAGTGAAACAGAAGGAAGCCTCAGTTTCAGAGAATCAGCTCCGGCGGAGCAGGAAAACATCCGGTGATGCAACTCTGGTGTAATGGCTGCACAGCAGGAACGGGGTCAAAGGTTAAAGAAGGATTAAGTGTGGTTTAACGTCGCTGTTCTGATGATTTTACTGGAAATTAATAAAAAGTAACCCAAGGAAAAATGTTTTGAAGCTCTAACGTATGGCTGGGCGATATGGCCTCAAATCTATACTGCGATATAATCTGAAGCATATTTATTGAGATATAATGTTTTTTAACATTCTCGCTTACCAGATACCTTGCAGCAGAACAAGCACTTCGTAAAAGTATAGAAACCAATTTAAAGAACATTAATTGTGCAAAATGTATTTTAAAATATACAAATGCTTTCAGGTCATTTTTAAATCTTTGTCCAAACAATGCAACAGAAAATATTCTCATAACAAATAAAGATGAAGATCTTTTAAATAAAATGCAAGTTACATGTTTTGAAAACAAAATTCTAAATAGTTCGGACAGAAGTGCAAAATATAAAATGAAAAATAAAATGTCTTCCTGCTTTCCTGACTACTTATTTATTAATTTAATATTGCACAAAATAAATCTGCACATATTTGAACTTAGAATGCTTAAACAGATTTTATTTCCTTTAAATGAAAAAAAACAGGCTTTAAACTTGCAGTATCCAGTGTAAATATGAACATCAGTGTTGATTTTATATTGCCTTTATTACTATTTATTTTTAACCTTTTTTATTGTACGGGTGTGTATGTGCTTGGTTTTGTATTGGGCTCGTGCTGACGTATTAATCTGCAAACGAAGTTCCTAACGAATAATTAAAGTGAATTTGATTGATTCGAGTAAAGGAAGTGGAGCTTGATGACATCATCAACAAGCGCAATCGGGGTCGGCCGATAGTTTAAAAATCTCTGCTGTTGGCTAATTGTATATAATTTCTGCCTTATACCGTTTATATCGGACACTACTGCTCTAAAGCTGTATGTGTTTGGATTTAAACTACTGGCCCTTACAGAAGTATTCACACTGCGTAATGCACTTTTTTTTAACGTTTTGGTCACAACCACAAACCTTTTGTAGCATTTTCCTGGGATTTTAATGTGACAGATGTGCGGCTGATTTCTGGTACCTCTGAATAAAATCCGAGGGTGCCACTGGAGGAGCTGCAGAGATCCAAACCTCATGAGGGAAAACCTGTCAGTTGGCCGTTTGTAGAAATCACCATGCGGAACCATGAAACACGGTGGTGGCAGCATAGTGCTGTGTTGAAGCAGGTCAAAGAAAACCTGTTAGAGGCTGCAGATGAGCTGAGACTGGGGTGGAGGCTCACCTTCCAGCAGGACGGTCACGCTGAACATACAGCCAGACATATTATGGGATGGTTTAGATAAAAGAAGGGCTGTCAAACAAAACTTTTTAACCTTATTAATCACAGGGTAGCTGGGAATTAATCACGATTAATTAACATTCCTAAATATGAATGAAAAAGTAACATTTTCGGTGTAAATAAAGGACAAAACCGGAAGCTGCTGCTCTTTTGTTGTTTTAAGGAAATACAGTAGAGATCCATGGAACTTTTCTTTTAAACTCCACTGTCACATTTTTTAACTTTTTATCTTTTAGCCAGTTGCTACGACAAACTGGTTAACATTTTCTGAATGTAAAGCCGACCGTTTCTTATTAATATTGGATAACACTGAGCGTCCTCTTCATGGAATTATATCCTACAACAACAGTGTCTTCAGTCAGAGGTGTCTTCAGGTTTGCTGCAACACAGACTGCTACAGGAGATCTTTCCTGCCCACAGCCATCAGGATCTACAACAATTCCTTAAAGAATTAAATAGTATGAGCTACAACATTTATTTTCTCTCTGGGATCAATAAAGTTTTCTGAATAATAGAAAAATTATTTGTTTATCAACAATTATTATTGTTGATAATTATTTGTTTATGTGTGCGCCAATGGTTTGACACAGAACCTTTACGTTACTCCCTGGTTCCCACTGTTATTATTTGCAGTTATCTTGCAGCTGCAGTGTTGGTTAGCTATGTTAGCTTGTTTGTTAGCTTAGCAAGGCTTAGCTGATGTGAAGTAATCGCTGCACATTTTTAATCATCTGCTCGTTCCAATCACTTCTTCTGCAACCAAAAACGTCTTTTGTTTGCCTTGAAAGGGGCGAGTCGATGGATTGCACGTTTTGTTGTTTTTAATCAAAGCGACCAGGAGCACAAGACATAATCACGTCTCTTTCTGCAGCAGAGCGGGGAGTGACGTGAACCAATAATCCCTAAGAGACGTTCACATGGAACCACGGAAACCATGCTGTTTAAGTGACGAAATGTGGGATAAAAAGGGCGGGTCATTCTGTGCTTGGGTTAATTGCGTAGAAAATAAAAATAAGCGCGTTAATTCTACAAATTAATTGACCTGTGTTAATTTTGACAGCCCTAGATAAAAGCATATTTATGGATTAGAATAGCCTGGTCAAAGTTCAGACCTGAATCCAGCTGGATGTTCTCAGACAGAGCTTGAGATGTTTTGTGTAGAAGAATGGATCAAAATGTCTTTAGACGTTTAAAGCTGGTGGAGACAGAGCGCCGACTCGGGGGCGCTGAAAACAAATGCACGCCACACTTTTATTATGCACCAGTTTGTGTTGGTTTGTCACATATAAATCCAGATCAAGAGGCCTGAAGTTTTTTTTTTTTTTTTTTTATTGCGACAAAATGTGAAAAAGTTCAAGCAGTTCTTTAAAAAAAAGAAGAAGATCCGATCAAAAAGGTTTCATTTAGCTGATGAAGTGATAAAAACGATTTTACAGGATAAAAAAAAAAGTCCTGATCTTTGTTTCAGAACCAGAGATCTTTTGAAAGTCCAGTTGGACACGATTCAGACGGACCTGTTCTTTTAGTTAAACAGTTTTCTGGGATTAAATCGGTCTCCATCAGTGTTCAGACCGTGACAGGTCAGAGGTCACAGGTCGCTCTCCGTGTCCTCCTCCGTCTTGGCGTTCGGAGCGCCGCCCGTCTGCACCCAGCTTCAATAATTGACGTGGAGCGGCGACCATCTTAGCTGCTCTGGCACGGTTTTGGCGCCAGCTGGTGCGTTGCCTCGGCAACAGGGTCCCCACGACCCGCGGCGGCTCTCCAGCGACACGTCGTAACACGGCCAAACTTTCTGACACATGAATGTGAGGCAGCCATCTTAGAGGAGGAGGAGAGGCGGCGATGAAGATGATGATTTATTTATGGGGACTGGATGGAAGGGGCGGGGCTTCCAGGGTCCAACCATCAAGCTGCAGCCGATGATGTCGGAGCATCTTTTCATTTCTCAGCAGATAGACAGAGCTCATTGGTGGATTGTTCCGACCCAGAGGTCCGATTGGCCGAGTGCCTTGTAGCGGGTGTTCTGATTGGCTGCCAGCCATTAGTTTGTATGTTTTCCTTGTTTTCATATTAAAATGAGATGCGGATGGATGGATAGATGGATGGATGGATGAATGAATGGATGGATGGATGGCTCCTCCTCCTCCAGTCCGTTTTAGGACTGCAGACAAAGGCAGAGTGATGACTGGATGTTGTACGAAGCCATTTGGCTGCCTGACAGCTCATTAAGTTGTTTTATTAATAATCAATGATGAATCAATTAACAACAGGCTGAAAGTTACACACACACAGCTGCTGTCTGGTGGCAGCCCAGTTTAGACTGGTTTCCAGTCCGGTTCCTGTCAGGGGGAACCTTCATGTGGGAAAACCTGGAGCTGCTGAAGCTCAGGATGGAAAGACTTCCTTCCTTCCCTCATTTCCCTCCTTCCTTACTTCATTCTTTCCTTTCCTTGCTTCCTTCTCTCATTTCCCTCCTTCCTTACTTTGTTCCTTCCTTTCCTTGCTTCCTTCCATCCATCATTTACCTCCTACCTTCCTTCCATTTCTTTCTCTCTCTCTCTCTGCGTTGGTCCACTTCTGTCCTCTCACTAACGATCGCTGGCAGTCGGCAGCATGTGGCAGTAATTAAATCAAAGGAAGCCGCTGAAAGAGAGACGAGGGGGAGAAGAAGAAGAAAACCGTTTTCCTGGTTTTACAAGGAAAAAAAAAATCTTGGCAGCTGAAGGAAAAATGGTCGGCTAATAAAAACGAGCGTGGAGGAGACTCGTAAAGAGCCGTCACCTGTGGAGACGTGTTTTTGTTTACCCGGCCTGGAAAACCTGCAGAGTGTCACTCCTGTTGTGATCAGCTCTGGAAACATGGAACCCAGATTCATTATGAGATGGAGTGATACATAGATGGATGGAGTGATACATAGATGGATTGAGTGATTCATAGATGGATTGAGTGATAAATGGATGGATGGAGTGATACATGGATGGATGGAGTGATACATGGATGGATGGAGTGCTACATGGATGGATGGAGTGCTACATGGATGGATTGAGTGCTACATGGATGGATTGAGTGCTACATGGATGGATGGAGTGCTACATGGATGGATGGAGTGCTACATGGATGGATGGAGTGATACATGGATGGATGGAGTGATACATGGATGGATGGAGTGATACATGGATGGATGGAGTGATACATAGATGGATGGAGTGATACATGGATGGATGGAGTGATTCATAGATGGATGGAGTGATTCATAGATGGATGGAGTGATGCGTGGATGGATGGAGTGATGCGTGGCTGGATGGAGTGATGCGTGGCTGGATCGAGTGATACGTGGATGGATGGAGTGATACATGGATGGATGGAGTGATTCATAGATGGATGGAGTGATACATAGATGGATGGAGTGATGCGTGGCTGGATGGAGTGATACGTGGATGATGGAGTGATACATGGATGGATGGAGTGATTCAAAGATGGATGGAGTGACGCGTGGCTGGATGGAGTGATAAATGGATGGAGTGATACATGAATGAAGGGATTGATGGAGTGATACATGGATGGAGTGATACGTGAATGACGGGATGGGTGGAGTGATAAATGGATGGAGTGATACGTGAATGACGGGATGGGTGGAGTGATAAATGGATGGAGTGATACGTGAATGACGGGATGGATGGAGTGATAAATGGATGGAGTGATACGTGAATGACGGGATGGATGGAGTGATAAATGATGGAGTGATACATGAATGAAGGGATAGATGGAGTGATACGTGGCTGGATGGAGTGACACGTGGCTGGATGGAGTGATACGTGGCTGGATGGAGTAACACTTGGCTGGATGGAGTGATACGTGGCTGGATGGAGTGATAATTGGATGGAGTGATACATGAATGAAGGGATTGATGGAGTGATAAATGGATGGAGTGATATGTGAATGACGGGATGGATGGAGTGATAAATGGATGGAGTGATATGTGAATGACGGGATGGATGGAGTGATATGTGAATGACGGGATGGATGGAGTGATAAATGGATGGATGGAGTGATGCATGGATGAATGGGTGGATGGATAAATCAGGTCTGTTTGCAGAACAAATGATCAAATCTACTTTTTCAACATTTTCAAGATGAATTCTCTTTTAGTGTCAAAGGTGTGAATATCTATGTGTTATTTGTAATGAAACAGAAATAGTTGAAATAAGATGAGAGCCCCTGCTGGAGGCGGGGTTATCATGTCTGGAGGCCCTTTGTGCTGCTATGGCCATTCATCTCCATCTCAGGCTGGGCTCATAAAGCCACACAATGCTGGCTGGAGTCTTCCTCTCTGTGTGCCGCTTTATGAGATGAGGAGAAGCCTCCCGATTTCCTGCCTCTGGAGAAATGAGAGATATTTATGAAATTGAAACTTTCTTTAAAAAAAAGAAGAAGAAAGAAATGGAGTCGATGTTTTTACAGGGCACTGGAAAAGTATTCACAGCCGTTTTAAACTCCTTCACGTGTTGTTCTGTTGCAGCTAAAAACTTTAAATATATTTCTCTGGGAATTCTTGGAACTGACCAAAACAAACGAGGGCGTTAATGTCGAGTACAAGGAAAGCAGTGGATGGTTCTGAACATTTTATTACCAATAAAAATCAACAGCACAGCAGGCGTTTGTGCTGTATCACAATACAGGGGATACGATATTTTGCGATACTATGAGTGAGACAATATATCGTGATTTTAAAAAAAGAAAGAATTTAACTGTAGAAAAATTGTCACTCCAACCTGTTTCATACTTTTACACATCCAGTTTTATTACTAGATCTAGTTGATTCGCTGGAATCCAATGTTATATTCCATGTTTGTTTGTTTTTGTTTTTTAAATCACCAAATCTTGTAAAGCACCTTAAATTACCCTGTTGTTGAAAGTGTTGCTATACAAAGAAAATTGCCTTGCCTTGGAACGAAGAAGGTGAACACAGCAACCAACTACCAGTCATACTATTAATTTTACTACAAAAATTACTGTCATCCGTAATGGTTCTATTCAAATCCTATAAAATAACATAAAAATCGATACATTGCTTTTGAATATCGATACAATATCGCGGCATAAAATATCGCGATATATCGGCGAATCGATATGTTTTTTTTTTTTTTTACATCCCTAGTCGATATCTATACATATCACGATATAAAACAAATAAATATTTAACATTTCCTGGTACTATTTGAAGATGTCAGAAGGTTATTTTTGCTTTAATGATTTATTTTCAAAAGTTGAACACGTCATAAAACGTTATTCAACAGTTTCGTAAAAATTTATGAATTTTAGCGATGGGGATTAAATATAAAAATCTTCGATTTTTATCAAGCCAAAGTACTTAAAAAAAAAAAAATCATGAATTGAAAAAATGTCCCTTTCTATTCTTAAAAAGAAATTACAAATGACATAAAATATATTTTTAAACTTGCTTTTATTGTAATCCTCCCTTCTAGGAGTTGACCTGAATTCAAAGTCCAAATGAATACTCACTATATAACAAAATGGTAGGCCTTTGGCGGGCTGACATCACTTTAAACTATGGAAACCCATAAATTGGTGATATTTTTTTTTTCGATATTCCAAAAAACTAATATTCAATCAATAGAAAATTCAATAAATCGATATAATTGTATATCGCCTAGCCCTACCAGGCCGCGTCCTGGAGGAAGCTGAAGCTCCGCTCCCCCCAGCCTCAGGTCCTCTGGATTCAGCTCCATCAACTCTTGACCGGCTTCCCCACAGCATGATGCTGCCTCCACCGTGTTCCCCAGTGTAGAGGGTGTGTCAACACCGATATATCGCAATATTTTATTTCCCGATATTGTATCGATATTCAAAAGCAAAGTGTCTGTGTTTTTTAAAATTTTTTGTGGATTTGAATGGAACCATTAATGATGACAGTAATTTTTGTAGTAAAATGTAAAAGCATAACTGGTAGTTTTGTTGCTGTTTTCACCTTATTTGTTCCAGTGGATCAACTAGATCTAGTAATAAGACTGGATGTTAAAGTATGAAACAGGTTGGAGTGTTTAGAAACCTGGGACGGTTTTTCTACAGTCAAATTCAGTAAAAAAAAAAATCACAATATATCGTCTTACTCATAGTATCGCAATTTATCGAATCGTCTCCCCTGTATCGCGAAACGTATCGCATCACCAGATATTTACAAATACACATCCCTAGTCAACATGTAAGTTTCCTACCGTGTTTAGCTTTTTGGGCTGCTCTGACGCTGAGATCAGATACGAACGAGGGGACTTCTGAAAGCTAGTTTTGTTGCACTGGATTTTATTTAGGAGCGTCGGAGTAAACGATGCCGAATGCATGTGAACGCCACACAAATCAGACTTGAGTTTCTCATAAACTGACAAGCATCCAGTACTCTGATTTCTGTTTGAAGGCTGCTGTTTTGTTTTAGCAGTCTGCTAAATGTGGTTTAGACTCTTCCTGTGGAGTAGGACCCGGTCCTAGCTAATATAGCACACAGACTCTGAGCTAATTCAGGGTCGTTAGTGGTCAATTAAAACTCTGTGACATCACTGGCTGTCTGATTCTTTGATTTCGTGGCTCCTGGCAGGACCAGACGCCATATTGAATTCATTTACAGGCCGCGGTGTAAACACGGCACACGACCGGACGCTCTGCTGCTTCTCCTTCTTCTCCTTTTATGCCTCTTTGCTTCTGGACTTTTCCTTTTTTCTGGTTCGATTAAAGACATTAAACGAAACAATCTCATTTTTTCACATCTGGTGTAGCATCTCCAACATTTGGCTCTCTACTGTTGTTTCGGCTCATTTTTTCCCTTGTTTTCATGGCTGAATGTGAATCATACGGATTCTAACTGTTTCACACTTGATAGTTTGAGCTTTTGTACCGACTATTTGTTTCCATTATGGTGCACCGTTTGTTCCAACCTTGAGAGTTGATGATTTTCTACAACCTACTTATGGTCTACTGTAAGGAAATGGGGTTTTATGACTCACAATCAACCATTTTCACCAGCGGGACGGCACTTTTATTTATTTTGATTGGATCAGCTATCTTAATATTTCATATATCATGAGGTAAGTGGTTCAAGCTGGGATAGGAACATGAAAATGGAAATACGATGCAACGTCCGGGAACACTTGGTTGAAATTGGAGCATTTTTATAACTATTTATTTCATGATAAAAATTAAACAGATTATTTAATAAATGGGTAGGAAACAAGAGCAGCTCAATATATTAACTCTTAATCAGCATTTAAATTGCAAACGAGTGCTTAGATGCAATTAGTAGTGGGCGATATAAAAAGGTAGAAATGGTAGATTTTGACCATTGCGGCCTACCTCGATTGCGCATTTTGATGATGTCATCAAGCTGTCATCAACGAGGATGAATACTGATGTTCAGTGTTCATATTTTACGCTAGATATTGCAAGTTTAACATTTGTTGTTTTCCATTTTACGGAAAAGAAACCTGTTCGAACTTGAAGCATTTTTAATTCAATCATGTGCAGCTTTATTTTTGTGCGACATTAAATTTATAAATCAGGAAGGCAGACAATTTTGAACTTTGTGTTTTCATAACATTTAGCTTTTAATTTATTTAAAAAAAAACATCTATGTATGTTTTGAGAATTTTTGTGTTGCATTTTTTTGGAAAAATATTTTAATATTTGTTTTTAATGCTTTTTTTTTTTACAATAAATGTTCTTTAAATGGCATTCTATACTTTTTAGAAGTTGGTCTATCTATCTGGAAAGTGAGAATGTTCATAAACTGTCATTTTGACATATATAAAGAGAAGAAAAGAATGTATCGCAATAGATATCGTTACCGCACACGCTTTAGATAATATTGCAATATAGATTTGAGCCCATAGCGCCCAGCCCTACATGCAATATTTGGTTTGCATGTCTTAATCAACGGTCTCTGACCGTATGTTTACTTTCATGCAGAAGCGGACAGAAAATGGTGGAGAAACTGCAACGAAGGAAAATGTGTCCAGACCCGGAGTTTAAAAATAAGTTCTTGGAGTCAAAAAAGAAAAATGAAGAAATGAAACCAGTAAACCACCAGTTTGCCCAGTAAAAACACACCTAACGGATCTCATCATATACATGCTGATGACCATTTACTTTTTTGGGAAATACGAATTTGTTTGACGAGTAATTGAACATAATCGACCCGGTCGGTCGTGTCCCGATTGACTTAATTTCCCCTCTGTGATCAATGAAGTATTTCTGAATTTGAATTCAGGCGAAGGGGAAGCTAATTTAACCTGGACGGAAACGTGTGGACAGATCTGCGATGCCGTGGGAATGGGTTCAAGAAAAATCCCCTTCATCATCAGCAGCGTTGGTTTGGTTCTCGTTGGATAAACCCTCACCAGATAGAAATGAAAAATCTGTTCCAGAGGCTCCTGTTGGCGAAGCTGCAGAGAAGAAGAGCCTCTATGTGGGTTATTGCTGAGAGAGAGGGCCGATAAATAATAGATGAAACAGTCTGCTGCCTGAACACGGAGTGATATCATCGTCTGAATCAATCTACCCGACATGCTTATGAACACGTATGTTCGTTATTGATGGAGTTCTTTCCCCCCCATTTTAAATGTTTTTCAACATTTTCCTTCGTGTGACAAGCTGCTGCGTCCTCGATGCACAAAAGGAGCGTTATGGTAGATCCTTCCCCTCAGCAGCTGTAGGACTTTATACCCATCGCTGCTCTTATTTTCACACTTTCCAGAAATGTACATGCACTTTTTTTTTTTTTTTTTGAAACAACCCTACTCAGCTGCACGTTTCATTCAATTTGAGCGTGCTCTTCTTAGTCACAGAGCTGTAATGTAAATTTGTCTCATTTCTTTTTGTGAATGTCGTTTTTTCCCCACTAAAGGACGATAAAGGATATTTTTAGTGTGTCATAAAACCCAGGCTCACCGACACTTTCGTATTCACGTGAAAATAAGGGCACGATTGTCGTCTACCATTTGATAAGACTGTTCCCACCACTCGCTCAGTTACATGACCCATATTGTTGTTGTTTTTTTACCTGTGTGATTTGCACCGATCGTTACCTGCACTAATGTATATATCAATCTGTTTAGCATATTATATTTTTATTTTTATTGTGTTTAAGTGTTTGTCTTTTTGTTCTCGTATGTTTGCACAAAGTACCGCAGCAATTTTGTAATGTTGTAAACCTGCGCAACATTTGGCCATAAACCCTTTCTGATTCTGATAATAGAATCGCCGTGATTACCATAACCAAACTTTTGGTTTTTAATATGAAAACGGTGTTTTGTTTTTTACTGAAGCAGCGGGACTCCTAGTCGCCGCCTTCTGGACTTTTTAATTGATGCCATGCTCTGAAGTGTGGGGAAATGCATGCAGCAGTTTTACCGAAAGGCTATTCTTACTTCAAAAGAAAGTTTTTAAGAATTGTGACTCACAAAGGTCTGAGACCATTTAAACACGTAGCCGGGTTTTTTTTTTTTTTACAAATATTCTCACCAACCTCATTTAAAAAAAAAAAAAAAAAATCTCCATCTACACCTAACCGCATCAGTGTGTTGTTAAGCACATTCATAGACATGCCAAACCTGTAGGGGGCAGTAGTTCCCCCTAAATCCTATCCACTCACAGTAACTTTCTATGTTCTAACTTCTACATAGAGCATTAATTAAGCTTGTAAAAACAAGCAAACAAAAAGCGCTCGGACAATCGATGATGCCAACACGTCTCTGAGGGCATAGATGCTGTTTCTGATCGTAAACGCAGGTCGCACATGTGATGTCGGAACGTTTTTTGTCGTGGAAAGTGACGTTTGCGAAGCCAAAAACTCAGGTTATTTCTGTCCACATGCAAACGCTTAAAACGGAGAAAATGCAAATCTCCGCTTTGGCCGGAGTTTTTAAAAAGATTCGTTTTCGGTGCCGCAAATCTGCGTTTTCGTGCGGACGACGGGGCGAAACCGTAGAAAAAGATCTTTGTTTTGTGAGATATCGCGGCTACGTGCGGACGAGGTCCAAGAGATCACACAAACAAACGTTTATAAAAACGGTTAATTTGGAGCCAATACATACCCAAAACAAATTCATACGGATCACAGACGGTAACAACAGAAGAAAAAGGCAATTTCTGTGTGACATATTGACGCACCTCTCAAAAACAAAAAGGGGTTTCTTGTAAACAGGATTAGTTTAATGGAACTTCTTTGGATATTGTTCAAAAATCATGTAACACGATAGTTAAATACAATAAAATGTATTTAAAAAAAATCTACTTGGAAGATACGAATGTCTGACAAATTTGAAACTAAATAATTTAGATGCAAAGTAATGCACCTTTTTAATATAGGGAAAAAAAAGGGAAAAAAAGGCAAGCAATTGGTTCTGTGACAGCGGCGATGAAATTATAAGACTATGTCTTCCTCGTGCTCCTATTCAGCATTGAATATTATTATTATTTTGTTTTTTAAAGTGAAAAAAACCCGGGGCTTTTTGTTTCCCCCCACCAGGTTCAGTTCTGTTTAAGTAAAATCAGCGTCACTCTTCTTTATCCGCTGGAGTCCAGCTTTTTAAATGTCGGGAGCAGCCTCTCGCGTCACACGCTTTTCCTTCCCTCTGTGTTTCTTTCTTTGTCCGGACCCCCCCCCCCCCCCCCCCGGTGTTTTCTGTCTGAGTGACTCGACATCCAGCCCCCCTTTCAGTCACAGGTGCAACGCAATCGAACACACACACATGCTGAGTCCACTTGTCTTCACGTAGGGGGCTCTAATCAAGCGTCAGGAAGCCGAAGCTCCACAGGGAGCCGTGTGTGTCTGTGTGACAAAATGAGCTAAGGAATGCGCCGGTCCATGAAAACTCCCTGTGAGTGTGTGAAGCCGCTGCATGTTTTCAATTACACCCCAAGTATTTTTGCAGATGTGAGCGTATTTGCTCTCTCTTCATGCCCCGTTTCTCCCCGTCTGTCTGGTTATTTGATGTTTTTTCCTCTTTCTCTCTCTTTAAAGTTTAATTTTTGTTTCATGCAGTGGCGCATCTAGGCGTTTTTTTAAAGGTCTGGGGCCACATTTTGAAACAAGGGGGCCTAAGCCTGTTAAGTGTGACTGGTAACTCAGTAGGTCATGTTTATTTTATTTTTATTTTTTTGGTGCACTTGGAGGCTTTAAACTGATCCACTTTAGAAAACTGTAAAGACAATAAAAAGATTTTCTCATCAAACCAACTTTTCATGTGGCTCTAATGGTGGTGAGCGATAGGAATGTGTTTTGGTGAGAATCTGGCGATACGATATGTATCACGATACAGGCAAGACGATACAATATACTGCGATTAGGGATGTACGAAAATATAGATACATCAATATATAGCAATATTTTATTTCCCGATATTGTATCGGTATTCAAAAGCAAAGTGTCTGTCTTTTTTTATTTTTTATTTTTTATGGATTTGAACGGAACCATTAATGATGACAGTAATTTTTGTAGTAAAATTAAAAGTATAACTGGTAGTTTTGTGGCTGTTTTCACCATTTTGGTTCCAGTGGATCAACTAGATCTAGTAACGAAACGGGTTGGAGTGTTTAGAATGATGGAACAGTTTTCCTACTATTAAATTGAGTTTTAAAAATCAAAATATATAGTCTTACTCATAGTATCGCGATATATTAAGATATATCATATCGTCTCCCATGTATCGCGATACATATCGTTTTTGCCAATACACACCCCTAATTGCGATACTATGAGTAAGACGATATATTTTGATTTTTTAAACTGAATTTAACTGTAGCAAAAAACTGTCCCATCTTTCTAAACACTCCAACCTGTTTCATACTTTAACATAATCCAGTTTTATTACTAGATCTAGTTGATCCACTGGAACAAAGACGGTGAAAACAGCAACAAAACTACCAGTTATACTTTTATATTTACTACAAAAATGACTGTCATCAATAATGGTTCCATTAATAAAATTAAATACTTTGCTTTTGAATATCGATACGATATCGGGAAATAAAATATCGCCATATATTGGTGTATGGATATTTTCTTACATCCCTGGTTGGCGATATAAAAGGTATCAGCTAGAAATGATATAAATTTGGCCAAAAGGTAGAGATTTAGACTATACCGGCCTACTGCGAATGGCTCATTTTGATGAAGCTGTGTTCGTCTACACACTACATATTGCAAGTTTAAAATGTGTTGTTTTCCATTTAACGGAAAAAAAAACCCTGTTTAAACTTGAAACATTTTTAAGTCAAATATGTGCAGGTTTATTTTTGTGCGATATTAAAGGAAAGCGGACAATTTTGAACTTTGTTTTTTTTAAATTTTTTTATAACTTTTAGCTTTTAATTTATTTAAAATATCTTCAATCTTTATGTTGTGAGAATTTTTGTGTTGCATTTTTTTGGGGGGAAAAAAAGATTAGAATATTTATGAAATGCATTTTGCTCAATACATGTTTTTTAAATGGCATATAAAACTTTTTTTGAAGTTGTTGTTCTGCTGCAATGTGTCTGGAAAGTGAGAATGTTCATTAACTGTTTTGACATATATAAAGAAAAGATAGATAGATATCGTTACTGTACATGCTTTATATTATATCGTAATTTAGATTTGAGGCCACATCGCCCAGCCCTATGATCTAATATGACTGAAAGCAGCCCCTTACCCTGTCCAGCACACTTTTATCAACATACAGGTTATTTTGTCCTTTATTGTCTCACTTCCTGAGAGCTAGAAAGAGATTGATATTTTTTACACTATGAGAAAATGTTGTAAAAATATCAAGGTTTTATTGTATTTACCCAAACATTTTAAACAAATTAATATTAATGCGGCCAAATTAATCAATTAATTTGGTTTTTAATGCTTTTAGTGCAGATTATCCAACTTTTTTTTACCTGATTAAATTGGTCGAGTTTTTCCTTATGCTGCTCATAGCTTGTCAGCTCCCAGTAGCTTTAAACCAGAGTTACTTGAATAAAAGGAGCAGGTGGGGCTCCTTTAGCTTCATGACTGTCTCTGTTCCTTGTGACGGGAAATATTTACAAACTTCCACATGTGAACGCTAGAAGCCGTCTTTTCTCCCCCCCCCAGCTGACCGGCAGTGTGCAGCGACAGGTGTCTTATCTTTTTCTGCTCTTTGTGCGTCTGTTTATTGGAGTCATCTTGCGGGATTTAAACAAAATATATCTCCTATACAATAAAATAAAAATCTATGTTTATGCTCACTAAACCATCCTGGAATAAAATAAGAATTGGACACACAAACCTTGGTTCAAGAGGAAGAAATAATTTAGTTTTGTAACATTTTAGCTGTCCATTTGTTGCTTCTAACAAAAAAAAAACCCACATAAACATAAGCAGGATTTTTCTTTTTTATTGTATCATATTTGATACGTTCTGCTTTTAAGATTTTTGAAGACTTATTTATCAGATTTTCCAGCCCATATGTTCACTACATCTGGTTTCTGAGGAAAATGCAAACTATTATTCAGGCTTCCACTGTGACAACAACATGTCAAAAGTGATACATGTGGACGCTGCAGTAGCTGTTTGTACAGAGAAAAATTGGGCTCTAATTCTTAATAAATGCAATCAAATTATCTATCATTTCTATCTAATTTTTTTCCCCGTCCTCTCCCCTTTTTTTTCTTTTTTGGATCCATTGCGACGTCTCCGTGTTTCGTCGTATGGACTCAATTAGGCATCCATGCTCAAAACTGTGTGCGCCCATCTGGTTCACATTAGTGCAATTGCAGGTTGGTAGAATAAAGGCCTTTGCTCGGAGATGGTGGGTGGGATTTCCTTCCGCTTTTACACACACACACACCCCTCCATGTGTTTTGAATCGGGAACATAATTAACCTTCAGAGGATTCGGAGGCTGTGGCTTCAGTTCTCCGCTATAAAAATACATCTAAAAAGCAGAACCCCCGTCCGTCCGTCCGTCCATCCGTCCCCAACACCAAACCGGAGAAGTTTAAATCGTCTGCGGCTCGTTTGATACGTTTTCCCACGCCGGCGTCCGGATCGGCTCGGCTCGGGGATTCGCTTTGGAAGATGGGGAGCGGTCCAGAGGTTTGGATTCAGAGTCATGATGATGTGGCAGATCCAAGAGACACCGCATGGTTCTGAGATCATCCAGAACTGTTTCTGAATCCATGAAGCCGTCTGTGACCAGTCACTTTTCCTTCGTTGTCCCGGTGCTAAACACATAATGAAGGATTTCTTTTTGTGTTTAGAAACAGTCAGGTTTTCGCTGTTATTTTTTTTTTTTTACAAACTTATCATCTTAGTTCTGTTTTGTTCCCTAATTTCTGTAATTTCTTTCATTCTGTTGACATTTTTTCTCGTAGCGGATCATCAAACAGGTTTTCTTCACGTAGAACTGAGATCTGCTCCGACATCAAACAAAGATGATTGTTCGATTTGCACGTGATCGATGGGGGAAAAAACCCCATGCATGGTGGTGTTCCAGTGTTTTATGTAACAGCTGAAAACCTTTAGAAAATGGCCGACACTGCAGTGCCGTATTTTCCACCTTCTTTTACATCTTACAGGAATAAAACCAACCTGAAGTTAAGCTAATTACCAATTATTTTAGATAAATAGCTGGCTAAAGACCCAGGCGTTAAACTTTTTGCACCAATTTTCTTTCCAATTAAAAATACAAAACGATTTTTTTGTAATTTAAACATGAATTATTTTCTTGAAACTACGTTGAAAATAATTTATTTTCAGACCTGAAATAGGTCTCAGGTGTTTGCCTTGATGAAAGAAAGGTGTAATATCCAAACCAAACTTTTTGAGACAGACATTTTCTATTTTGATGGTCCAAATGTTTTTTTAATATAATCTTAGCTACAAAAAACAAAATCCTGGCTGTTCATAGTCAGGTTTGTGGCCGGGATTACTATGATAACGAATAAAAATCTAAATAAACACGGCTAATAAAAGAAAAAAATAGTTTGTTGTACCAAATCTTTTCTATTTAAGAAGATCTCATCCTAAAAACGTATAAAAAGTCTCCATTTGTACCATTCTGAAGCTGCAGTCGGGGGGGCCCCAAATGGCCCCCGGGCCACACTTTGGACACCCCTGCTTTAGAGCAATATCAACGTTGCTGAATCACTAAACTTTAAACAACTATTAGTTCTGCCCACCTACTGGGCAGAACTTTCATATTTTTACGACTTTTTACGCCGTCGTCTGGGTAGAAATTGACCCCCTTTTTTTTTTAGCTTGGATTTAACCACCTTTTAGTGATTATTTTTAGCACAGAGTGCTTTTTACAAACTGGGTTAGTGCGTTTGTTTTATGGTGAATGAAGACGAGAGATGAAAGCGAAAGCAGGCTGTTAGAAATAAGGAACGACGGAGGAACATGGAGGAGCGAAGGGAAGCCACAGGTGCAGCCGACTCGTTTGCCTGTCGGGGGGTTTCGTGACTTCTCCTCTGAGTGTTCGCATTCCTGCACATCTGCTTTGGATGAAGCATGTTAAACCCTGTGTGAGAGGGAGGGAGGGAGGGAGGCGGGGGGGGGGGGGGGGGGGGGGATAACTGGGAGACGGAGAGCCGGAGGAGGAGGACTACATGTTTTTTGTTTTTTTGTTCAGTCTTTAGCCTCACGAAGGTCAGAATCTTTCCTAAAACGACCCAAAAGAGCACCTGTTAATTTAGGCAAGACCCAGGGGGTCCAAAGTGTTTTCTTTATTTATATATATATATATATATATATATATATATATATATATTTTTTTTTTTTATTTTTTTTTTACTTTGATCAGCAATAAACAAATAACCTTTTTTCTTACTGAATCCCTTCCTTTCAATTCCTGAAATTAATTTGATTTTGTTATGTTTTATAACTTTGAAAAAGTTTAAAGTTATAGAACTGACAGGAGATTTGATTGGATCTTTCCTTTTAATAATAAAATAGTACGAGCGGACATAGCCAGAGTGGAAAACAACCAGAACCAATTGAAAACAGTCGTTGTTCATGTTTAGAAATGTTTATTCTTTACCCATATTTCAGAATAAAACATGCTTAAAACACTTTGCAGTTGTTTTGATATTTCGACAGCCTAGTCTCCCAGCTGTACTTGAATGGGGAAATCCCTCCTCATCAACAGGGATTCCTCTGACTTGCGTTTTATCTAAAATAAGGAGTTTGGGCTGATTGGATGCTACTGGTAGCCATGTTGGACATCAGCTGGTTTTTCTCTAGTATCAGTGATGTTTACATTCAGCTGGACATTGTTTCAGGTGAGTCATTCAGTTCATTGCAGAGCGCGTTATGGACCTTATTGCTGTTGAAAGATGCGTTCGCTGACAAAGTTCTGGTTCGGTCCATCTTTCTTTTTCTACTGTAGCTGCATGAGAAACCATTAATGTTCCCAAATAGCAGAGTTTAGTGATAGCTGGGAGTCATTTCTGTTTGGTTTTAGTGTCACTTTTTAAAGATGCCCTGAGGAAACGTTGCACCGCGCTCTGAGTTCCTCTCATAAAACATTCTGCATGTGTTCAGGTAGAAAACAGCTGGATTCGTTCGGTACACGTGCGTAACGAACCGATAGGATCGTACTGAAAAATACGAATACACGTACCGTTACACCCCTGAGATAATTATTATTATTATTATGTATTGGTAAAAATCTTGTGATATATTGTATCACAATACAGGGGAAGACGATACGATATATCGCGACTTTTAAAACTGAATTTAACTGTAGAAAAATCGTTCTAAACACTCCAACCTGTTTCATACTTTAACACGTCCAGTTTTATTACTAGATCCAGTTGATCCACTGGAACAAAGAAAGTGAAAAACAGCCACAAACTACCAGTTATACTTTTAATTTTACTACAAAAAATATTGTCACCATTAATGGCTCCATTCAAATTCTTAAAAAAAAAATCGATACATTAATATCGATGCAATATCTGGACATAAAATATCACGATTATGTCGGCGTATCGATATTTTCTTACATCCGTATATATATAATGTGTGTGTGTAAAATTGACATCTGTTGAAGTTGCAATCAACACTTTGTGGATTTTTTTTTCATTATCGTGATCACAAACGAGTAATGAAAGTATGATAAGAAAGGAGGATGAAGAGGAGCCTTCCTCCTGCTTCGTCTCCTCGTTTTCACCCTTTCACCCCCTTTTTTTTTTTTCACCCGCTGACAGCGAAAGGTGAAGACGGAGAGGTTGAACAGATGCTCCTCACATTTGGAGACAATAACTGGGAGAAAGAGCATCAAACGCTGCATAAAGACTAAAAGCCTCCTTTTTTTTTTTTTGCCCTCTGCATTTTTCCCTTTTTTTGTTTCCGTTTACTCTCTTTTTATCTCCATCCAACTCGAGGCGTTTTGTTCTGGTGTTTGTTGGTTTTCCTCCCTTCCTTGTCAACAGAAACCCTCGAAGGCCCATCATCATCATCTTCCTCCTCCATCTTCCATTCCTACCAATCCTCCCTCGCCCTTTCTTGTGTGTGTGCTTCCAGGTCCATGAGGAACCGGTTTGAACAGGAATGTGGGTTGCATCGGGGGGGTGAAGCAGAGCCGAGCTTTGAGGAAGCCTGTGAAGATTTCCCAGATCCGTCATGGATCGCAAAGTCGCTCCCGATTGCCTCGTCCGCACGTAGCCGCGGTATCTCACGAAAAGAACGTTTTTGGGGTTTTTTTTCCTACGGTTTCGGCCCGTCGTCCACGCAGATTTTGTTTTAAATTTTTATGCCACCGAAAACGAATCTTTCCAAAAACTCCGGCCAAAGGGAAGATCTGCGTTTTCTCAGTTTTAAGCGTTAATCTGAGTTTTCGGCTCCTCAACGTCACTTTCCGCGACAAAAAGGCTCCATCACTTGTGCGACCTGCGTTTACGATCAGAAACGGCATTTATTCCCTCAGAGACGTGCTGGCATCATCGATTGTCCGAGCGCTTTTTGTTTGCCTGTTTTTACAAGCTTAATCACTGCTCTATGTAGAAGTTAGAACATAGAAAGTTACTGTGAGTGGATAGGATTTAGGGGGAACTACTGCCCCCTACAGGTGTGGCATGTCTATGAATGCATTTAAAGACCCACTCCGATCGTCTATTTGAGCTGTTTTAAACTTTCAGTAACTTTAATTGTATTGGGACAATGTGTATTAAGGGACACATGTTTTAGCATATGTAAATACACGAGATTATAGCCAGGGCTAATTTCCATCTCTAGTCCCATTCACTGGAAATACCAGCAACAGTTCATAAAATAACTAACATCAATATTCATCAAAAATTTACATTTGTTCATCAAACCAAAGATGAGACAGAATAAAAAACATATAAAACATTCTAAAAAAAACAAAAAAAGGAAAAGACATTGACCCAATTACGTACATAATATTTGAACACCAATTAATACATTCTACTGCGATATATATATATATATATATATATATATATATATATATATATATATATAACAAATCCCAAAATGCTCACACTACAAGTGCAACTAGTGCAGTTAAACAACACCTACAAAGTCCACATTTCCCTGCATGTTAGTGGTTTACACGCGATGCACTCACTCATAACGCCAAACTCCTAGATCTCTTTAAAGGGGCTATATGCAATTTTCTGAAATTTAAACTCGTGACTAAAACATGTGGCCAAAAAACGGAACTGCTCTTTCTCGCAGCGCGCGCTCGTACGCCGGTCGCTCTCAATCTTCGATCTTTTTTGGACACTTGTCAGGGGTTTAACCTTCTTAGTCTTATGTGGAGTTACTGTTGGTGTCAGAGTTGTCCTTGGTCTCTTCTGTGTATTCGCACAATCCATTGAACTGCTTGCGAGTGCTGACTAGTGTCGGCTTCTTATCATAATGTGCTCTGGAACTCACTTTTTTTTACTCCGAGAGGAGGGGGCGCCGAACTCCAAAACCCCGGCGGGAACTGTTTCAAAATAAGACCCAGAACTGAGAGACAGAGAGTAAAACAACACACACACAAAAAGATATCTGTTTCACAAAGGACGCACCTGCAGATGGGAGCCAGAAAAGATCTGACTCGCTTCTCTACCAGGGTGTACCATTTTTATTACAGAAGAACAAAGAACATATCACATGACTCCTCTCTCCTCCTTCTACATCTTGACAGGTCATTTATTTTCTCCAGGTCTCCTGACCGTACCATGAACTCGGGTTGTAACTAGAGTTATAGCTGATCCTCCCTGCTCTCAGTTCATATCTTTACTCAAGAGTTTGTTTACTGAAAACCTTAAACCCTATAAAATACTGGTAAAAGAGTCATGTTTTACTACCCTGAATAATATAAACAGGCCTATTACTTCTAAAGCTTAAAAAAGATATAATTAAAACATATGTACTGCATAATAAAAAATAGCCCCAAAAAAGTAGAATACAACACTAGCGGTGGTGGCAGAGTGATCTGAAACGTTTAACATGAACGCGCTTGACGTCACATCCGCAGACAGCGCGGGAAAATCCGACCCGACAGAAAATAGAAAACATAGGATACATGCTTATAGGTGCACCCACTGTGAGCTGACAAGGTGTCAGTATGCTCATCAGGAGATGTTTGAGTCATAAATGGACAAATAAAAAGGCTATTGTTACGTTTATTTTGGGGAAAAAGTTGCATTTAGCCTCTTTAACCATTTGAAATAGATAAAGATTATAGTTTAGTTATGCTGACAGATTTGTGTGTCTAGCAGCCATGACTTTAACTGCTTACTGAATGAACTGAGAGTTGTCAATTCCAATTTAAAGTGTCTTTAAATTATGACTATGCCGTTTTTCAGCCAAAATCACAAGACCTGTGCCGTTTTCTAGGACATAGCTTCAGAAGAGCGGCAGTAGCTCATTAGCAATTCACCTCTGCGTTTGTGGGCGGAGCCAATGGTGCGGAGGACCCCTCCCTCTCCCTTCCCCCCAGCAATGGCTTCTGTGTGTGCATCTGACCCATCCCTGCTTTTGTATAAAATTAAACACAAATAAAAAGATTTAACAAATAGACCCTGTAAGACGCATTACTTTATATTATAATCTACATCACTCTAACACAGCAGCGTGCAGCGTGGCTGCTGAGCCGTAAATAGCTGACGTAATGCTAGCAAACAAGCGGATGGTTGAATTAGCTCCAGACAGAAAAACATAAACTTACGGGTAAAGATCCAGGCTGTCCACTTGATGGAAGGCGCTGCACTCTGCTTGAAAAGTAGTTTACTAGCGAATACCTTTTTTTTTTTTTTCTGCCAGTTGGTGAAACAGTTTTCTATGAAATGTTGACTGCAAACTGATGTTTTTAATCTTACTGTGACCAAGAAACTTAATCTATTTCTCTCTCACTGCAGATGGTTTTGGTAAAGTAGGAAAGCTAATAACATCATTCTTCTTCTTCTTAGCGTCGCAACGCGCTACAGCACACAGGTGTTGATCCGCCATCGTCTTCTCGAGTTGGCAGGGCAGAGCGAACCAGGAGGAGGAGCTTTTAGCCCTGCTCAGTGCGGTTGCTACGTCACAAACGCAGTCTGTTTTTAGATGGCCTTTTAGCGTCCGCTACTGATTCACAGTGATTTGAAAGCAGAAAAATACCCAGAAATGCCATTTCGAGCGTAATTTTCTTAAGATATGTCCTCTGGCATCAGAAAAATGCCACAAGAACACGTTAACAACACGAAATACACGATTTTCATCGGAGTGGGTCTTTAACAACGCACTTATGCGGTTAGGTGTGGATGGAGATTTTATTTTATTTTTTAAACGAGCTGTTAAAGTTATTAGTCTTTAAATAACCCCGTCTACGTGCGAACATGGCCTAAGCCGCTCTTATCGGGGGTTCTGCTGTGCTGGAGAATCGTTATTTTTCTCAGCCTGTTTGCAGAACCTTGACCTGTTCTGGTTTAAAACGTGGGCCTAATCTGGTCTGAATCATGGGCCGTGTCCAAATTCAGGGTCTGCATCCTTCGGAGGACTCATTTGAAGGATGCCACGCCACAGCGCCACGACGAAGGGTGTCCAAATTTGAAGGATCCTATAAATGCGACCCACTAATGCGTCCTCCTTTTCCCCGAATCTGAAGGATGGGTCTGGTGGATCCTTTCACGTCCTACCTATCCCATAATTCCTTTCGGCAGAGCGCTTCCAGCAGTTTAAAAAATAATGGCGGACGGAGCGAGCGGTAGCGGAGCCGAAGATTATGCATTCCGATGTAACTTTTTTTTTTAACTGGCGGTTCAAACAATTAATTTTTACAATTAATTTACAATAAATTTTTTATTTTAATTTTTTGTCTAATTAGGCCGTTGGTTTTAGCGTTAAGCATTTTTTTTTGCATTTGTTTACGTTTACGAGTCTTGAAAAAAATCACGTTCGTGAACTAGCTTGTTTCTTGTGCGAATATCACCTTTCACACAGAGCTAATTTCTTGTTAGGGATTTAAGCTGTTTTAAACATTTTAGGGTCGAAAGAGCAGACAGAGCTGTTCATAAAGCTCCGGGGAGAGAACGATGAGCTCTTCACCGGAGCAAAGAACAGGAATAAATCTATTTAGAAATCCCATTCTTATGACTACGGTGTTATTCACCTTAATATCATGGCAGTTTTGTTTCTTTTGTTTTGTGCAGTACATATAATCTTACTGCAGTCATTAAACAGCTGAAATATTTTCCTGCTTCTCTTGTTTTGTCCTTTTTTAGTATAATTCTTTACAGTATTGTTCCACTATTGTCGTTTTGATTTCTGTGATTAGCACAATTGCAATATTTTCCCCTTTTCTCCTACGTTAGGATAGTTCTGGAGAAGATGGGCCTGTCCGGGAAAATAACACCAGCCCAAGCAAAGAAAAAGTGGGATAATTTAAAGTATGTCCATATATAGAAAATAATATATTTTTTTGTAACATAAGTTAAAAAAGAGCAAATCCTAGGTTCCTGCAATTTCCGCCCTACATTTTCTTTAAACACATATCCAAAATTAACTTAAAGCTGTTCTTGAACCATTTTGAGTAGAGACATGGCTGGGTCTCTTTGGAAAGCAAACACTCTAAAATTTATCCCAGAACTGTCTTAATATCTCTGAGTGCTATTATTACCAAGCAATATTAATTTTAATACCCCAAAAAATGATTTTATTTGTGTCCGAATATTTATTTTATATAAATACATGCTGTAAAAATGGCTTTAAAAATAGGTTGGGACCTAAAACACACTGTGGGTCTAAAGTCTGAAGTATTACCTTCACCCACACCAAATGTGACAGCAATAAACCAAAAAATGAATATTCTGCACACATTTTTATAACTACAGGTCAAAGGTGGTCAAAAGTGTGCCATATGCACCATCTCCTGGGTAAATGCCGTAGTCCTCCCTGAATTAAAAATATCATCAGAATCATAACTGCATCTTACCATATAAAGCTCCACGGCTTCTTTCAATGTTGTATTTTGATCATAAAGGGTGTTTGGACACGGTGCTGAAACAGTATGTTACTGGTTCGCACTGTGCGTAATCTCTTCATGAATAAGACATTTTACACACGTCATATACCATGGCAGCGACTAAGTCCGCCCGGTCATGTTATATATCTGCGTTTACAGCATTACATTGGCTATTCGATGCGTCAATCATCAGAGTTCTGGACCGCGATGGGTTCGAGTTACTTACTGACTTTCCATCCATGCGCCATTGGTTGGAGATCTACCCTACGTAAGGAAAACACCGGATTAATTTTTTTTTTGTTTTTTTTTCTTCTTTTTTCTTCTTCTTCTGGGCATGCTCAGTGACCTTTGTAGGCGGAAGTGGAAGCAAAGGAATCGGAAATAAAGCCGTAAAGACTACAAAAATGGCCATAGACATTTCGGGAGCACATTTTCACTGTTTGTTCTACATTTTTTATTGGTTTTGCTGTTGTCCTGGACTAATAACTTTATCGGAGGACTTTACTCGGACCCTTATTGATGTAAAAAGACAATTTTTGTTCGAAATGGATCGGTTTTGTCACGTTTATTGGACTACAAAGTGGTGAGTTCCATATATTTATACCTCCATCAGGAGAACGTTTGTGTTGGCAAAAACGCTCACTGTCTACAGTTATGATTGTATCCTTAAACGCCAGCCATAATTGGAATCACAAGACTCTTAGCTTTCCAATGATATAAAATATGTATAGGTTCATATAAGTTAGAAGTCAGAAATTTGGTGGATTTAAACTAGGAAATGGGCTGGGCCCGCCCGCGGGCCCTCGGATCGCTAACGGGTCTCAAGCTTGCATGTTTTGTGAACTGTTCTGATTTTTACATGTCTTTAGGAATGCAAGTATCCAGGTTCAGGAGAGGGAGTGAGTGGGAAGCCCACTGCTGCTACTTGGCCCTGGTTTGTCCAAATGGAGGAGGTTTTAGGACAAAGGCCTTCAATTTGCCCCCCTGTCCTTATTCCCTCCATCCCTACGGACCCTCCAGGGCCAAGTGCAGCAGTGAGGGACCAAGAGGAAAGAGAGGAGCAAGAGAAGGAAGAGAAGGAAGGAGAAAGGCAGCCAGCAATGAAGAAGAGGAGGAGGGACAGTGACCAGGAGCTGCTAGACCTCATCAGGAGGACATGAGGCAGCAGAGGGAGGCTGACGACAGGAGGGACAGGATCTTTTCTATTCTTGAGCGATTAGTGCCAAAATGAAATTTTTTTGAGGGGTTGGGAGGGAATAAACTTGTTTATTGTTGTGTTTATAACACGAGTCGGTCGAAATAAATTGCTTGAAACAAATAATTCATATTCATAGTATTTATCTTTTTTATTTTCAAAAGTTTTCAAAGAAAATTGAACATTTGTTAAGAAAATTAACAGTGTATAATTTTAATTAATTAATGACATTCAGAAAATAAAATTTAAGGTAACAAAATTCAAGAACATACAGAAATAGTTATATTTCTGTATGTTCTTGAATTTTGTTACCTTAAATTTTATATGCCTTTAAATAGTTATATTTACAGGACAAGAGACATTTTAACAAGTCACTGCGCGATTAATCTGAGTGACGGGGTATTGGACCATCTTTTTATTATTACACCGGGGGTCCCTGGCACTGTTGCTGGAGCCGCTGAAAGGATGAGAGATGAGAGACGTGAATGGAGTGCTGCAGCAGGGATCTGTGGTTGGTCCTCTTTGGTTGGCGAGCCAAACATCACAGGGTGGTCTGCAGAGAGCTTCAGGGTCTCTCCTCCCGTTGTCCACTACATCGTCCACCTCCAGGGTCTGCAGAGCGGCTCAATCGACGGCTGTCACATCTGTAAGATGCATTCATGAAAATAGAAATAGGATAAATTGAATCCAATCCTTCAATCTCATGACAAAATACTTAAAAAGATATTAAAGTTATTGTTTACTTGCCTGTTAAAGGTATTCATGACCTGGTGGTACCTCCTTTAGGGCAGACACCTCAGCGCAGAGTTGCTCCCTCCCCCTCATCTTCCTCCACCAAAAAAATAAAAAAATAAAACATATACAACCTACAACTTTAGGGACTTATTAAGATTGGTTGCTGGTTTCACAGGTTTGAATTCATTTTTGGACTTCCTCTAACAAAACAGGCCGATGTTTATGCTTCGGCTCACTGCCTTTGTAGGGGAAATTAGCAGAAGAGCTAAAAACAGAAACATAATGGCTTACCTGGATATGACTATCTCGATACAGACCTCTCCAATGGCGAGCGTAGAGTGCATTTAATTCCCTTAAAGGTTGGATATGGAACATGAGCACTATAGCGACATCTAGTGGGTCTTTGTTGTAGCTACAACAATGGAAAAATAATTCCCGTTGGTGGGTTGCCTGGATCGCTGCCGATGCGCCCAGTGACCAGCCTGAACTGCGTCCAGTGAGGAATGTATTTTAAAGCAGTTTAACTGACAGCTAAAGTTAGCGAGTGAGTTAGCTTACCGATCCAGGAGGAAGTCGCCGTTTCCGCGTGTGTTTGACGCCGTGGACATGTTTTATGTGGGTCCATCCAGTGTAGGCTTCCCCTAAAACTACTCTAGTCTCTGTTGTTCTCCGGTCACTCCTCTCCTGAGACGGATAACGATATCTCCTCCAGGGCTCTGAAGCTGATGCTTGACTTGCTGACTCAGCCATTTTTTCCCAATACCAGCCGAGTTGTACCGACCACATAGTTGGATCATAGAGACCGTATCTGGCACCCGGCGGCCGCTACTGGCAGTAGCTGTAAACATTACGTCATTGTCGTGCCCGTTAAAATTTATATTTTATTATATTTTAATACTGTTTTATTATATTTAAATTTAAATGATTTAATTTTGCACCATTTGAAACACCCGTGGAGGTATTATTATTAGTATTTTTTAAATAGCTTTTTATGAAAATGTTCCATATTCCATCTTTAACTCAAGTAAAAATAATGACGAAAGAGAATAACTGTCATCCATTTTTACTGATTTTGCTTAGCGGCGTCCCGGTTGCTAGGCGACAGGACCTGCGCAGCGTACTGAAAGAAGGGTAGGCTGTCCAAATTCACAGACACCTACTTCCGGCTTTTGCGGTCGAAGGACGACGGGTCCTCCTTCAACCGGGTAGGAAGGATGCAGACCCTGAATTTGGACACAGCCGTGGTGTCGAAGAGCGATTTCTCCTGCTGTCTGTCGGACGTTGAATTGTTTTTTAGAAGAGGAAGATTTGACCCGATATTAATGTCGCTTCTAAAGGCCGATATTTTTATTTTTATAGATATTGCCCTAACCTTTTGACACAAATGAGACACCTACCACACCGCTGACATTGCTTCTCTGCTTCCGTTAAACGCCCCACAATCCTTTGCTGCATCACCGTCGCTGTCACATGACCAACACCCCCATCATGAAACACAAACTGCAAGCTGGAAGTAAACATCGGTTGATATCGGCCCATTTTGACTTATTGGAGCGATATGTTAAAAAATGACCTAAATTAGCCGATACCATTATGTTAACGCCGATAAATCGCGTATCCCGAATTATTTTTTTCAATGCAGAGCAGAACCTTGGGAAGGTGATTTTTAGTTGGTCAGATATTTAAATTTCAAGGAAGCGATTTCATATTTAACTTTTTTTATCCAACTCGTTGCTGTTGCATTAAATTGGAGGCAACACAGAAGTGAATTTATTTATTTTTTTTACTTTAAAATGGACAATACTTCTGGATCTGTGTTTCTGCTCTGTCTTCTCAAACCCCCAGTTGGTCGTGGCAGATGGCCGCTCGTACTGAGCCTGGTTCTGGTTCTGCTGGAGGTTCCTTCCTGTTGAAGGGGAGTTTTTCCTCTCCACTGTCACTACATGCGTGCATCATGTTAGCAGCAACATGTCCACCTTTATCGGTGCTGCCCGAGGCGTCCTCCCCGAGCTGCAGCTCATGTTTACCAGATGTCAGCCCAAGTGGAGCTTTAAGTCTGAAACAGGAAGGAAATGTCCTTCATTCCATCCCATAATATGTGGCGGAGAGCAGCGTACTCATAGCTGGTAGATTAGTTTCTGTGTATGACAGGTGGAAAACATCCCATTGGTCAATCTGACGCAGAAACTAAGAAAACGCTGCAGAGTTACAGTTCTGTATTAAAGTGACAGTAAAGAAAAAAAACTAAGACTGGAGTTTAAACTTTAAGTGTCTTTGGGAGAATCCTGCTTTTTATTGTCTATTACTTTGAATAGAAAAATAATACTTATTTTCTCAGGATATGATTTCGGATTTTTGTGTAATTTTTGTCCTGTATGACTTAAAAGTTGAGCTATTATGGTTATACCATTTTTTTCTGATATAGATTAATTATTTCTATTTAGATTTTAAAGTCATTTCCTGTAATGGTTGACTTGTAAAAGCTGATCTGAAGTTCATAAATATTTTTCTTTTTAACTAAATAGAGCAGGAATAATTTAAATATGTTAAAATCAAAAGTCTTCTTTAAGTAAACGGAAAATGATTGATGTGTTTTAAGGATTGGACCAAGTTTCCTCTTTTATGGAAATCATATATTTAAATTGCCAACACACATTTCCTTTAGCTTTCATTGAAAATATGACCTTGATATTATTATGAAACATATTTTGGACACATGTTGGTTTGATTTGTGGTTTGAATGAATAAAGATTAAGATAAATTGATGGAAACTGGATGGATTTAAGAGTAGAAAGTAGCCATGGAAGGTATGAAGACAAAACCCTAAGTGGGGAAAAAAATCTGCAACAAAAATAATCGTTTTATAATTGAATCGAAATCGTGAGGCACCAAATATGGAACAGCCCTACCGATTAGCTAATTTTTCTTCTTTTCTTGCTTCATTTTGTAATAAATAATCTCCAGGGCTTTCTGGAAATTGTTTGTACCGTTTCAGGTTATGGTGTTCATGGAAAGTGTTTTTGTGTTCAGTCTTCAGCTCTGGACTCGTGTTTCTTTCTTTTCTTTTTTTTTTTTTAAAGACCACAATCGTTTTTATGGTTGCTTTTTTTTTAATTATCAGCATGAATAAAAATCAACATCTCTCTGATTGGCTGAGGCCCCTTAAGGTCTGCTGTCCGACTGTGGGAACGCCGCTGCTTCCACGTCTGAGAGCACCGGAAGTCAAGGTTGTTATCGCGTCTCCCTGCATTCCTTTCGACTCTTAACACACTCTGCACCTGTTCGTGTCTGTCTGCGGCGCGCGCGCACACATATGCATGCATGCAGGAACAAGTCAAAGCCTTTCCACAACAGTCTGACAACACGTTCAGTGGGAAAATATGTCTGCAACGCATGAGATCAGCCCCCGCCACTCGGTTTGTTTCTGTGCGTTTGTGTTTCCCTGCGCAGGCTTTGGGGTCAGTAAATGTGGTTTTAAGATCAGAGTTCAGCTCTCAAAGTGGAGGAGGAGGAGGTTAAAGTTCATCCCTAATGAAATCTGCAGACTGTGTGTGTGGAAAACGGAGGGATTTGGATCTTCACGCTTGTGCAAGGTGCATTTCAGGCAAGGCAGCGGCTTCTCCCAGCCGGTCAGGCCCTCTCAGCGAACATCTGTGGGTTTTTAGTTTGGTATTTGAAGGAGGTGTGTGCGGGGTGAGAGAGTGGCCCAGTAGGGAGATACTGACAGTTTGATCTTGTGATTTAGTCAAACTCTTCTTTCGATCGGGGCGGTGATCATTCACCTGCAGTGATTAAGAAAAAACTGGGTGCAGAGTTTTAATTTACCGTGATTTTCGGACTATTGAGCGCACCTGAATATAAGCTGGAGGTTTTCATGTTGTAATGAGATATTTACACCGAAATCTTTATTGTTGTTTTTTTCAAACTCTCCCTGAAGGTCGGCAGTATGGCGTCAGCACAACCTGACAGTAAACATGCCTTGTTAGAACTTTATCCTACCAGAAAAATAATTGGTCTCCATCTTCCTCTTCCTCGTTAAAGCCACTGAAGTCGTCTTTTTCCGTGTCCTTATGTCCTCTGAAAGCTTTTGTCGTCTTTTTACACCGACTCAGTTCTTCCCGCTGCCTCCTCTAAAGTCTCACCATCGATTCATTGGTGCTAAGCTAACCTGCAGTAGCTCTGATTCCTTCTTTGATGGCCAGCTCCGTTGCCTTTAAGTTAAAAGCTGCATTTCTTTGTGTGTTTTCCAAGATGAGGGTGTGTGCATGAAAACTACCAGTAGCGTCTTCTTTGGCGCATCATCTTTCCCCACATGTCTGTCTCACTTTTGTGCTTCCTGGAGGTCGTTCACTAGTAAGAAAAATCGTATCGGACGCAGGGTCCAAAGCGTCTGCAAAAAAAAGTAGCGGCTTATAGTCAGAAAATTATGGTATGTCATAATATCGATATAGCGGTCTGTATTGCAGGGAAACTGAAGAAGGCATTTTGATGGCATTAAAAATGTTTTTAAGAAATGGCATTAAAGGGGCATTAAAAAGCATTAAATCAGATTAGCTGATTTCACCAGAAACCCTGATGAATCACAACGTTTGCTTTGAAAGTGACTTACGCAACTTTCAGACCCCGTTTTTATTTCTAAGCACCCATCCGTCTTTTATAACCTGGTTGTTTTTGCAGGTTGCGGAGGCGGGGGACAATTAACCACACGTTCAAACCTAATGACAATTTAAAAACCAATTTTAACCTGTCGTGTTTTTGGACTAGGGGGAAAAAGCTGGAGTACCCTGAGAGAGCCCACGCTTCCGCTGGTTGTACAGTTGGGTATCGAATCGATTTGATTCTGATTCTCAAGAGTTGGAATCGATTATCACGTTCTGATCTGTCAGTGCTATTAAAAACGTTTCTTTGAGCTGTTACCTTAATTACATGACTGTAATTCAATGACGCGACACTGGATGGCGTTATAGTTCAGCAGAGGAAACGGTATTAACTGGGTCTGGAGTTTTCCCTCCTATTTTAGCTGTAAAGAGGGTAAAATGTTATAAACGATTAAAATCGATTTATGCATGTACGAATCGATTTTTAAAAGAGTTTTCTGAAGAATCGAATCAGAATCAGAGGATCGATTTATTTATTTTTATTTTTCCAAAGCTTACTGGTAGAACATGCAACATCCATGCAGAAAGACCCCAGGCTGGGATTCGAACCGGGGACCGTCTTGCTTCAACGCACTTCTGGGTATATTTCTACAATATTCCTTCTGCTACAAATTGGTTCTTTGAATAAGATTAATACGTTTCTATTAAAACAAATAATAATTTTCAGGTAAATTTTAAATGGCTTCATTTTTAAATCCAGAGTTTTGTAAATGAGCCGGCGTTCAGTCGCTCTGCCTGAAATATTCCGAGTGAGTGGGCGGAGCCTCTTTCAGACCGTTGAATCTGGATAATGGACCGTTATGGAGCAGGTTCTGGTCTCAATGAATGGTTCTCACATCATGTAGGAGGGGAAGGGCAGCTCTTTCCCTTCAGTAGTCAGATGTGTCTCATTTTAAGGTTTTAGGGACTTTAGGGACAGATACCAGGAGGATGATGCTGCTCCAATTTACATGAAACCAAAAATCAAAGAAGAAAGCCATGAGGTTTGTGTTTGACCAAAATCACTCCTTAAGATGTTTTTCTGCTTTTGCTAATTCCTCTAAGGGACGGCGGGAAGCGTTTCTCTTTTCATCTCCCGTCTCTCCGCATGCACACGTTTAGATCTGCGGACGGGCTTTCTTCGTTTCAACAGGAAGCGGCGGAGAGAGGAGAGGAGAGCTCTCCCAGCAGCTGTTCGGCGTTTACGTCATGGAGCGCGGAGCCGGCGTCGTGGCTCAGCGTTCGCACGCAATGCTTCACAGAGGGCCGAGCCGTCCGTTAAGCAGAGGGGAAATCGTCACCTCGTCTGAGTGAAACGGGGACATCGGGTTTAGTCTAAGGACATGCAGATCCTCAGCTACGCCCTTTGAAGCGAGCAGGCCCATAAATTGTACTCAAGAGTAGCACTACTTAAACATATCTTTACTGAAGTGAAAATAAAAAGTAGCCGTCTAACAACAATTACTTATTAGGTATTTTCATACTCCGCTGGTTATTTTCAAATGTTGTTAAAGATCCCTCGGTAGCTTCGTGTTGGAGACAGTGCGGTAAAATAGAAGCATTAAGCATTCGATTAAGCGTTAAAAAGTATTTGGTAAAAAGGCCTCTTGAGTACTGAGTAACATCTGATCTCATATTTTTTTAATTATGTCATCAGACAGACAAAAATATTATGGTATTGGGAAATTCTGGTATTTCAAAGACTAAAATAAAATAAAATTTATACAAATTATTAACATAAATACAAACTCAAAGCAGAAAAAGTCAATTTTTTTTGCATTATAATACCAATGCTTACAGTAGGAAATGAATAACTACATTTTAGTACAAGGTAAAAAGTACTTCCAATGACAATTTGTTGTTCACTATATACTCGGTTTACCTCAAAACAGAAGATTACATTAGAAAATCAAAGCTTGTGTAGAAACAGGAGGTCTGCTTTAATAAACTGTAGGCGTATTTATGGTTAAAATATGTTTGCTCTACTTTCGGTGGATTTACTCAGTGGGTACAGTATCCAGAAATATTACTCAAGTAAGAGTAGTGATACTTCATAATAATATTACTCAAGTAAAAGTCAAAAGTACAGCATAGCAAAGCTACTCCTAAAAGTATATTTTTATTTTTTAAGTTATTCAGGTAAATGAAACAGAGTAAATGTAACCAGTAGGGATGTAAGAAAATATCGATACATCAATATATCGCGATATTTTATTCCCCAATATTGTACTGATATTCAAAAGAAAAATATCGATTGAAATTTTTTTTTAATGTAAAATCAAAATTATGACAATATTTTGTGTAATAAAATTAAAAGTATAACTGGTTGTTTGTGGCTGTTTTCACCTTCTTTGTTCCAGTGGATCAACTAGATCTAGTAATAAAGCTGTTAAAGTATGAAACAGGTTGGAGTGTTTTTCTACAGTTAAATTGCGTTTTTAAAAACACGATATATAGCCTTACTCATAATATCGCAATATATTGTATCTTCTCCCCTGTATGGCGATACGTATCGTATCGCCAGTTTTTTACCAATACGCATCCCTAGCAACTAGTTACTACCCACGTCTGTATGAAGTCATCTGGTCAGGAGAGTTTGGTTGGACTTTAACAGTTGGCTTTTTCGGTATATCAGCCATTTGTTTGCGGTTTCCTTTGTACTTTCTAGATTTTACAGGTTACTTTCCAGAACTTGCACGCTGCATTCAAAATATATATTTTTCTTAATGCGACTGGCGGGTTACCAAGCACATTACTTTCCAAAACATGTAAGATACACTCTGGAAACTATGTTTCAATTTACAGAACTTGGAGAACCCTCTTGACAACTGGAGGCTCCTTTCCAGAACTAAAATGTTAATTTTTTTGGACCTGGTATTTAACTTGACATGGTAACTTCCTAGAACTTAACATGCACTTTACCGTAAATGCCAGATTACTTTTCCGGATATACACGTTACTTTCTCTCCCAAAACAAACGATGTGCTTTGCTGGGAATAGAAAGTTTCTGGAACCTAAGGCCCAGTTTACACGGAAACGAAACGGAGTCTGTAAAAAAGGCACAACAATTTTGAAAATCCCCTTCCATAGGGATGCGGAAAACTACTGAAGCTGCTGTAGTACCATACTGGACCCTGAAAAAACCCTGAAAATAACACTGAGCATGTGCAGTAAACCCGCTTGAGGTAAACAGAAACATTTGATGTGTGTGTTTCTCTGTATTAATTTCTTGCTCTAGCTGCTGGTGGAAGAAAAGTAACATGTAAAGTGCTGGTATATTGTAGGATCCATAATAAGCTCGGTAATGTCTTTACCAGAGATGGGACCAAGTCACACATTTGCAAGTCTCAAGTAAGTCTCAAGTCTTAACCTTCAAGTCTCAAGTAAGTCTCAAGTCTTAACCTTCAAGTCTCAAGTAAGTCTCAAGTCTTAACCTTCAACTCTCAAGTAAGTCCCAAGTATTTTTTTTTTGGGCAAGTCAAGTCCTGTAATAGGTCAAGTCAAGTCACATCATTGTAATTTTACCTGCAGAATATGATCTTAATAAAGTGAAAAGACCAATGGCCAATGTCCCCAACATGTTAAAAATATAGTTTGGATTTGCTTTGTAAATACTCATTTTCAGAAAATACCTCAGTAATAACATAAGATTATTTAATGATAACACAAACACGCCAAATGAAATGATTTTTGAACATCGAGTTGAAAAAAACAATGAAAACAAATAACAGCTAATATTTATTTTTCTTTTTTTCTTTCCTCTTGTCCTGTCCTGCATTATAGCAAGCGGAATGGTGGTCTGTATGCCATGTTGTGCTGAGCAGATTTGCTTTACCAAGGGGAGCTTTATGAATATAAGGCTCCTCTTGATAATAATAATTGATATTTTATTTCATTTTATTACATTTTAATTGATGGAAAACCTCGTCAATGGCGGGGAAAGGATTAATAACAAATTGACAAGCACTTATGAAGAGAATAATTTTTTGGTTTGAATGTGTGACGGCGCACTTTACCCAAGACAAGCTAATCCCCCACTCCTCACTGTCATTTGAAGCTAACATTAGCTAAAATGCCAACTAAGCAGACAATGTAAACAGGCTCTGATATGAATTAAATTGACAAGCACTTACTGGGCCGAATGGGTCTTCAAATGTCGGACGAAATTTGATGTTGTCGTCTGACTGTCGGGGATTTTGATATTTTAAATTAAAAGTCTATGTTCGACTATCCAGCATTTTTAATATAAAAACGTCTTTCAAACTGAAAACATGATGAAAATGATGTGAATAATAATAACACTCAAGTCATTCAAGTCATCGTGTTTCAAGTCAAGTCAAGTCCCGAGTCTTTAACTTCCAAGTCCAAGTCAAGTTGCAAGTATTTTTTATTTTTTTCAAGTCAAGTCACAAGTCAAAAACAACGACTTGAGTCGACTCAAGTCCCGATTCATCAAGTCTCAAGTCCCCATCTCTGGTCTTTACTATGTCCGCAGCACCGTAAGGCGCCATGTTTGTTTACTTTGTGTAGCTACTGACTGAGCGTGGCGCATATGAGAGGGACGGTGATGTCATCCGTTTCAGATGTATGTCAGAGAGCTCGTAAACACGGAGACAACTGAGCCGGCGTTTTCAGATTTCTTGCGTTTGGGACCCGGTTTCAAAAATGATTGTCTACGGTGTCCTGAAACGCCGGCTCCTTGTGGATGATACACATATTCGATGAAATTTCTTTGCTGCTATACCTGTTTTCAGCTCCGCGTTGACAGGGCCTTAATGTTGCTTTTTGGAACTTAGGTGTTACTTTCTGCACTTTACATGTTACTTTCTGGGAATTTAGAGATTACACTGGAACTTTTGGGTTATTTTCTGGAGCTTGAAGGTTATTTTCTGGAACTTAAATGTTACTTTCTGGAACTTGAATGTTACTTTCTGGATCTTAAATGTGACTTTCTGGAACTTGAAGGTTATTTTCTGGAACACGAAGGTTATTTTCTGGAACTTAAATGTTATTTTCTGGATCTTAAATGTGACTTTCTGGAACTTGAAGGGTATTTTATGGAACTTGAAGGTTATTTTCTGGAACTTAAATGTTATTTTCTGGAACTTAAATGTTATTTTCTGGAACTTAAAAGTTATTTTCTGGAACATGAAGGTTATTTTCTGGAACTTGAAGGTTACTTTCTGGAACTTGAAGGTTACTTTCTGGAACATGAAGGCTATTTTCTGGAACTTAAATGTTACTTTCTAGAATTTACATTTTCCACCTTGGAAAATAAAGGTTCTACTTCAGAACTTAAAGGCTAATTTCCCAGAGTCTGCAGGGTACTTACTAAACTAACTAAAAACGACTATAGTATTGGAATTATCCACAAAACCAAACAGTTATATATCAAGATGTGCTTCTGCTCATTTATTGTAGTAAACAGATGTGTTCAGATTCTCTTGAAGTGAATGGGTCTCGGTCCTGATGGTGATGCTGATTTTATAGATTTTATTTCCTGACATCCCGTGTCTTTGTGTTGCAGGTTTACGCTCCGTCTGCCAGTACAGCCGACTACAACAGGGACTCGCCTGGTTATCCCTCCTCCAAACCTCCCAGCGCTGGCTTCCCCAGTTCCTTCTTTATGCCAGGTGAGACCTGGATCGAGCTTTTCACCTAAACTTCCTGAAAACTGGGTGTTTGTTGGTCAGATGAGATTTAACTGAGCTGAACTGAAAATTTCTCCTCAAATTAAAAAAAAAGTTACACTAAAAGAGACATTTTTTTCAGTATTGACTTTAACTTTGTCCAAAACATTAACAAAATATGTTTAGTGTGTTCGATTAGTTACACAAGTCAGTGATGTGACATTTCCCTTCTGCCCGACTCTTAAAAATGCTATTTTTCTCCCTTTAATCACCTCAACCATGTTTAATCTTAAATAGATGACACATGGCCGACAAATTAATCCCAGTATGTAATTTAATTGGAAATGTCAGGTGTGTCCAGCCTGTGGATGTTAACCTGGTTATTCCTACTTTCCTACGGTAAAGAAAGGAAGCAGGTCTCCTGTATATAGAAACCAGGTCAATGCATAAAGTGGGTCAGATAACCAAAATGCATGAGTGAACTGAGTCACAAGAAGGCTTGAAAGCAGAAAGTGTGAGTCTGCTACCGCCAGTCTACGGAGATCCACCGTTTCTACCTGCGTGCATCTCATCATGCATGTTCAACAAGGTTATTTAGTCATGTTTTTAAATATTATGAATATATCTAATGCTTTTACAGTCAAATCCATTTGATAAGAGACTGTTATGATGGTGATTTAAAAAAAACTTGGAGAAAAACAAAAATTGTTTGTGTGGAAATGTGCTAACTTTGAACAAATACGATACTGATTGAACACATAATGAGCATGATTCCAGGTGTGTTGGCTAATGTTAGATAACACTGTTTTGAAGTCTAAATACTTCTGGAATAATAATTAAGGGAGGAAAGGACAAAAAGAATATCCTGCTTTCCAGAACAATGTTCCTCCAAACAACCAATGAAACAGTTGTCTTTGCACAGACACCTGTCAACGTTTAGATTAATATTCTCTTTATTCAACTAAAATAGCTATTTTTTAACTTAGTTTAACAGCTAAATGACTAGTGTTTAAAAATGTTTCGAGATTTGAAATCCATTTTATATCCTCCGTAAATTCAAAAACTTAATTCCTTGTTGAATGAATTGTCCTTCCAATGGACACATTTTTTTAACTTAATTGTTAAGGCTTGTTTCAAATTTAAAAATGTCACCAATAAATTTAAATTAGAGTTTCAATACGTTACACTACACTTCTATATAAGTAGCATTCATTTTAGACGCACTCTTACAAGCGCGTCTTGTAAAATACACCTTTCCACCACCTTGTTGTTCCTAGCTATTAGTCAACTGAAAGGTTCTGGTGACCCTTAAAGTTAATATGAATGTTATCCTTTGGTAAAAAAAAAAAAAAAAAGTAAGCCCAGGTAACTGGTACGATAAATACAATAAAAAGGAGTTTAGCTACCAACCATTAGCCAGTTAGCTAAAAACAAGCAAATAGGCTTTTACCTGACTCGAAATTAATAATGACTACAAAAACTAATAGGAATATTAATCATTAATGTTTGCGAGGTAACTGACTCATTTAACAAAATGGAGCGAGTTGGCGAGTAGCTAACCGTTAGCCATCCAACAAAAAACAAAACAACTCATTGTTAACTAGTGCCTAAAAGCTAACTGACTCAAAGTAAGCGGTGACCATGAAAGCTGATTGTTGCTAAAGTAACATTAAAGAAACATGGATAGAATAAGTAAAATTAGCTAGAGTTAAGCTCCTAATTGTTTGCAACTTAGCTAAAAATAAGCTAAGTTGAGTAGTACCTGACTGCCAACCACCTGGGATGTTCATGGGACAACAAAAGCCAATATAAGTATTTGTATTTGTCAAAGTAACGTTGGTGAGGCTACTGGAGCAAATAAAACTTCCACTAGCATTAAGTTGGCACCTGTGAGTCTGCAAAATAAAAGTAATGTTGGCTAGGTTAGTAAGCTAAAAACTGTGCTAATTTGGCCAATACCCAATTCCTAACAAAGTAAAAGTTAGTGGTGAACACATAGCTAGTGAGTGTTGTTTGATCAAAAGTAAGCACCAGTGATTTTTTTTTTAGGTAAGTTGTACAAAAAACAACAAGAACAAAATTAAGCTTATTTTGCTAGCAGCCAACAGCATCACTTCTCGTTATTAGAAATATGAGAATACCAAAACTCTGCTTTTTAATGTTGTTTTCTATTTCTAATCATCAGTGTGTGAATGTGTGCGTGAATGGGTGAGTGGCTGAATGTAGTGTGAAGCGCTTTGGGGTACTCAGGACTAGATAAAGCGCTATACAAGTACAGGGCATTTAATCAGAAATTAGAAATCTCAACTTATAAGTTCCCCATCAAATCTAACATGCCCTAACCCTAACCCTGCCACCTATGTAAAACAAAAACAAGTTGCAGTACTAAGCTAAGTATTATGACATTTTACAGTTATTAAAACAAAATTCAATTCATTTAAACCAAAAAATTACTTTAGTGTTTAGATCATAAAAATACAGAGAGAAAAAAATAATTGACTTGTATTGCTAACAGAAGTTAGTCTGGTCAGTTAGTTAGGCTAGGCGGATAGAGTTGGGTATTAATAACTCTTCTTAACCTCCCCTCTCTTCCTCTGTTTTTCCATCAGATGGTCACCACAGTGGAGACCCGTGGAGCAGCAGTAGCAGCAGTATGAGCCAGCAGGGTTACCACAGCAGCATGTTGGGGGGCGGGAACTCAGCGCATGGCCCCGCCCAGAGCTCCTCCTACTGCGGGATCCACCCTCACGACAGACTGGTAAGCTGGGTGCTAATAGTAACCTTCGGAAACGCTAGAGGCGATTTAAACATACGAAAGTCTAATTCTGTTTTGGTGCTGCAGATTCTGCTAACATTTAAAATCTATTTGCAGAGCTACCCTTCACATTCATCAACGGACATCAGTTCTAGCCTTCCTCCCATGTCCAGCTTCCATAGAGGAGGAGGAAGTGGAGGCGGAGCCAATCACTACAGCACCGCCTCTTGTACAGCCTCAACCAACGGCACAGAAACCGTCATGGGTAAGAAACCTGCGTTTACAATTGGTAACTGTTAGCTTCTACT
>OY747717.1:3010000-3052500 GCA_963556495.2 Valencia hispanica
ACTTAGCAGATTTCAGCTTCATGTGACATCAAATCTGCACTACCATTCATCACCTCCAAGACAGTGGGGCAAAAAAGTATTTGGCAGCCACCGATTCTGCAACTCGTCCCACTTAGAAAGATGAGAGGTCTTTAATTTTCATCATAGCAACACTTCAACTGTGAGAGACAGAATGGAAAAGAAAGATCCAGGAAATCACATTGTATGACTTTTCAATACAGTTTTTTGTACAATAGTGCAGAAAGTATTTGTAAGTATTTGGTCAATAACAAAAGTTCACCTCAATACTTTGTAATGTAACCTTGGTTGGCAATGACAGAGGGCAAAGGTCACCTGTAGGTCTTCACCAGGTTTGTACACTGTAGCTGCTATTTTGGCCCATTCCTCCATGCAGATCTTCTCTAGAGCTGGGATGTTGTTGGACTTTAATCTCCCTTCACAGATTCTCTATTGGATTGAGGTCTGGGGGCTGGCTAGGCCACTCCTTGGTTGCCCGGGCGATGTGATCCCGCCACGTTTCATCTTCAGTGCTCTCACTGATGGAAGGTTTTTGACCAAAATCTCACCATACATGGCCCCATTCATCCTTTCCTTAATACGGATCAGTCGTTCTGTCCCCTTTGCAGAAAAGCAGCCCCACAGCATAATGGTTCCACCCCCGTGCTTCACAGTAGGTATGGTGTTCTTGGGATGCAACTCAGCATTCTTCCTCCTCCAAACACGACGAGTGGCGTTTATACCAAAGAGTTTCTATTTTGGTCTCATCTGACCACATGACATTCTCCCAATCCTCCTCTGGATCATCCAGATGGTCTCTGGCAAACTTTAGACAGGCCTGGACATGTTCTGGCTTAAGCAGGGGGACCTTTTGAGCGCAGCAGGACTTTAATCCATGATGACATAGTGTGTTACTGATGGAAACCTTTGTTACTGTGGTCCCAGCTCTCTTCAGATCATAGACCAGTTCCCCCCGTGTAGTTCTGGACTGTTTCCTCACCGTTCTCTAGATCATGGGTTCCCCACCAGGTGACATCTTGCATGGAGCCCCAGGTAGAGGGAGATTGTCAGTGATCTTGTATTTATTCCATTTTCTAGTAATTGCTCCAACAGTTGATCTCTTCTCACCAAGCTGCTAGCCTATTGTAGATGGGCTCATCCCAATCTTGTCCCTGGTGTCCTTGGACAGCTCTCTGGTCTTGGCCATGGTGGAGGTTGGAGTCTGACTGTTTGAAGGTGTGGACAGGTGTCTTTATACAGATAACGAGTTCAGTACAGGCGCCATTGATACAGGTAAGGAGTGGAGGATAGAAGAGCTTCTTAAAGGAGTAGTAACAGGTCTGTGAGGGCCAGAATTATTGCTTGGTTGTAGGAGCAAAATACTTATTTTCTACAACATTATATAAATTAATTAATTAAAAAAATGATACAATGTGATTTCCTGGATTTGTTTACACTGTCTCTCACAGTAGAAGTGTACCTATGATGAAAATTACAGGCCTTTCTCATCTTTTTAAGTGAGGCAGCTTGCACAAATGGCTGCCAAATACTTTTTTGCCCCACTGTAAATGATAAACCTCGAAAACTCATTCTTAGGTTCAATTCCCAGATGCCGGAAGGCGCCACGTTCATCCATTCAAACAAACCTATTTGGAAAATAAACGTCATGTGAGTTTCTGGCGTAGCGTTCCCGAACGGAGACTCTGTTACCCAGAGAGTAAAGATCTTGTTGCTGAAGCTGGTGAGAGTGAGTCATTTTCCACAGTCAAATGAGTCCATGGCCTGAAAGGAAGAAGCCATTCTTTCAAAATCAAAGGAAAAAGACAGGTTAGAGTTTTTAAATGCACTCAGGGACAAAGACCTCGACTTTTGGAGGCTTGTCTTTCACCATAATGACCGTTGCTATATGTGGAGTAAGTTTGGAAGCCCAGGTTTTACGGAGGGGTCACGTTATTACCCGAATATTTTCCAGATATTACCTTCTTTTTTTTTTAGAACAATGACAGAAAAATCTGAAGGCGGTCTGTCATTTTGACAGATTAGTATTCACACCACTGACCACTTGGTGCAAATGAGCAGAGTAGAGGTAACTGAGTAAAAAAGTTTCCCTTAAGAGCATCTGAGCATCATCTCAGACCTGGACATCGTATACAATGCATCCCGCTAACCGAGAGCTGACGTTGAAGAGTTACTGAGGCTTTGGGGCGCGTCACTGCCAAGAGCCCGGTGTCGTGCCAACCATTGGTGCATGCTGGGGGATTTCCTCCCGCTAAAGCTATAGCTTGCGGGTCAGGAAACGGCTCGTTCAGAGAGTCTTTCTGACTTCTGATCGCTTCAGCTGGAGAAATGTTCCCAGATTTCCAAACTTTGGCTGAAGTGGCGCTTTAATTCCAGTCTCCAGCGCGGATTCAGCCTCCATTTTTTTAAGATCAATCGTTTAATTCCATTGTTCATACGTAGTTCTCTGTTCAGCTTGAATATGATTTAAAATGAACAAAAAATAAAGACTATTGAATATGTTAGAATTGACAGGTAAAAATGGATTATGGCTGGATTTATTTATTTTTACCCCGGCGGTCAAAATGACGGACAAAAAAACTCTCTAGCTTGACCTCTGAGTGGCAGCATCTTGTTGTGGGGTGTATTTGCTACAAGAGGGACTGGTGCATTAAACAAAGTCCATCGAAAAGTCCTAATTTCATAGAAAATTTGTGATCAGAGCTGAAAAGGTTTACACCGGTTCTGTCCGAGGGAATGGGCCGAAATTCTAGCAAGCCACAAAAAATAAAGCTGGTTAGCTTTAGTTTCAGTAGCTGGTTAGTTTTAGCTTCAGCAGCTGGTTAGCTTTAGCTTCAGCAGCAGGTTAGCTTTAGCTTCAGCAGCTTGGCTAGCTTTAGTTTCAGTAGCTGTTAGCTTTGGCTTCAGCATCTGGTTAGCTTTAGCTTCAGCATCTGGTTAGCTTTAGTTTCAGCAGCTGGTTAGCTTTAACTTCAGAAGCTGGCTAGCTTTAGCTTCAGTAGCTGCTTAGCTTTAGTTTCAGCAGCTGCTTAGCGTTAGTTTCAGCAGCTGCTTAGCTTTAGCTTTAGCAGATGGTTAGCTTTAGCTTTAGCAGCTGGTTAGCTTTAGCTTCAGAAGCTGGTTAGCTTTAGCTTTGGTAGCTGGCTAGCTTTAGCTTCAGCAGCTGGCTAGCTTTAGCTTCAGCAGCTGGTTAGTTTTAGCTTCAGCAGCTGGTTAGCTTTAGCATTAGTAGCTGGTTAGCTTTAGTGTCAGCAGCTGGCTAGCTTTAGCTTCAGTAGCTGCTTAGCTTTAGTTTCAGCAGCTGCTTAGCTTTAGATTCAGCAGCTGCTTAGCGTTAGTTTCAGCAGCTGCTTAGCTTTAGCTTTAGCAGCTGGTTAGCTTTAGCTTTAGCAGCTGGTTAGCTTTAACTTTAGCAGCTGGTTAGCTTTAGCTTCAGAAGCTGGTTAGCTTTAGCTTCAGCAGCTGGCTAGCTTTAGCTTCAGCTGCTGGTTAGCTTTAGCTTCAGCAGCTGGTTAGTTTTAGCTTCAGCAGCTGGTTAGCTTTAGCATTAGTAGCTGGTTAGCTTTTGCTTCAGCAGGTTAGCTTTAGCTTCAGCAGCTGGTTAGCTTTTGCTTCAGCAGGTTAGCTTTAGCTTCAGCAGCTGGTTAGCTTTAGCTTCAGTAGATGGTTAGCTTTAGCTTCAGCAGCTTTATTGACCCTGTTTTTACAAACTAACCAAAGGTCTGAGCTGTCAATATAATAAAAGGTCATAAAATGTTTAAAACATATTTTAAAAAGCATCAAGACAAGACTACAGTTTAAATTACTAACAATTCAAAAAAATTATAATATAATGGTTAACAACGTTACTTTTCTTTGTATTTACTGATGTCACTCAGGTCTCTTGACTTGTTTTTTTTTTGTGTGCAAATTTTCAGTTTTGTAAAAAAAAAAAAAAGTGTTATAATAAAGGGCTGAATTTAATTCTCAATTAAAATGACCAGAGATACACTTAAAATACATTTTCTAAATTTTTTGATAGTAATCATTAATTATCTATATCCATCAATATGACTATTCCCTTTATCGATATGCTCTTTATCTATATTGTCCAGCCCTAGGGTAAATAATAATATATTTTGATATCCTTTGTCACTGAATAAAATCAAATTGACTCGGCCCATTTTTTTCTGTCTGAACAGTAGACAGCTGCTCCGGTCCGTCGGTCTCAGATCTCCATTCGGTTGGCTGCTGAACGCGAGCCGTCATCTCTCTCCGCCTCGCGTTAATGTATCCCACCAGTCGCCGTTTCTCTTCTCCCAACCTGCTGATGAAGAACGGTTGGTTCAGAACCGATTCCTTCAGAGCAGCGGCCCGGAACAAAAGCGGATACGAGCAGACAAAACGGTTGTTTACTCTGTCGAGAACCTCTGCTAATGAACCACCCGTACCTTTTCAAAGACAAAAGCTGGATATTAGCATTTTTGCGATGAGATAAGGCTGGGTTTGTTCCTTTATGTCCTGGCATCCTGAGTGGACGCGTCCTCTCGTGTAAAGATGTTTAGTGTGCTGTTCGGTGCATCAAGGTTCCGTTTTTCTCCCAGTCGTATAAAAGCCAAGCGGGTTTTGGCTCTAATCCCCAAACCAGACGACGTGTCGGCGTTTGCTTGCTGGGTCGTGAGGGTGGGAGGTCGCCGTCCCGGCATGCTCAGTGTCCGTCAAAGAACACACCCAGACGAGGGGACATCAGCCTGGGGCGAACAAAAGCAGGAAAAAGTGTGAGGTGTCAGAAAAGCCTCCCGCGCGTGTCCGTCAGGTCCTAACCCGGCCTTTTATTTCGCCGCCTACCTCTTTGCGTTCCCCACATCCTCTCCTGATGATGTCGCCTCGTCTGCTCTGTCCCAGCTGCCAGTTCAGCCGTCTGGTCGAGGAACGGAGGACAGGGAGCGTCATCGCCGAACTACGAGGCTCCATTGCACTCGCTGGTAAGCAGAAACAAACCATTAAATCACACTTTCCTCATCAGCATTTAAAGCCTGGAGTATGTAATCTAAACAGGTCAGCAATGTTGGCTACAGACCCTCCAGAGGGAACTCATGCGATGGGTTACCATTGATGAGCAGCTGCAGGGGAGTAAAATAAGAGTATTTTCAATTTAATAACACTCGATTCATCCCAAAGAGAAGTTAAAGGTTGTTGAACCTCATGTCATCCAAGTATCTTCCAAGAGTCGCTGTGGATGATGATGCTGTGGACAGGAAGTATCTCCTGTAGCAGTAAGTCCTGCATCGAATCTGAAGAGGCCTCTGACCGAAGAATGTTTCTGTATGACAGCCTCGTGGCCATCGTGACATCCCAACATCTCGATATCCAGGCAGCAGAGACGACATTCCTTGGAGGACACCATCAGTTGTTAGCTAGCTCTGCTAATCCGCCTCATTTGCTTTTTGCCACTCCACTTTAAAGTCTTTGTGTGGGTGTAGAGACGTTGGAGTCCACTACTGGGACCGGGTTGAGCCCGAGTTGTTTGGCATTTACTTGCAGCACCAACTGTCAGCTGAAAAGTTTGGTGGAAGGAAGAACATGCTGGTGGGCTGTTTCTCTGGAGTTTGGCTCGGCTCCTTAGTTCCGGTTAACGCTAAAACCCCATGAAAACAAGAGTGGCTCTCTGGATATATATATAATATGTTTTTTGGTGTATTTTTCTCATGCTTTGGTTGGATACTTTGAGCTTTTCTCGCATCATTTTCCTCAAATGTCAACATCCCATTGTTAGTTTTTCGTTAGTTCTTTATTTTACAGCCTAAAATGAAAATAAAACAGTGGTTTGGTCTAGTAGATATTTATATAAAATGATGCATGCTCTAGATGGGTTTTATTAGGCAGGAACGTCTCTCTGGTCTGTAGAGCTGAGCTGCTCAGAGCCACGCATCAGGTCGTCATGGCGATTCCTTCCACCCTGGAAACAGATTTTACATCCCCGTGGTTCTGGTGTGACCCATCATGGCGGCTTCAACTCGTCTCGTCATCTCGCCTTTCGTTCTGTTGCAGCAAAGTCGCATCGAGGACCGTCTGGAGCGTCTGGACGATGCCATCCACGTGCTGCGGAGCCACGCCGTGGGGCCGTCGACGGGCATGGCGAGCGGCCACGGCGACATGCACGGTCTCATCGGCGCCGCACACACGCACAACGGCGCCATGGGGGCGCTAGGGAGCGGCTACGGGACGGGACTGCTGTCGGCCAATAGGCACTCGCTAATGGTAGGAGCTGCTTGATGATGTCATGGTGGGGTCAGGAAGAACTGTGTTCATCCATCCATCCATCCAGTTGTTCATCCAACCATTCATCCATCCATCCAGTTGTTCATCCAACCATTCATCCAACCATCCATCCATCCATCCAGTTGTTCATCCAACCATTCATCCATTCAACCAGTTGTTCATCCAACCATCCATCCATCCTTTCAACTATCCAGTTGTTCATCCAACCATCCATTCAACCATGCATTCATCCAACTAACCACTTGTTCATCCAACCATCCATCCATCCAACCAGTTGTTCATTCAACCATCCATCCAGCCAACCAGTTGTTCATCCAACCATCCATCCATCCTTCCAACCAGTAGTTCATCCAACCATCCATCCAACCAGTTGTTCATCCATCCATCCAACCATCCATCCATCCATCTAGTTGTTCATCCAACCAGTTGTTCATCCAACCATCCATCCAACCAGTTGTTGATCCATCCATTCATCCAACCATCCATCCAGCTGTTCATTCAACCATCCATCTGCTTTCATGTTCCCTGAATTAATTGTAAACTTTTATGTTGATTCTTTCAATCTGGACTACAAAATGCTATGAATTTTGGGAATTATAGTCAGGAAGGTATTAAAAATCAGCAGTAAAACTGTGTCTGGTTCCCGAATCTTAATCATTCTGCTTTTTGCTCCTGTCGTGTTTTTCAGTGGTGACCCAACAGGTTATCAGCTGGACTGTAAAACTAGTTTATATCGTCAGACATGATCGCTGCTCCCAGAGAACCTAAAGAAACTAACTTTAGATTCTGCTGTGTCTTCACATAATACAGGAAAACATAATCTGATTCAGTGAGAAGTGAACAAAGAAGTCTCGAGGCTATGAAGTTCAGCAGTGATGTTTTCCACATTTAGGCCTTAAAACAATAAACATTAAGAAGCGAACAGCTGCGCGACATACGGAGACGTGAAGGGAGGTTGGACAGAAAGAGCATGAAGTACAGCTCGGCGTGTAAACACATCCAGATGCATCAACACGTTCCCTCACAGGAACCATGTCTACTGAACTGAGCTGCTTCTCACCTGTGATCACCTGGAAGATGTGCCGCTGCACTAACCGTTCATCCTGGTGCTGCAAGTGCAGCCATTGTGACTGCCACCAAATTCTCTCTCACCGCTTCTTCTTACTTCTTTACACCCACGTTCTGATATTCAGAGACATCCCATTCATCCTCTGAAACGGCTGCAACAAAGATTTACATTTATAAAGAACTGAAACCCCTCGTTTACCTGAAGGGTTTTACCTGTTGGGACATGATAAAAAAAGGATCTGGGGTCTCGTTTATATAAAGCTTGCTTACGCACAAAACGGGGTCCAAAAAGGGCGTAAGTCACTTTCTACGCCAAGTTTGGGATTTATAGAAAAAAAAACGTGGTGCAGCTTTGGGCACACTATGGACCTAGCTGCTTACGGACATTTTGGACATGGAGAACACTGAACTGAGACTTAAAATGAGAATCTGAATGAAAATATGTTGCATTATAGAGCAATTGCACTTAATGGTGCATTAATTGTGTGAAGAAGAAATATAAATCCTGCATCCTGGATGGATAGATTCATTAAAGCGGTCCAGTTAGATATATGTGCTGAACTGGACCCAGTGTTAGATCTACCGACCCAACAGAACCGTGCATCACGCCTTCTATTTGTGAAATGACAAAAAAAAAAAAAAAACGCCTGAGTTTTTGCTGAGTAAAGCTCCGTGTAGATAAACGAGGTTTGACTGAGATAAAACCGCGTTTTCCGTGCCTCTGTATCGCCCATGAACGCCTCGATTTCTCCGCCTCGGTTGCCAGGGTTACCCGTGAAATGCTCCAACCGGCTTGAGTCGATGGAGAACATTTACCAGGGCACTTTGCATTGACGGTTTATGGCAGAAAGTGGATGTGTAGGAGGCGGGACATGATCCAAAACCACCTGAGCACATTTCTAAGGGGAGAGCTGGATTTATAAAGCTGGAATTACGTCCAGCTGTCAACGGTTTATAGATCTAAAACTTGCTAGGCCCAAGTAAAAACATTTTGCTGGGCTTGAGTACAGTTTAAGGAAGGATTCTACGAAAAGTTTTAATTTAGCTTTACTTTGTTTTTATCGGGGTTTAAAAGGGAAAGTAGCCAATCAGAATGCTGATTAGCTAACTTCTTTGGGTTTGCTGCTCTGGACCACACAGGTGTTTGTTAACAGACAAAACTGACAAAAGCCGTCTTCATTTTCTTGTTGTTTTCTGAAAAGTGAAAAGAGGGTGTACTTTCTTTTTTATAACTACTCTAGGTGAGGAACTTCTTGCCTAACTCCCCGCAGGGTTCCTCTTAAATGTTTCTTTGGAGGCGTGTTTGGGTTTAGAAAGGGGAAAATCCACATTTTTTTATCTGGAGGTTGTTGGAGGAACTTCTCGGACACAAAATTGGCGCCGTGGAGCTTTAGCTTGAGAAAGCACTTCAGGTTTACCTCGTGTTAAGGATAATATTTTTCACCAATTACTTTTTATTTTTCTGGAAAGAAATCCAAACAAGGTTTTTAATGTGTGGCAAATGAGCATGAAGTGAAGGATGAGTGCTGAAAAACTGTGTTTTACCTGTGGACGCTTTAAGGGCATAAATGGCCTCTTGTGCTGTCATTAGGGGCCAGAGTTTGTGTTTATTCAGGGTGTGGCTTATTAGCTGATGGAATAACATGCTCATTACTGTACAGCTGAACCTGCAGCAGCTTCAGGACGAGTGCCTGAGGCATCGAAAAGGCCCAAAGGCCCTGAAATGGTCACGCCGAGTTACTCGGACCAGTTTTAGATGGTTTAAAGTTCAGGGCTGACAAACGGTTCCGGGTCCGGCCACCATTTGTAGGGTGTTGAGGTGAAACAAGAGAAGAAGTCCAGCTTCGTCGTCATGTCCCTGGTGTCTGCACCAACAGACAAATAAACTAGTTCAAAGATGGATCAATGTCAGGATGATGAAATAGAAAAAGCCTGAATCCAGAACCATCTCTAAGGTTCTGGACTCCAGATAACCTCCTGGAGAACACCTGGAACAGTGGAGAACCTTCCCAGGAGAGGCGAACCCACCAGAAATACTCCAGGAACTCAGCAACGACTCATCCAGGAGGTCCAGGACAACTTCTGAAGCTCTGCAGGCCTCACTGCCTCAGCTAAGGTCAGAGGTCACGATTCAACGATTAGAAAGAGAGAACATGGCCTCCATGGGAGAGATCCAAGACCGAAAAAAACTGAAAAACATCCTGATGATCCTGAAGACTTCTGGGAGAATATTCTGTGGACTGAAAAGACAGAAGTAGAGCTGGGTATCGATTCAGATTTCAAGAATTGTTTCGATTCCGATTCTCAAGAGTTAGAATCGATTTTCACGATCCGATCTGTTCCAGTTCGATATTGATATGGGTCAGTTATATATTTTTTTTTTTTATTGTTGTTGTTTTTTTAGCCGTTACCTTAGGGGCTGTTTACACGACAACGTTGCCGTTTTTGTTTGAATACGTGGGTGAAAACGCACAGCGTTTACATGACGGGGCGCGCGATATAAACAATGTAGTACATATGCCAGGCCTTTAGATGGCAGTGTTCCAAGGTTTCCCCCTCACAACCTGGAAAAGAAACATTTCATGATAACTAACAATGGGGGTCTTCTTGCAGTTCTCCGCTAAATAAAGGCGTATTGATAATTTGACGTACGTACCTTAATGTTTCCGTTGGCGATCGCATAGAAGCCTGATGATCTCTAAGTTTTGCTTACAGAGACCAAATAACTTCAGAAGCTGCATCAGCAGTAACAGCATACCTGGATCCGCCATTGTTGTTGTTTTTCTGTAGAAAGGCGGAGTGCGCAAGTCCAACATGGCCGTTGGCGGCTGGCTGTGACGTCATCGTTTTCTAAAGTCTCCGGCTTGCGTTTACACGACAACGAATCACCCAGCGTTTTCAGAACTCTCCACTCTGGAAGCTGTTTTCAAAGACCTGCGTTTTCGCCCCCTGGTTTTCCCGTTGTCGTGTAAACGAGAGGCCGAATCGGAGAGAAAATCCTCCGTTTTGCTGAAAAACGTTGTCGTGTAAACAGCCCCTTAATTACATCACTGTAATTCAATGATGCAACACTGGGTGGGGTTTCAGTTCACCGGGGGGAACTCTATTAATCCTTTCAGATCTTAGCCTTAAAACGGCTGTCGTTTTCCATCCTATTTTAGCTGTAAAAAGGGCGAACAATGTTAAACGATTCAATCGATTTGTGGCTGTATGACTCGATCTCTTAGGAGTTTTCATTAGAATCTTTTTTTTTTTTTTTTTTCAACACAGCACTAGACAGAAGTGGACCTTTCTGGAAGGTGTTGGTCCCTTTCCAAAACTAACCTAACATTTCATTTCATGGTGGTGGCAGCGTGATGGTCTGGGCTGTCCGTGAATTGTGCTCTACACCTGGAGATCCCGAAGGAGAATGTCCAACGATCAAGTTTTTGGCGTTAAGCTCAATCACACTTGGGTTCTACTGCAGGATGATGGTTTAAAGGCTCAGAAGCTCATATGAAGCCTTTGGAGTGGCCTAGTCAAAGTCTTGACCTAAACTCAACTGAGCTGCTGTGGCCTGACCGTAAACAGGTCGTTGATGCAGGAAAACCCTCCAATGTGGCTGAACTGAAACAATTTTGCAAATCAAGGGTGGGTCAAAAACACTCTCTGTTTTCAGTCTTTTAATTTTCGATTGTGTTGCATAAATTTATGCTGCAATATTATATATGCTGTGCAGCCCTAATTTATTCCATTTATGGACACACAAAAACATGCCTACAGACTATTCAGGGCTCAGTCCTAAAGGTGTTTGCTGTGGCGTGCACCGGTGCATGAGGTAATGTATACACGCCGCTTTGTTGTTGACTCGCTCACGTTGCGTCCACAGCATAAACAGGAACTTTGAGAGGAAGACGGATGTTTTAAAAAAAAAAAGAAGCCATTATGTTTGCATCAACCCTGTTTTTCAGTTTTCCTCCTGCTTGCAATTTGATCTGTTTTTAACTCGCTCCTCGCCTGCCTGCTACGTCGTTATTTCTGCATTTCTGTCTCCACCGTCATCTAACAGTACACACACACACACATATGTGTTGTTTTGCCACATATTTACTATGTGACATCTTTGCTGTGATTCCTGTTTTGATCTTCCTGTCCTGATGTACTCGGTTGGCTTTCACTCTCTCTCTTGCTCTACTCTGTTTTCACGCACACGCATGCACACAGCTGTCTGCAGTTTGGCAGCGCTGGGGCCGAGACGCCTGCAGCCTGAGATCATAACTCTGGGAAAACAGGTGGTGAGCTGATGTGGGACTGAGACATATACAGTTCACAGCTATGAGTGCATCATAAACACAGCAGTAGATGCATATGTCCTAACAATCAGCATGGTCGCCTCGGCGTTTAGGTTCAAGGTTTTTGGACTTGCCTGAATGTAATGACTTAACATGTAAGAAAATTTGATCTGAAGTTGAAGAACATTTAAAACTTTGCTCAATCTGAGTGTTTTCTGATTTGTGTATTAAAGCCGATATGGTCCAACCCTGTCAGAGGTCAATAAGGTCAGTGAACCAGACTAAGTAGAATACTCTTAAAACAGAAAAACATGCTCTAAAAATAGTTAGCTGTTTTTTATATTCAGGTCACTGTGTATTTTTAGCAATGTAGGGAAACATTTTATTATTGTCCTAACACTTTTTGAGCAATATAAAAATGTTTAGCATAATAAACACACATCTGTAATAGTAATTTGATAAATATGCCAGTATTTGTACAGCATTTCAGCATAGAAATGCATACAAAGTGGCATTAACATGCTAGCGTTATAGCTACCATGAAACTTTATCATAGGAAAAAGAAAGAGAAAAAAAAAACATGACTATGTATTTCACTGATTGTTGAACTCTTAGCATGCTAACCTTTTTAACCTTAAGTTTTGCTCAAGGTCGGCAAGTTTGTCATGACTAGAAAAAACAACAACTCTAAAGGTCTTTGCACACCGGGTCCGTTTTTTTTTTTTTCCGGGCACACCACTGACGAAATTCCATCCTGTGATTTTGCGAGTTTTATTTTTTCAGATTGAGGTCGATTTAAAAAAAAAAACTCATATCCGACAGATAAACACTTGACCAATCAGAGAAGGCGTGGTGATGGCTTCATTAGAGCAGATAGATAGATAGATAGATAGATAGATAGATAGATAGATAGATAGATAGATAGATAGATAGATAGATAGATAGATAGATAGATAGATAGATAGATAGATAGATAGATAGATAGATAGATAGATATTACAAAGTGAAACGATGTGGATATGGTTGACTAGTGAGGAAAAAGCGCCCCCTTCTGTTCAAACACTAATCTACTGTATACTATACACACCATTCTACAATAACCAAAGAAGATGGGGGGGAAAGTTTCACCTCAAACAAACGACAAGTTTCTGTTCCGGTTGAATTGGCTCCCTGAAGTTGTTTCTCTGCTTCTCCAAGCTAGGAGCTAGCTTCTGAAGCAGATTTTTGAATTGTCCAACAGACATCCTGAAGTGGGTCCTAAAGCGGCCGCTGTACAACTTCAGCTCCTGCACCAGACAATGGTACTCTCCAAACTGTCCTCTGTTCTCCACAATAGGATGAACCCAATGCGCTCTTTTCTTCTTTTATTCCTCCTCATTATCAACACAATGTCGTCGTCACTTGATGTTGAATCCATTTTTAGTTTTGCCGCCTTATGTTTTTTTAATAGGATCTTCATAATTTATTCGCAATTTCGCAACGCGTCTGGTGTGCATACACAACACGTCGATTTTCGGCCTCCGATTTTTCGCAATTTCGTGTCGTTTATTCGCATCGGACCCGGTGTGCAAAGACCCTAAAGCTGTTACTGGTTATAGGAAAGTTGCTATGCTAACGTAGCTTTCCAGCATGCTAACTACCATAGTTTTCGGACTATTAAGCGCACCTGAATATAAGGCGCACCAGCTAAATTTAAAAAGAAAATACATTTTGTACATGTATAAAGAACACCTGAATACAAGCCGTTTTTATGTTTTAACTTCAGATATTTACACAGAAAGACACGGAAGATTTTTTTTTTTTATTATTATCTCCACCAGGAGGTAATGTTTGCGTCTCCGTCTGTCTGTCTGTTAGCAACACAACAAAAAAATGTCTGGTGGGATTTAGATGAAATTTTCAGCAAATGTCCGCAATGGGACCAGGAACAACTCATTTATTTTTGAGGTTGGTCCGACATGAAGCGCGTATCCACCCACCGACCAGCGGTGCTAACCTCCACTCCTCTCCCGTTTCAGAGAGCTCATAAGCGGCTTTGAGACGTGCTTTTTTATCAAATCTGCCTGGAAATCAGCAGTACGTCACCAACACAACACGACAGAAACATGCCTGGTTAGAAAATAAAACATACTTTAACCTACCAGAAAAGTCATTGGTCACTATCTTCATCTTCCTCACTAAAGCCACTAAAGTAGTCTTCTTCGGTGTCTTTATGTCCTCTGAAAACTTTTGTCGTCTTTTTAGACTGACTCAGTTCTTCCCACTGCCTCCTCCTCCGTCTCACCATCGATTCATTGATGCTAAGCTAACATGCAGGAGCTCTATTTCCTTCTTTGACGACCAGCTCCATCGCCTTTAACTTAAAAGCTCAATTTCTTCATGTGTTTTCCACGATGAGGGTGTATGCATGAAAACTACAGTTAGTTTCTTCTTCGGTGCACAATCTTTCCCCACATGTCTGTCTCACTCATGCATTTCCTGCTATAGCGCCACCTGGAGGCCGTTAGCAAGTAAAAGCATCTATAAATTAGCTGCATTGTTGTATAGGACGCAGGATCCAAAGGGTGTGAAAATAAGTAGTGGCTTATAGTCCGAAAATTACGGTATTCTAAAACAAATGTCTGGTAGAATGGAAGAAAAAGTCTCTTTTGATGTTTGTAGCAAAGATATGATACTAAAATGTTGCTTCATGGTTTCTATGAGGGATGCACGGTATTAGGAACACAGTTTGAATGCTGACTTAGCTTTTAGATGAATGTCGTTATGGTCGTAGGATATGTGATAAATAAACAAATACTTAACTAAAGTGTTTAATGTATTTCTGCCTTTGGTTCATTGAGAGCAAATACAGCAGATAGTAACCAGTTTATCCAACTTAATGAAATTAGTTATTTCTATATCAACAATGCAGTTTCATGGAAAACTACAGCTCTAGTAGTTTCCAGAACATCGTAATGCTCTCAAACATTTCCTGCTTTATTAGGCAAAAGTGTCACCAAACTGACAAAGAGAACCCAAATGGATGGTATCTGTTTAATTAGCTAATGGTCATTGTAGTTCTTTGCAGTATTGATATTGCATACATTAACACTGCAGTAATGATACATTTGCCTGTGGGGCATTCAAAGTTGCTATAATAAAATAAGTGTGTTATGAGTGTTTTGACTAACAAAAAGCCAAAAATAGTCATAATGGGAAAGAAAAATAGCTCAGATAGTAAAGATAAATGCTCGCAGTAGCTGGGATGCTAACTAAGCTTCACCGTATGCTAAGTATGCTTCACCGTATGCTAACTATGCTGAAGAAACTTTTCATGGTTTGGGAAAAAAACGTAGTTCCAGAATTATTTATTGTTGTTAGCATGCTAACTTAGCTTTACAACATTCTAACAATAAAGTCATCAATATAAATGAAAATTAGCTCGAAGTACTGATTACTGCTCCCAGTAGTTGGTATCCTAACTTAGTTTTACAGTATGCTAACTATGCTAACCAAACTTTTCATAGTTGGGCAGAGGTGTCAAAAGTATTCACATTCATTACTACAAGTATAGATACTTGGGTTTAAAATGACTTCTGTAGAAGTTGAAGTATCAAGTCAAGTTTTTTACTCAAGTAAAAGTAAAAAAGTACTTAAAACGTAAAAAGTACATACAAAATTACATTAAAGAATAAAGCTTAGGAAAAGAAAGGCCATAATTATTATAATGTTAAATAAAAATTTTAATTTTGAAACATTTGGGATACACTAGGCTACCTGTTTCAGCTGCATATGTGCCCATTAAAATGTATTAATTTTAGTGCAATGCAATTACATTACAATATGGTTCAGTAATGTCTTACAATCTCAGCACAGACGAGATTGTAAGACCCCTGCAATCTATAATGACCCCCTTGTGGCTCACGAACCTCAGGTTGAGAACCACTGTTCTAGAGGCTGGATCTTCGCTGACGCACTGGAGACTGGAACTAAAAGCTCCACTTCAGCCAAAGTTTTGAAATCAGGGAACATTTCTCTGATTGAAGTGATCAGAGGTCGGAAAGACTCTCTGAACAAAGCTTCATGTCGCTTCAGCAGCAGAAAATGTCGGAGCATGCGCTCTTTCTGCACGGGTGTTTAGCACGACACCGGGCTCTTTGAAGCGCGTCTTTAACCAGCCGCACCATTAACAGTCACGTTCCAAAGCTTCCGGGTCTGACATGATGCTCAGAAGGCTTCATGGAAATCTTATTATTATTCATTTATTGATTCAGTTACTTGTACTCCGCGCTTCAACTCAAACCTAAAAATGTCTGCGCGTCTGCAACAAATGGTCAGGGGTGTGAATTATAATCTGTCAAAATGACAAGTGGTCTTTGGATTTTCCGTCACCGTTGTAAAAACAAAAAAACGGACTAAAATGGAAAATATTCGGTTAACGGGACCCCTGTGTGCACAGAACGCAATGGATCGCATACAAGCGGGGTGTCCGAATGGTAGATGTTTAAAATTATGATCAAACCGCTGTGAAATTCTGTCCAGTTGGCGCATTTTTAGATCGTTCTTTTGTGTGTCTTCTTAATAAGAGACTTAATGAAACAGGAGTAACGAGGCTATTTTTAAAATGTAAGGAGTAGAAAGTACAGATAATTGTATGAAAATGTAAGGAGTAGAAGTAAAAAGTAGGCCCATAGATAATTACTTCAGTAAAGTATAAATACCCAAAATTTCTACTTAAGTGAGGTAACGAAGTATTTGTACTTCGTCACTTGATACCTTTGTAGTTGGGGAAAAGGTTCCAGGAGTATTTATTGCTGTTAGCATGCTAACTTGACTTTTACAGCATTTTGACAAAATATTGTTTATAAAGAAAAATAGCTTATAATAATAATTGTTGTTTACAATAGTTGGTATGCTAACTTAGCTTTACTGCAGTGTTTGGCAAAAGGAGGGGGAAAATCATTATCATAATCATTGTCAGAAAAGAACGAACAGCCTGAAACTACTTGTTGCTTTTTGCAACAAAGGAATAAGTTTGATTTTATTTCTTCCTAACTATGCTAGCAAAAAAAAAAAACACAGGTCATCAGAGAAAATGAAAAAGCCTGAAAATATAAATTTTTGTATGAAGGTTAAAATTCAAACTGTGCTAAAATGGTAACAGAAAAGTGCAGGGAATAACTTGTATTTTTTTTTTTTCCATTTCTTTTAATTATTCAGAAATCTAGACATATAAAACTAGCCATGTGTCATACATAAAAAACAGTTTCAAAAGACAGTTTTTTAAATAATCAGAGATGTCACACGCTGTTGGAGACCTGCTCATTGTTGGGACTGCAGCTTCTTGTAACAAAGTCATAACGGCTGTAGCTATAAAGTCATGCTGTTTTGTTTTACTGCGTAGCTGATGAGTTTGAAGGGTGACTCTGAAAAAGATGGGAAAGGTTAAGTGAATGAAACCCCCCACTGCTCTCTCCTTCCATTAAGCAGTGTTACAGTAAGTGAGTTGACTCATAATCTGCATCACTTTGCTGTAAAACCCCCTAATGCTTTGTAATACTGTGCTTTTAGTAAATGCATTCCTATAAGCTGATGAAAGTTGCGTTTTCTTCAGTGTTGGTACTTGTTCCGGTGAACAGTGTGCAGAGATATCATAGACAATTGTTTTTTTACTAATCCCTGCTGCGTAAAATCTTATGTAAAGCTTTCAGAAGAGTGGGAGCTTTGATTTCAGGAGATTAATGTTCCCCGTGTTAGGAGAGTATTGTCAGGCACAACACACAAGACCGTAAGACTGTTATCTGAACATCAAATAATAAGAGGATACATTTGTAAAACAACCGTCTGTGAGGTGGTAGGTTTTGTCCCTTTTTTTTGATATTTTAATTAGATTTTAACCAAAATTTGTTTGGTTCTCATTAATTTGAAAGCCGGTTTGTTTCCTGTTCAAAGTACAATGTATGCTAATACACGGTGCTAAAATATGGTAATATTGTAATTTTAATTAAGTTCACCTTTAGTCCCTGTTAGAATTGTGTGGTGCACTATGAATATTTATGAAGAAAAAAAGGTTAAGATCATCACACATCAGTGTGCAGCCTCTTGTTTATACAGATAATTAGATAAATAAACCTAAACAACCTTCATAATTGCTTAATGCAACATTTTGCATTGGTTTTCTGTCTCATAAATACATCTCATCAGAAAAATGTTAATGTTTAACGAATTCAGTTTGAAAATGTATGTATGGAAAGATGTAGATCATAATGAAGATTTAGTGCTAAATTAGCTAACATCTCTATAAGTTGCCAATTGTAGTAATCTTTTATTGATCAATAGTTCTTCAGGCTGCTTTGTTCCTTTCCTGCCATGTATGTTGGCATTATGGAAGACGTTTGTCATGCAGGTCTAAATGTGAGGAAACTAATGGGATTTAATGGCAGTAACGTGTCTTCTTATATTTGAGCTATGTGTGCGTGCTCCTGGTTTGAATATTGCATATGTACTGGGATCAATGGTGTGGATATAAGGGTTTATTGTAAAATATGCCCAAAGTATTACTTAGACATTCCTAAACATTACCACTGACTGTTTTCAAGTAGTAATATTGTTTTATACTCTGGCTATGTCTGCTTGTACTATTGTATTTTTTCATTCAATCCAATCTCCAGTCCGTTTTATACTTACAACTTTTTTAAGTTAAAGAACATAATAAAATGTAATTAATTTCGGGAATTGAAAGGAAGGAATTCGGGACAAAAGGCCCTATGTTTAATTCTGATCAAAGTAAAAATATCAACAAAAAAAGTCACATGCACATTTGTATTTATTTTTCTTGATTGAAATGTGCAGAAAATGCACCAAACTTTGACTTTAAAACCTCAAATGCATACTGAGCCTTGATGTTTGTGCACCGTTACACCCTTAGTCTACATGAAACAAAAACGTAGCAGAGATGTATTTTGTGAGGGCTGCTGCAGGAGAATGAAGTCTCAGACTGCTTCCAAGGTCCGTCTGGTCCTTGTTGAACAGCAAAGCCCAATCCTCCGGAGCTTTTATCCTGCAACTTTTAGATGCTCATGAAATCCCGAAAATTCAAAATCTCAGAAAATTAGAATATGACATGAAATCAGTAAAACAAGGATTTTAAACAGAGAAATGTGTGTAAAGTCTAATCCTGCATATGTACTCAGTAGTTGGTCTGGGCTCCTTTTGCATCAATGACTGCCTCAATGCGGCGTAGCATGGATGCCATCAGCCTGTAGCCCTGCTGAGGTGTTATGGAAGACCTTCAGTTCTTCTGCATTGTTCCGTCTCATTTCTCTCTATGGGGGTCAAAGGTCAGACCAGTTTGCTGGCCCATCAACCTTTTCACAATATTCTAATTTTATGAGGATTTAGAATTTGGGGGTTTCATAAGCTGTAAAGCATAATCATCAAAATTATAACAAATGAAGGCTTGAAATATCTCGCTTTGCATGTAATGAGTCTATATCATAAGTTATTTTCACCTTTTAAGTTGATTTACTGAAATAAGTGCATGATATTCTAATTTTTCGAGTTTCAACTGTACTTTTCTATGGATAAAAGATAAATGTTTAGCCAAATTTATTACTGAATATTAGAAATTTCCTGTTTAAATATGTGGAAAATAATTCCAATTAAAATACTTCAAAATTGTCCAACAATTCCGCAATAACAACTCATATTTCTACATATTTCTAACTGTAAGCTCTAAACTTTTGTGACGGAATAAACTTAAAAACATGTAAATATCAAATTAGACCTCAAGTTTGTTTTGAAATGATTTAAAACTTTCTGACACTTAATTTTATCTCTTTATGAAGTAACCGACCAGATATCTGCACCTTAATCACAAATAAAAACAAAGTGACTCATATTTTCCCATTTAACTCCATTTTCCCTCCTCCTGACGTTTTGATTTTTTCTATTTTCTCATTTTTAATGAAATGAAACAGAGTCTGCCACACATCGTTCTCTGTTCATTCTCAGCTCATTAGAGGAACGCGTGCATATGCATGCATGTCACGCCACTGGAAAATGTTGCAGCACTTTTCCCCCTGTGGAAGTCCAGCCCCAACAGTTGTGCTGTGTGTTATACCCAGTGGTTTCCGTCAGAGTTTTCGCTTCACGCCGGGGAGAGAATGAGCGCTTTATGGCCGTGTTTGGGAATGTGCAGACTGCAGTCCGGTTCATTATGTCGATCTTAAATCTCCGATGTGTTTTCTGTGCATTCAAACCTGACGGGGTTTTTTTTGTTTTGCTTTTTGTCACATTTGAATATTTCAGATCAAACTCGTTTTAAATCCGGACAAAGATAACTTGAGTAAATAAAGAAGAGCATTTTTCAAATTATGATTTTCATTTATCAAGTGAAGTAAAAGCTTCCAAATCAACCTGGCCCATGTGTGAGAAAGTAAACCTGTTAACTGCCTTTGCCACCCTTTAACAGCAAAAAAAGGGTTTTATTTCAGCCACATTTTAAGGTCATCCAACGTCTCAATCAGATTTAAGTCCAGACTTTGACTAGGCCACTCAGAAACATCCCTTTTTGTTTCTTGTTGCTGCGCCTTTGGATCGTTGTCCTTCTACACTAAAAGGGCACAAGCTAATAGTCGGACCTTCTCCTTCACGGTTCCATCAGTTACCGCAAGTCCTCCAGGTCCAGAAAGATAAAGCAGCCCAGATCATCATACTACCACCACCGTGTTTGACTGTAGGTCTTATGTTTTGGTTCTGAAATGCTTTTAGTTTTTTTCCCAGAAGTCTTGAGGATCATCAGGAGGTTTTCTGGTAAATGTGAGACGGGCCCTTGTGTTCTCCTTGGGTGAGCAGTGGTTCTGTGGGACATCCGATGGGATGAGACGGTGACTCTACTACAACACTGGCCCTTAAGACACCGTGGAGGACACATCGGGCCTTCTAACGGTGCGTTCATACGAACGCGTTTGAAGCGTCATGGGCGTCAGGTTTACATGTAAAGTCAATGTAGATGGGTGTCTGTCACGTCAGAAGCAGATTTGCGTCGCGAAAACGCATTTCTGCCTCGAACGCATTTCTGCCTCAAACGCGCGTCAGATTCGCGGGAATGAGGCGTTTTGACGCGCGTCAGAAGATACGCGCGTCATTTTATGTGGTGCATTTTGTGCATTCGCGCGTGACGCGTGTTTTTTGCGTCTGCCGCTGAAGTTGAAAAATCTGTACTTCGGCGTCAACCAATCAGGAGCCTGTTGACATGGTGTCACGTGATGCTATGACCCCGTTCACGGTCAGGTCCGGCAAAATTCATTCATTAAACATGGAGGAAATCCTGATAACGGCCGTGGCTAATCACCCCGAGCTGTACGACACCGGCTGCTTTCTCTACAGAGACGGGAATAAAAAGGAGCTGCTTGGAGGAATATAATTGAGGAGATACGGTACTCTCCACAGTAAATGGAGAATAGAGACTCTCTCTTCCAACGCTAGGTCGACGGCTGCCATCTTGCAAAAACACCGTCTGGCACTAGCTCCTCCCACAAACTTGCATATTAATATACCATTTTGTCGAGCTGCGAATGTTCAAGCATCCAACTTTGGCGTGCTGCGCGTTTTTGACGCTTTGGTCTGAACGCACCTTAAAAAACCTAACAAAACACACAAAGGCCATCTGCTGATGGCTGAACGTCGGTCTTTTTTCAATCGTTGATCTTTTCGGCTCGTGATTGAAATGTAATAAATGTAAGAGAAAATCTAGACAAACTGGACCGTCGGGGCTTCAGACAAACGATCACCGCACAAAGCAACAGTTTCCTGTGGACAAGAGAATATCGGCGTGGGTGCGCGCCGGCCCTCAGCTCCACAGCGTTAAACGTAAACAGCCCTTGTTTATCCCAGATTATACTTCCACTTTCATTACCTTCTCTCGTCCTGCTCTGCTTCTCCTTCTCAGGCCCAAAACATGCTCCATCCGAGATGATTGGAAACGACAATTGAAAATTGCGTATATCTGGCTAATATGAGATGATATATTGCAACTTACAGAGTTGGTGAAACGTTTCTCCTCTTCGGTGGCGTCGCTGGAGTTTCAGGAGCAGACTTGTCCGTTACTGTTTATAGCCGCGTGATGAATCTATCTGTGGATGTGTGTGTGTGTCATTTCCTGACCCAGAAATTCCTCTCCTTCATCTTCCTCTGTTACCGTTTCTCTCCTTCTCTCTGCAGCGCTCGCATAGACACGTGCTGAAAGAGCGACCCAAAGCGATCAGCAGTATCGCACGTGACAGATACTCAGCACCTCCAACTCCGTTTCCCGTCTCCTTCTCCGAATCTTTATTATCCCAACCGGCTTTATTGGAATTTCTCCTCAGTGGGAAAGATGAAGAAGTGATGACGAACAGTGATAACATTTCCTAAAGTTTTCAGCATCTTGATTCTGCGTCTAAATTTGGTGTAAACTTCCTTGCATCAGCAAAAAAAAAAAAAAAAAAAGGGAGAAAACCTAATGTTTAATTTGTTTAATGCTTAAATTTAAGGCTGGGCGATATGTCCTCAAATCTATACTGTGATATAATCTGAAGCGTGTGCGGTAGCGATATTTATTGCGATACAGTCTCTTCTTTATACGTGTCAAAATGACAGTTTATAAACATTCTCACTTTCCAGATTCATTGCAGCAGACTTCTAAAAAGTTTAGAATGCCATTTAAACATGTATTGTGCAAAATGCATTTAAAAAATATTCAAATCTTTTTTTCCAAAAAATGTAACACAAAAATCCTCACATGAAGACGACGATATTTTAAATAAATTAAAACATAAATGTCAAGAAAGAACTTGTTTGCTTTCCTAGTTACTTATTGATCAATTTATTATCGCACAAAAATAAACCTGCATGTATTTGAATTAAAAATGCTTCAACAGTTTTTTTTGGTTTTTTTTCGTTAAATGGCAAACAACAAATTTTAAACTTGCATTACATAGCGTAAAGACGAACACTGAACATCAGTATTTATCCTCCTTGATGACAGCTTGATGACATCATCAAAATGCGCAATCGCGGTAGGCCGGTATGGTCAAAATCTCTACCTTTTGGCAAAATGTATATCATTTCTAGCTTATACCTTTTATATACTATTTGAAAACATTTATTTAGTAGGGAAATTTTCCTTTCATAGAGGGAATGAGAGGGAAAAACTGAGCGGGAGAAAATATCTTCTTCCTCTAACGAGGATGATGTTATGCGTTTTTGATATTTAATAAGCAGATTGGCCAGAATCACAACACATACAGGCAACCAGAACTGTGCCCTGCTCGAACTCTTCCGCACCCCCCTGTTACTAGTTGTAACTAGTTACATTTATCTGAGTAACTTTTAGAAGAAAAAAATTTACTTTTGGAGTAGTTTTACTTGGCAAGGCAATTTTATTTGTATAGCAACACTTTCAACAACAAGGTGATTCAAGGTGCTTTACATGATTAGAGGTAAAATAAAAACAGCCATAAAAGAAAAAGCACACACAGATACTTAAAGGCATTACAAAGTAAAAAATGTAGAAACAGCAAGAAGCATAAACAAAACAAGATACATGAAAGCATTTTTCAAAGGCAGCTCTAAACAGATACGTTTTTAGCCTTGATTTAAAAGAACTCAGAGTTTCAGCAGCTTTGCAGGTTTCTGGAAGTTTGTTCCAGATTAGAGGAGCATAGAAACTGAAAGCTGCTTCTCCATGTTTGGTTCTGATTCTAGGGATGTTGAGTAGACTGGAATTAGAGGACCTGATTGGTCTGGGGGGGGGGGGGCTATAGTAACAGTAGATCTTCTACATACTTTGGTGCAAAGCCATGTAATGGTTTATAAACTAGTAAAAGTATGTAGAAGTCTATTCTCTGAGCTGCAGGGAGCCAGTGTAAGGACTTTAGAACTGGGGTGATGTGCTCTACTTTCCTGGTTCTAGTGAGGAACACGAGCAGCAGCGTTCTGGATCAGCTGCAGCTGTCTGATTGACTTTTTAGGCAGACCTGTGAAGACGCTGTTGCAGTAATCAATCCGACTAAAGATAAACGCATGGATGAGTTTTTCTAGGTCCTGTTGCGACATCAGTCCTTTAATCCTAGAAATGTTCTTCAGGTGATAGAAGGCTGACCTTGTTATTGACCTTTATGTGACCCTGGAGGTTCAGGTCTGAGTCCATTACTACACCTAGATTTCAGGCCTGATCAGTAGTTTCTAGCTGGATTAACTGAAGATGTGTGCTGACTGTTGATCGTTCCTCTTTAGGTCCAAAAGTAATTACTTCTGTTTTGTTTCTATTCAGCAGGAGAAAGTTATGGCACATCCACCCATTGATTTGCTCGATGCATTTACTTAAGGTTTGAATTGGTTCAAAGTCACCTGGCGACATCGTAATGTAGAGTTGAGTATCATCTGCATAGTTATGGTAGTTAATCTTATTGATTGTTATAATCTGGGCTAGTGGGAGCATGTAGATATTAAATAGGAGGGGCCCTAAAATGGAGCCCTGGGGCACCCCACATGTGATTTTTGTTCGTTCTGATGAAAAGTTTCCTATTGAAACATAGAAGTCCATGTTCTTAAGGTAAGACTCAAACCAGCCAAGTACTGTACCAGAGAGTCCGACCCAGCTCTCCAGTCGTTCCAATAATATATCATGATCAACAGTATCATATGCTGCACTGAGGTCCAACAGAACCAGCACTGTGGTTCTACCACAGTCTGTATTTATGCGGATGTCAGTGCTGTGGTGAGCGCGGAAACCAGACTGAAAAACATCATAGCGGTTGGTCATTGTTACTAGACCGTACCTTTAACTTTTGCTTAAGTAATATTTTTACTTACTTACCGTAGTAAGGTTTCCTACTACTCTACCCACAGCGAGCAACTTTACTGAATGAAGCTGAATGCTTGTTTTAGCCAAAAATGCTTAAAGCCTAGTTTATACTTCTCCATCAGCAAGTTTGCACCCAACACGTATTGACGGAGACGTTTTCCTTTTATTGTTTTCCGTTGGTGTGTCAGTGTTGCAAAGTAATTCCCCTCCAGGACAGCAGGGGGCGCAGACCTTTTCTGACAGGTCTCCCTACCATTGCAGTGACGTCTCTGGTCGACGACAGTTTATTTACTTCAGCTTGTAAAGGCACGTCCACTCGAGTTGCAATGGCCGGCAGAGAGAGAGTTTTTGGTTGAGCTGGAAAGATTTTTACTAGAAGTTCAGCTCATAGAATGGGGAACCTAAGCCACGCCCTTCTACTTCCTACTGCCCCCCCAAAAAATGAATGAGTCAATGGCGCGATAAAAGTTAATTTCTTATCCTGTTTGAAATGCGCCATGGATTGAATATATGATGTCCGTGAATTTTAAAGACACATTTTGATGCAGAGAAAACGCTAATTTTCGACCGGCGGCAAAAGTTACTTTAGGTTTTGTGTAAAAACACTTAGTGGACTACAACTGAAGAAGAAGAAGAAGAAGGAGAAAAATGGCGGTGAGAAAAGCCGGCTTGGTGCGTTGTCCCGGATTAGTGGAAGACGATGATAGATGCTGTTTTCCAACTCTAAATGAAATTCTTTCAGTTTTCCCATCCATCACCATCTCTTCTTCAGCTCTATTATGCTAAATGGTTTTTAAAAAAAAAACATAATACTGAAGCTGAAACGTTCGAATCAAGTCAACACGACTTGTATCTCTGTCTTCTGCGTTGAGATTCCTCTCAAACCTCAATAATTTCACTTCTTTATTTACATTTCGATGATCACGGATGTTTAATGGTTTGTAAGGATTTTATGTGGGATGTCTTTGAGGGCTGCAGTTGTCCAGGTCACCCTCGTAAATACAATTTTGTTTTTTTTTTCTGGTAAAAAAAAAAGTTGTTAATAATATGAATAATATTTTGTGAGAATTCATCTTCAACGAAATAGTCTCTTTGCTGTTTATGTAAAGCTGGCATAAATATTTCGTGATTAATAATAAGGGCGTGTCGATGATCGCTATGGAGATCTAGTGAAACTTTACTTGGTGATGCGTTCAAAGAGCGTTTGACTTTTCTAAAAAAATAAATAAATAGAAGAACTTCAAAACAACAGAAAAATTACAGCATTGAGTTGAGTCACTGAATGCACCATCGTAGGATTTCTTTTTTTCAAATGTTCCATGTGGTGATGCATTCAGGTACATATAAATATGGATTTGCTTCATATTTTACCTACTTCACCCCTTATGAATGTTTTCTGGGTTGGGTTTTATTTTCAGAGGTTCAAGTGTTATTTCCCCCCCACATATTTAACAAAAATCGAAGCAAAATGGAACCAATACGACCAATTTGATGTTTCCCTTTTGTTATTGGCAGCTTGATTCGTTTTATCTGTCCTCCTGTCAGACGTCGTAAACCTGGGCCGTGGCTTTCTCTAACTCAACCAGAATCAGTTTGTTTCTAATTTATTTAGATCTTTCCCCTCCATCTGTGTCCTCGTTGAGCTGAATGAAGGACGGCTCCTTAAAATATAAAAACCCTCCATTAAAAATGTACGGCGCCCTGTCTGCCTGGCTCCCTCGCTGCCATTTTGCATTTGGGAACCCAGGCGGCGATGAAAGGCAGAGGATGAGAAGAAGAAAAAAGACGGGAGACTGAGCCGCGAGTGATAAACAAAGACGGAGGTCGCTCGGTTTAAAACGACGAGCTCCGGCGACATTTTGTGATATTTGCATGGAGCGAGCGGGGAGTTTGGCATGCGGCGGGCGGGAGCTCGCTGTCAGCCAGCTGGATTAACCGGCAGACAGGGATTTGATTCTCAGAATCAGTTTATTTACTCTACAGCACATCAGCGAGCTAAAGGTGAGCTTTGCTGCATATCTGCTGCTTCAAACGGGTCTCGAAACAGGACTGGATTAACGGAACCGGCTTGAATTGATCCATATGTAAACACAATGCGGTTAAATTAAAAGAAAAGAAAACTTTAATCACATTCAGTTAATATAAATCTTCTTGTTTTCATTTAAGTGTGAAAAGTAAATCTGCAATCTGTTTAATAATGTCCCTCAAATTTATACAGGAACGGTTTTTGAATTAAAATCAGTCGAATTCAACAGAATTAAAATGAAAATGTTAATTCAATACAACGGAATCGGGATGATACGTTTATTACCCCAAAATATGGTTTTACAACAACAGTCACCCCCCCCCCCACAAAAGTCCCTAATGGGCTCACTGAGAAAATAACCAGTCCAGAATAAATAAAAAAACGTGGTCCAGTTCCTTTACCTTAAGAGTCATGTAGTTCACTTTGGAGCGAATGTAAAATCCACTTATACTTATTATATATATATATATATATAACATATATATGAATTATACTTATGTAATTAGCTAAATTATGGACAACCCTGAGCATCCAACAACAACAGAGCGTCTTCAGTCGGAGGCGTCTTCAGTTTCGCTGCAATACAGACCGCTACAGGGAATCCTTCCTGCCCACAGCCATCATCATCTACAACAACTCCTTAAAGGATTAATTATATGAGCTACAACAACACTTAATTTCCCTCTGGGATCAATAAAGTATTTTTGAATTGAATTGAAGTAAATGCAATTTAAATCCAGTTATGTAAATTACAGTTTAATCAAAAACCCAGTGATGAAAAGGTGTTTGCCTCCATGGAGACTTATTTTTTACACTTAAATGTTTCAGGCGACCAAATGGATTTTAAGACCCGACAAAGAAAACCTGAGGATAAACCAGAAGGTTTTATTTACTGCAGGAAAAGAAGCTTTTAAACCCAACCTGGTCCTATGTGGAAAAAGTAATCAGCCCCTTGTGAAATCTTAAACCAACCAGCCACACCCAGGCCTGATTCCTGCCTGATCGCTAGAATCAATAAATCATTTTGTATAGAACCAGCCTGACAGCATGAAGTAGGCTGGATGTTCTCAAAAAGCAACGCTTGCCCTTATTTAAGCAAATAAAGAACCGCTTCTAAGGTTCTGGACTCCAGAGAACCTCAGTTAGAACCATGATCAACACCTGGAGAACACCTGGAACAGTGGAGAACCAGGAGACGCCGACCCACCAGAACTACTCCAGGAGCTCATCCAGAACAATATCTGAAGCTCTGCTGGCCTCACTGCCTCAGCTAAGGTCAGAGGTCAGGATTCAGCAATACGAAAGAGAGAAAATGTGGGAGAGATCAAAGTCCAGAACCACCGCTGACCAAGAAGAACACAAAGGCCCGTTTCACGTGATTCTCAAGACATCTGGAAAAATTAAAAACATTTCAGGAACAAAACGCAAGACCTACAGTCTTACACGGTGGTAGTAGTATGATGATCTGGGCTGCTTTATCTCTCTGGACCTGGAAGGATTTGTAAAGGAGAAGGTCCGACCATCAGCTTGTGACCTTCAGCACAATCAGAGTCGGGTTCTGGAGGAGGAGGATGAGCCAAAGGTCACCAGCAGGTCCACCTCTGCAGGACTTTGGAGTGGCCTAGTCAAAGTTTGGACTCCAATCTGATTGAGACACTGTGGCATCATCTTAAACGGGGGGCGTTCTTTGCTGGGAAGCCTCAACCGTGGGTGAATTAAAACAGCGTTCGCAGCCGCCAACGGTTACCAAGTCAAGGGGGGCACTTACTTTTTCACAGGACCAGGTCTGTTTGGGAATCTCTGTTCCCCCAATAAATGAAATCTGCTTCTTGTTTTTATTTATTTTACTGATATTTAAGGTGGTTTGATCTGAAAGATTTAAATATGAAAGAAATACGAACCCCAGAAGAAATCTGTAAAGAAGGAAATAAAACGTTTGTGTCATGATTTCTCACAGCAGCGCCAGACCTTTTCCCAGAACCTCCGTCCATCACGGCTCAGATCCGTCCACCGCCCCCCGCCGATTCGTCCCCAAATTAAAATAAAGCTCAGGGAAACTAAGGGTGAGTGAGAGACCGTTTTTGAACCGTGTGACGCCCGGAGACGTTGGCATCACCAATCACACGTACGCAGACGGAGACGGAGCCCATCCCGTGCCAGAACTGCCAGTCCCCCCGATGGAAGCTGCTCGGAGCTTTGGGAATTAGAAATCCCACAATTAAACATATGGGCATTAAGATAATTGTCAGTTGTGTTGTGGTGTGTGTGGTAGACAGATGGACAGGATTCAACACACAACACACCCTTGAGAACAAAGGGGGGGGGGACAAAAACAAAAAAAAACACCCGGACTTCCAAAACAAAACAAAAAAAATGTAATTTCTGACGTCTAAATTTGAATCTGGGCTGAGACCGGCAGAGCTGCTGATAAAAGACGGCAGAGGATGGAGAGCAGAGGTGGCCGACTCTGAACAACAAAAAACAAAAAACTTATTAGAAGGAAGGATGTTGCCCTCTGCTGGGCAGAGGCAGAACTGCAACATCTGTAGAGGTGGAGGAAAAACGGCTTAAAAAGAATTTTAGGACGTGGAATTAAAATACATTATTCATAATGACGGTTTTTAGGAAGAATAATTAATATAATACAACTGCAGGTGCAATTTCTTCTTTTGTTGAGCTTTCTTTACATTAAAAACTTTAAATACCACATTTTGCAGAATGAAGACAAAAACACAGAAAATGACTTTAACATGAACAATTCAAACCCAAATTTACCAGAAATAAAATAAAGAAAAGCATCGATTATTTAAGTTCAGCTGTTATTATTTCTTTTCCTGAAAAAGATCTTTATCTCCTTTAGTTTAATTTAACATTTGCTTTGTTTTCTAGTGTCAAACCGCTGTGATTAATTTGAAACTGAAGGCCAGTTTAATCCGGTGAATTACAAAACAGTAAAAAGTCAGTTTAGTGAATGAATCTAAATGAATCTGGAATTAATCCTGTTTATACTAATTAAATTCAGTCCAATTGAACACCGATTCAGTCCAATTCATGGTAAGTAATTACAATTCAGGCAATGTAATGCAAAAAGGGTTCCATAGGATTTTATACAATAGAAAAGAAGTTTATTTAATTCAAATATCATCAGAATAATTAGACAAATGCATCTAATAATATACAAAAATCTAATTTTGGCAAATTTCCCCCTTATTTGTGTAGGATCGTACTGATTTAACAGAAAGTGTTAAACACAATTCGTTTCAAATAAAGACCAATTTGTAATCCAGACCATTATATAGTCCAATCGATTCAATGTAAATACAGTTAATTTTCAGATAATACAATGCAGCTCAGTTTAATCCAGATCATTAGTCTCTACTCTGTAAATTAATCCCAATATAATCCAGATTATTTAAAATAAATACATACCATACAGTTTGATTAAAAGTGTTCAATCAGAATATTATCAACTCATTTAAAAAACATTTAATATTCAGACCAGTTTAAATTATTTTATATTTTAGTACGTTAAATTAATTAATCCCAAACACAGACGGTCCAATTCAAGCACCTTGGTTACGGTATAAACTAAAATATAGTCAAGTTCTGTCCAGTTACAGACGGTCCAATTCAAGATAAAAACATAAACCATACCATTTTATTTCCATCCAATAAAATCCAGTTTATTTCCAGTAAATCCTGTTTATTCTAAATTAATGTGGTTGAAACCAACTCACTCCAGTGTCAATCTGTCAGGTTAAAATCGATTCAATTCTGGGTCCATTTAATCAGATTTTTTAAATTTATTTTATTTTATGTACAGCCTGTTTAAAACCAAATATTTTCAGTTCTGTCCAGCTCGCTACAGTTTATATCAAATCCCTTTAAATTTAATCCAGAAAATCACACACAAAAAATCAACACATTTAAAATGAGTTTAAATCATTTTTTCTAATCGGTTCAATCTCATTCATCTTGATGACATCCAAATAAATCCAATCTAATCCAACTGATTAGATCAACATATTTAAAGTCCAGTTTAGGACACACTTTTATGAATACGACTCGATCCAAATCGCTTTGAATAAATTAGGTCCAGTTCAAGACCAATTCAATTCCAGTACATCCAGTTTATTACAGACGATTTTATAATCCAGATAAATCCAGTTTAATCCAAGCGATTCAACAAAAATACAGTCAAATTTGAGATGTTGGGGGGAAAAACAATCGCATTTGTTTTATTCCAAAATTTAAGGTTAATTTAGTCCAGCTAAAGGAAGTTTATAGGTTATTCCAGAGTAATGAAAACATTCCAGTTCAGGATGTTTTTCAAATTAAATATGTCACCTGTTGTCTCTTCAGCTCATACAAGGTTTTACCACAGCGCCCTCTACTGACAGAACCTTTAAATAGATTTGCTCTGCTTCTCCTTTTGTCTGTTCTCCAGGTGGGCTCTCACAGAGAAGATGGCGGCAGCGTGGGCAGTTTGCGCGGAGGTCACTCCATGGCGGGTCAGGTGTCGGTGCCCCAGCTGCCGGTTCAGTCGGCCACCTCGCCGGACCTCAGCCAGCCCGACCCGTACCGCGGTAAGATCTGTCAAACGTCCAGCCCGACGGGCTTTAATCAGGGCCGCTGTCCGTCAGCGGAGCGGGGGACTTCAGAGGGAGTCAAAGGGAAAAGGGGGGGGATGAGGGCCTGACGGATGAACATGTGTTTTCACTTTTTACCAGAGCGAGCGGAGAAAAAAAACATGCAGCATCTGCTCTCAGGAACTCCTCTGGGACCTCATCACGAATCTTTATAAACATTTCTGACCACACATGATGAGGAGAAACCCCGTGACAAACATCTAAACAGGGAGAGAAAAAAATATCCAACTCAACATGCAGGATTTCATTGGAGAAAATAAAACTAGAAAAATTGAGGAGGAATTGTTTTCCAACATCATTCAAGGCTTTTTTTCAAAATAAAATAGAATAGAATTTAACCCTTAAGCTAATAATCTAAACAGAAATGGGTGAGGTATTTATTTTGAAAGTCCAGCATGTTATTTTTTTAATCACTGGGTACTTTAAACACATACCCTTGTAATAAACCTTCAAAAGGTAGACCTTTATTTTGAAATTCACCCGAGTTTTATTTTGAAAGGCTAACCTAATCCCTTCCCCCCCAACTTTTTCTTTTGTAATGTTTGTTTTTTTTAGCTATAATCCACTTTATATAATGTTGAGACTTTTATTTTAAAGGTCCAACATATTTTTTCATCACTGGTTTGTTTCTATACATACTTTAATTAATATTCTCTTAAATGAGTGAAATCTAGACTTTTATTTTGACAATCTTCCCTAAGCTTTATTTTGAAAGGCCAACATGATGTCTTTATTATGACACTACTTTGAATATAACCTACTCTATGGAATGTTTAGGCTTTTATTTTGGAGGGTCAACGTTATTTTTTTTTCATCACTGGTTTATATCTGTACGTTCTTTAATTCTTCTAATAAGCCTGTAAAAGCTAGACTTTTATTTTGAAAATCACCCCTGAACAATATCTTTTTATGACGGGAAATCTACTTTAACAATACTCCATGGATTGTTGGGGCTTTTTCTTTTGAAAGTCCAACAAAAACAGATTTATGTCTATAGGTACTTTAAAACACAACCTTGTGCTAAACCTCTAAAATTAATTTGAAAGTCAACCCTTAGCTTTATTTTGAAAGGCCAATTTTGTGTCTTTATTATGACAGGTTCAATTCCATCTGGTAATGTGAACTGTATGGAACGTTTGAACTTTTTATTTTAGACCTCCAACATTATTTTTTGTCATCACTGGTTTATTTATATACATTAATTAAAACCCATTCTTGTATTAAACCTGTAAAATTTAGACCTTTATACTGAAAATCATCCCTGAGCTTTATTTTGAAAGGCCAACACACTTGATGCAAAATGTCAAACAATAATCTACTTTATTGAATGTTGGGGCTTTTATTTTGAAAGTCCATCATATTCTTTTTTTCATCACAGTTTTATGTCTATTCCTACTTAAAAACACACCCTTGTGATAAACCGCTAAAAGCTAGACCTTTATTTTTGAAAATCATCCTTGAGCTTTATTTTGAAAAGCCAACACATCTCTTTGTTATGAATGGTGTAATTCCCAATAATCTATGCTATGAAATGTTGAGGCCTTTATTTTGAAGGTCCAAATAGCTTAGCATGATCATTACATACATGGAACCTTCTCCTGTAATAGAAACACAAACGTGAGACATTAGCTTTATTGTGAAAGTCCAAATTGGGAAACAGGAAGAGTATCTGATAACTTAATTTTGAAAGCATAATTAAATTCCCTTTTTCATCCTTGGTTCAGCCCTACTTCTAATGGATAAAGAGCCTCTGTGAGCTTTATTTTGAAAGTCCAAGTTGGAACCGTGGTTCAAACCCTGGTTGCCATGGTGATTCCCGCTTGTTGTCTATGACCCAAAGCTTTTAGCCTGTGTGTGTTTTGATAGTTTATGATCTCCGCCCATTCATTCCAACGGGACTTTTGGGTCTTTTTATTTATTTATTTGTTAATTTATTTATTTATTTTTTGCATAATGTGTCACCGTGGTAACCAAACGTGTCACCATCGAGCGATAAATCTTAATACTGTGGGTGCACTGTATGCTTAAAGGTGCATTGCTTCCTAATGAACTGAGCTGCGTTCGTTTCTGCGGCAGGCACCAATTGGTGAGACATAAAGTAAGTAAAGAAGGTGCAAATCAAGCTGAAAATGAGTCTGAGAAAGTTTTGTGAATAAATTTGAGGAACACTTCACCGCCTGAGCGTTAAAAAAAGAAACCTAATGAGGTGGCTGAACAATTCTGCCGTCTGAATATGTAGGAGGAAGAGAGTCTATGAACTCAGTGTGCAGCAAATTAGCGCCGAGCTTGGTTGGTTTTTTTTTGTTTTGGTTTTTTTATAGCTGAAAAAGACTCTGCTGGCAGCAAAGTTCATCCAGCAGTGACCACAGCCAAGTGTGTAATGAGGTGAGAGGAGAAGAAACGCTCGGGCTCTGGCAGAAGAACCAGAAGCTGCTCGTTTATTCTGCATCCGTTCATAACTCTTTCAAACAGAACCGACGACCAAACAGCCTCTCGCTCCAGTTTAGAACCTGCTTATATTCAGAAGGATCACAAGTTAGGGTTGTTATTGGTGCTTGTTGTCTGCGGTTATGACTGAAAGCTGGTAGAAATGTGCAAAAGTTTATTATTATTATTATAGAATGTAAGAGAATAAATAACTTATCGGCCTTACAAAATTCGGCTGTGGTCTAGTATGAATGAATGCCTTGTGAGTCGGTTTCTGTGGGGGGAAAAAGCTCCCTCGCTCCTGTTTAAGGATGTTGCAGTTTGTAGGAGGAGTGGGTGGGGGTAAACGTCAGGATCACAAATCTTATATATTTATATTATATTTATTATAGACTATATCTATGATAGACAAACGTCTCGCCTCTGATTGGCGAACCGCAATGCGACTCTTATGCTGCCTCCCAACAAATAACTAACTTAACTTACTTCACTGGTGGTGCTCCAAGACAAATTACAACTTTCTTCCTCAGCTCTTCTGTCTTGGGTAAAAAATTTAAAAAAATTCAATGCTGATGACACAAGCTGAACTTGTTCTGCTATTTTGTGGAGTTGCTAACGGTTAGCTTCTACTACCAGGGTTGCTAACGGTTAGCTTCTACTAGTCGAGTTGCTGACGTTTAGCTTCTACTAGCTGAGTTGCTAACGGTTAGCTTCTACTAGCCGAGTTGCTGACTGTTAGCTTCTACTTGCCGGGTTGCTGACGGTTAGCTTCTACTAGCCGAGTTGCTAACGGTTAGCTTCTACTAGCCGAGTTGCTAACGGTTAGCTTCTACTAGCCGAGTTGCTGACTGTTAGCTTCTACTTGCCGAGTTGCTGACGGTTAGCTACTACTTGCCGAGTTACTGACGGTTAGCTTCTACTAGCCGAGTTGCTAACGGTTAGCTTCTACTAGCCGAGTTGCTAACGGTTAGCTTCTACTAGCCGAGTTGCTAACGGTTAGCTTCTACTAGCCGAGTTGCTGACGGTTAGCTACTACTTGCCGAGTTACTGACGGTTAGCTCCTACTAGCCGAGTTGCTAAAGGTTAGCTCCTACTAGCCGAGTTGCTAAAGGTTAGCTCCTACTAGCCGAGTTGCTAAAGGTTAGCCCCTACTAGCCGAGTTGCTAAAGGTTAGCTTCTACTAGTCGAGTTGCTGACGCTTAGCTTCTACTAGCAGAGTTGCTGACGCTTAGCTTCTACTAGCAGAGTTGCTGACGGTTAGCTTCTACTACCCGAGTTGCTGACGGTTAGCTTCTACTACCCGAGTTGCTGATGGTTAGCTTCTACTAGCCGAGTTGCTAAAGGTTAGCTCCTACTAGCCGAGTTGCTTAAGGTTAGCTCCTACTAGCCGAGTTCCTAAAGGTTAGCTCCTACTAGCCGAGTTGCTAAAGGTTAGCTTCTACTAGCCGAGTTCCTAAAGGTTAGCTCCTACTAGCCGAGTTGCTAAAGATTAGCTCCTACTAGCCGAGTTCCTAAAGGTTAGCTCCTACTAGCCGAGTTGCTAAAGGTTAGCTCCTACTAGCCGAGTTCCTAAAGGTTAGCTCCTACTAGCCGAGTTGCTAAAGGTTAGCTCCTACCAGCCGAGTTGCTAACGGTTAGCTTCTACTAGCCGAGTAGCTAACGGTTAGCTTCTCCGACAGGGATGTGCTCTGCTCTCTCCATGTCGCAAAATCAATACAGCCTTCCTGTAGATGGTTGCCATCTAAGCAACGCAAGACCATGAATACTAATTTTCCCTGTGATGTTGTAATATTAATAATAATAATAATACATTTGTGGAAGGGAATGGCTTTTTCTGAATTGCTAGTTTTTGCTATCTATTTACTTTCTGTGGCTAATGCAGGCAATGTCGGCTGGAGAAGATTTTCACGTGCCACGTGCTTTGCAACTCACTTTGCGACTTTTAATTCAATTCAATTCAACATGCTTTATTCATCTTAGAGGAAAGTTAAGTGTGTTTTACTGGGATTTTATGTGCAGAATTGTAAGGTGGAAAGAAAAAATTTATAGTTTTTTAACATTTTTTACTAATAATCTGAAAATTGTGATTTGCATTTGTGTTCATCCCCTTTATTCTGATACCCCTTGAATAAAATCCATGAGAAAAATGAGAGGAACCACCGATTAGACAAAACTGTGCCTGAACACGTGATCTCTTTGGTGAAACATGATGGTGGTGGCAGCATCATGCTGTGGGGAAGCAGGTCAGAGTTGATGTGAAGAAAAATCCAGGGAAATCCTGGAAGATTGGGGTGGAGGTTCACCTTCCAGCAAGACAACCACCCTAAACATACAGCCAGAGATATTATGGGATGGTTTAGATCAAAATAGACTCGTGTTAATTTGGCCTAGTCAAAGTCGAGACCTAAATCTAGTGGGAAATCTGTAGGAACATTTGAAATAGTAGTGGGCGATATAAACAGTATAATGTAGAAATGATAGAATTTTAGCCAAGAGTAGAGATTTTGACTTTACTGGCCCACCGTGATTGCACATTTTGATGATGTCATCTCGCTGTGCCTACGTACTTTGTACCAGGCACGCAAGGAGAATTAAGTACTGATGTTCAGTGTTCATGTTTACACTAGATATTGCAAGTTTAAAGTTTTTTTTTCTATTTAACATAAGAGAAACCTGTTGAACTTGAAACATTAATTAAAATATGTGCAACTTTATTTTTGTGCGATATTAAATTTATAAACAAGTAACCAGGAAAGGTGAAAGAAATGTTATTTCTCTTTTTACAATTTGCAATTCAGTTTAAACAATTTTGAGCTTTGTGTTTCCATAACATTTAGCTTTTATTTTATTTAAAATATCTTAATCTTTATTTATGTTATAAGAATTTTTGTGTTGCATTTTTTGGAAAAAGATTTGAATATTTTTAAATGCATTTTGCAAAATGAATGTTCTTTAAATGGCATTCTATCCTCTTTTTTTTTTAAGTCGATGTTCTGCTGCAATGTATCTGTAATGCGAAAATGCTCAAAAACAGTCATTTTGACATATATATAAACAGAAGAAAAGAATATCAAGATAAAAGGCGTTACTGAACATGCTTTAGATTATATCGCAATATAGATTTGAGGCCGTATCGCTCAGTCCAAACTTGAACGCTGTTGTTCACAGATGTTCTCCATCCAGTCAGACTGAGCTGAAGAACAACGCATTTGGATCTGCAGAGAAAAGTGTTTCTGCAAAGGATTGACTCGGGCAGCTGAATTCAAATGCACACCACTTTTCAGATTTTCTTTCTCCTAAAAAAGAAATGTCGAAAACCATTCATTATTTTCCTTCCACTTCACAGTTGGAGTCCTTAGATGATCTTCCCTCAGCCTTATGTGGTCCTCTAACGTCCTCCTTGCGTGTTTACAGTCAAACACGCGTGCGAGTGTTTAGGGGAAACATGAATCGGTTATCGAGGTAACCCTCGTCTCCGTCGGTGAGTTTCTGACTGGTAACACTCAGCCTGTCAGAAGCACAAAGTCTCCTATTTTCTCTGCAGCCATTCCTGCACAAACACACCAACAATTGTTTTGTTTGAGGCTGAACACAAACTGCTTCCAGTCGGGCAGAAGCAGAGCCAAAATGGCTGACAGTTGGTTGAGGTGTGTGTCTGTGTGTGTGAGAGAGAAAGAACGGCACAGCTGAGTGTTGACTGAGATGCTGGCAGCGTCCCAGCGACGGATCGGTGCAGATGTCGAATAAAGACGGCCCTGTAGGGAGGCAGTCGGAGGGCGGAGAGGCTTCGCGCCTGTGCCGTGACTCCTTCGCGCCCGCCATCTTGGAAGTGGACATGAGAATCAGAGGGGGCCCGACGCTGCGTTCACAACATGTCGGCGGAGTGCTGAAAAGGCAAAGCGTTGCGTAATCCGATGATGGAAATGCGGGATTTCAAGGTTGGCACCCAGGACACATTGATCCGTTAGCTCTCATCTTTAAATCGTTCAGATATAAAAGGGTTTCTAAAACACTTTTTTTCTGCTTAAACAAAACACTGCCCAAAAAAACTAAGTACACCCCATGATCCAACAGCTTGTAGATCCTCCTTTAGCAGCAGTACCTGTCAGCAGGTCTCCAGCTTTCAGCCACTTTGGATCGTTCCTCTTTCCGACATTCCTTCATTTCATGGAGATTTGGTGATATTTGTTTCTATGCAGCTCACTGAAGCTCCAACCACTGCATTTAGATCAGGTGTATTTCTGGGCTTTGACTAGGCCAATTGCAACAACTTAATTATTTGATTTTTTTACAGCCATTATGTTTTGGATCTGCTGCTGTGTTTAAGATCGTGATTCCAAATGGATGAATGGATGCAGACCTGGCGGCAGGGCAATTTAGCTGGTTGGCATTTATTTAACCCCCTTCGCGTTTTTACGTCCCGTTAGCAGTACGTTACATACTCCCAGGTCAAAAATGCATCTTTCTTTTAGCCCCTTTCTATGTAGATATTAATATTATACATCATTTGAAAGCTGAGATCTTTCAGGGGTGGGCTGGCCAGAGGGAGGTTCGGGACTTTTCCCTGAACGTCTGTTCTACATCGGCGGTTGAGCCACTGACATGATCCTGCTGTGTGTCTGCTTGTGTACGTGAGTGAGGTATCTTCTTTTTATAGAAGATCTTTGTAAGCGCTACTGGTGCTGCTGCACCTGCAGCTGATTAATACCTCTCGCTGCTGCGTTCGATTCTGCGAGGTTTGGAAATATCCCGGGATGTTTTTATGTCGACTATTTTGATATGGTTTGCTAACCATATCAAAATATGGTTAGCAATATAGTTACCAGCAGCTCTGGTTTAGAGCAACAGCTCTCTTCTGCATTGAAAGGAAGGCTGCCTAACCTCGCAGGGCTAACTAATATACGTCGCCTCGGCGCCTGAAAGTTTGAGATATTCATATAAATAATAATAATTTTCTCTTTCATGGGCCACGCGAATTAAAGAAACTAAAAAGCTTCTGGGCTAAATTTCAACACCAGCCCACCCCTGCTTGTGATTCCAATTATGGATGCCAATCAAAGATAAAATCCTAGCTGTAGACACAGTAAACGCTGTTATCAAAACACAAATCATGGGCAACTTCAAAGCCACATATCATTGACAGAACAGAGCCATGTCAAACAAATAGCATGCAAGTTAGCCTAAAAATAACACAGCCCCTTTCTCCTTCTTCGTGTTTGACGGCTGGCAAACAACAAATTGGTGCATTACCGCCACCTACTGGTATGGAGTGTGGACCAGAATGTCAGTCAAGGTTGCACTCGCCTGTCTAAGCCTGGTGATGTATTAGCATCGTCCCTGCTTGTGCTAGCTTTGCTCTTGTGTTTTTTGTGTGTGTTTTTTTAAAGGTTTTGTGCCCACAGTGGCCTTTATTGACAGTGGATAGGCTTAAAGAAGGGGGAGAGACATTCGTCAAATGTCCCTGGGCCGGAGTCGAACCCGGGACAACATGGGGCGCCGTGTCTTGCGCCACTCGACGCCCCAGCTCTTGTTTTTATTAAGCCAAGCTCTAATGTCCGTTTTTTGTGTTCAACCGTATCAAATTATCTTCTTCACTGCCTCCAAATAGCTCCATTAATAGCCAGCAGCACCCTCTGCTGGTTTTCTTGAGTCAATACATTGCATGGTTGCAACTTAATTTACACTGTGTTGTAATCTGTATTGGGCGGGCCCGTTACCTGAATGGATGGGCCTTATTGGGATGGATGGAGAAATGGATTGATGGATGATGAAATAATTGGGTGGTTGGTCTTAAACTCTACAACAAGGGTGTACTTATTTTCCCGTGAGGATAGGTTTAAGTAACCGTCTCCTCTGTCCTCCTGCAGCTCTGTCCGGAGGCCTTCAGGGCCAGAGCACCTCCTCGGTCAGCTCAGAGATCAAGTCTGAGGACGAGGGAGACGAGAACCTCCTGCAGGACACAAAGCCGATGGACTCCAAGAAAGAGGACATGGACAAGGAGCTGAAAGCTATTGATAGGTCAAGATCTAGGTAACCCCGCCTGCCTCCCAGACGTTCGCTTCCATCAAAACCCTCAGCTGGACTGGGACGCACGTCTTCCTAACACACCCCCTCCATGCCGACAGTCCTGCCCTGCGTGTCTCTGAGGCGCCTTTGTCCAAACAGAAAACACGCCGTGCCGGACTTTGAGCTGTGAGGGTGTTCTGGGAACCAGCCTCTGAACTTTGATGAAGTGATCAAGTGTGATGAGGAGCAGCTGAATACTTCAGAGACTTTTTCGCCTCCACCAGACGCCACCACCCTTTCTTAGCGCTGCCGCTAACCCGGTGGGTTGTTTTTAACCGGGGCGGCAGGGTTAAAGAAGGACGGAGGTTGTAGGCGGATGTGCAGCTCCTGGTTAACCTACATGTCTCTCCACGGTCTTGAGCCTGGATTTAGCTGTTTCTCACACAACAGAGTAGAGCCCCCTCAATCGGTATTCTCAACGAAGCGCCGTCTCACTGCCTCCAGGGTGGGAAATCAACAGCAGTAGGACCCATGAATGCATAAAAAAAAGTTACCAATCAGCAACAAAAATCTCGACTTTAACCTGAGTTCAGCTTGAGCTAATTTAGGTTAGTTTGTAAAAGTGTTAAAACTTTCTTCCCACTCTGGATGCAGCCGAGCGGCCTTCACTCCTCCAAAGATGAACAGGCTGTTTATCTTGGTTCCTTTGTTTACCGGGAGGACGGCAGAAATCTGAAACATTCGGATCCTGAACCCAGAATTTGTACTTGATGGTGGCGGCCATTTTTAAGATGATGATGATGTTTTTATTAGTGAAAAATGTTTTCTATGTCTTGTTTCAGGGTTTGGGAAAATTAATGAACTATTTTTAAATCATTTATATTTCCCACTTTGTCCATTAAAAACCCGATTCATTAAGGAAACCATTTTACACCTATCCCCGTAAAGCCCCCTTGTGGTGGATAAGGGATATGACAACTTTAATTCTACCCAATTAGCCAAAAACATCTGATAAACACTTTTCATGAATAGAAATGTTGTACGTTGACACTGCTGTTAGAACTGCAGCACAGCTCGCTGCCGCAGGAAGTTAGAAAAGCAGAAAAATTCCCACAGGTAAATCGTTCAGGTACCCAAAAATTGTACCCAAGGGTAGCACTACTTCAATATATTTTTACTCAAGTAAAAGTACAAAGTACACAAGCTTTGGTTATCTAATGTAATCTTCTGTCTGTTGAACTTGTTGCATTTTATATTACAGTAAACACCATAAATTGTCACTGGAAGTTATTTTTTACCTTGTTCTAAGAAATATTTATTAATTACCTTCTTTAAGTAATTGGTATTATGTTGAAAAAAATTTACTTATTTCTTCAGCTTAGAATTTATTTGTATAATTTTTATTTTATTTTAGTCTTTAAAATATCAGAGTTTGCCTTTAACTTTATGTTTTGTCAGTCTGACATAATTTTAAAGATATTACTCCGTACTCAAGTAGCCTTTTTACCAAAAACTTTGTTACTCTTACTCAAGTAATTTTTTTTCGGACGGCTACTTTTCACTTTTACTTGAGTTGAAATAGGGCTACTCTTACTTGAGTACATTTTATGGGTACTCTACCCACCTGTGGGAGAAAGTACGGCATAGCAAAACTACTCTTAAAAGTACATATTTTTCTCCAGAAAGTTACTCAAGTAAATGTAACTAGTTACTACACACCTCTGGAACTTACAGGCTACTTTCAGGTACTTTTAATCTAGTTCTCTACAGAAACTACAAGCCACTTTCCGAACCTCGAAGGATACTTTAAATCACTTATGGATTACTTTCAGAATATTATAGACTGGACAAGCTTCTAATATGAGGTGACTTGTGAACTTAAACTTTCCAGAGAAAAATATATTTAAACATTTTAAAAAGAAATATATTAAAACAAAAAGTGTTTTAAGTCCATTCCTGGCTTAAGAACAGAAATGGCGCCACAGCTTGATGACTGTTCCCAAACCTTGTTCATATTTCAGCTTAGAAACCTGTGTTTACGACTGAGTTAATAACCCGATCATCATCATCCTCCTCCTCGTTCGTCACTCCAGCAACAACGACGACGAGGACTTGAGCCCCGAGCAGAAGATGGAGAGGGAGCGGGAGCGGAGGATGGCCAACAACGCCCGTGAGCGGCTGCGCGTCCGCGACATCAACGAGGCGTTCAAGGAGCTGGGCAGGATGGTGCAGCTGCACCTGAAGAGCGACAAGCCGCAGACCAAGTTACTGATCCTGCACCAGGCTGTTGCCGTCATCCTCAGCCTGGAGCAGCAAGTCCGAGGTTAGCTTCAGGCCAAGATGTTTGCTCAAATGCAATTTAAAAATAACTGAAACCACTTTATTTTCCCTAATGTCAGAATGTTTTAATCATTTCCTGATTTGTCAAATTCGTGAAAAAAATGTTTTAGAACATTTTGTTAAACTTCTGTCCTCGAGGCCTGGCGTCCTGCAACTTTTGGATGTGCCCCTGCTCCAAATGTCCAAGTGCCAAGGAGTCCTGCTGACTGCTTAATTGTGGGCTTAATGTTGATGCAGAGACACATCTGAAAGTTGCAGGCCCCCGGACCGTAAAGTTACCAGCAGAGGGCAGCAGGGAGCGCCTGTTGATTGTGTTTTGGTCTTTCTGCACAAAATAATAATTTGTTAATCCAGGAGATTAAAATCAATGATCAAAAAGGCACACAAAAAAACCCCAGCAGAAGATGAATGATTTTTTTCCTCTGTTTTCGTCCAGAGAGGAACCTGAACCCCAAGGCGGCGTGTCTGAAGCGTCGCGAAGAGGAGAAGGTCACCGTCACATCAGATGGGACCCCCCTCTCGCTGGCCGCCGCCCACCATGCCGCCGCCTCCGCCATGGGCGATGGACCAAACCCCATGGGACAAATGTAAACCGCAGCAAACTCTCC
>OY747717.1:3060000-3122500 GCA_963556495.2 Valencia hispanica
ACACGTTCTAACTCTGCTAGTACAAGCTAACCATTAGCAACTCCACAAAATGGCGTAACATGTTCTGGTTCACCTAGTAGAAGCTTACCGTTAGCAACTCCACAACATGGCGGAACACGTTCTTACTCTGCTAGTACAAGCTAACCATTAGCAACTCCACAAAATGGCGTAACACATTCTGGTTCACCTAGTAGAAGCTTACCGTTAGCAACTCCACAACATGGCGGAACACGTTCTTACTCTGCTAGTAGAAGCTAACCGCTAGTACAAGCTAACCATTAGCAACTCCACAAAATGGCGGAACACGTTCTTACTCTGCTAGTACAAGCTTTCCATTAGCAACTCCACAACAGGCGGAACACGTTCTTACTCTGCTAGTACAAGCTAACCGTTAGCAACTCCACAAAATGGCGGAACACGTTCTTACTCTGCTAGTAGAAGCTAACCGTTAGCAACTTCACAACATGGCAGAACACGTTCTTACTCTGCTAGTACAAGCTAACTGTTAGCAACTCCACAACAGGCGGAACACGTTCTTACTCTGCTAGTAGAAGCCAACCGCTAGTACAAGCTAACCGTTAGCAAGTCCACAACATGGCAGAACACGTTCGGGCTTTCGTAGTAGAAGCTAAACGTTAGCAACTCCATAACTCCACTGTTACTGTTAGCCAATCAGAGGCAAGACTTTTTCATATAATGAATACTGATGAGCTAGTAATCTAATGACTCGTAATCTTGTTTCACCCACTCTCTTGACAGACTTGAACCTCCTGAAACACAAGCAGATATGTTTTCTACAGAAAATGACTTACAAGGTATTCATACTAGACCACAGCAGATTTATTGAGAGAAAAAACACTGTGAATGAGACCTTTTAAAGTATATTTGGTATTGGAATATCTGAAAGAACAAGAATATCTGAAAGAACAAGACATTCCCAGTCTGGAAGCCCCCTTTCACCCCAGTCTGACCAATCCATCCCAGTTACTCGACTGATACTAGCCTTACGAGCCCTGAACCGAGCCCTGGTCTCCAGCCTCTTGTCCCACATCATTCCTCCCTCCCACAGATGCAATTTGAACATTCACAATTCTACCAATGTGCCTTTTTTAGAGTTCATATCATTCGAGTTGCCAGAGGAGGACATTTACCTGGTCTTTTAATAGGATGCAAGCTTAGGGAAACCTGTTCTTAGTGGTTAGGTTCTATGCAGTCAGGTTTTTTACCAGACCTGGGAATTTAAAAAAAGCTAAAAAGGAAAAAAAAGTATTTTTTGGATAAAAAATAAAAAGTAAACTGTATTTAATGTACTGTATGCTTACATGTAAGTAGACTGCGTGTTCTGGCTTCGAGCCGATGGAGTAGACGCTTCGATTTAGCGAGACTAACCCCTGTCCCAGTCCTCCCCAGCACCCCAAAGTCCTCCATAACCCCAACCCCGGTTTCCTGTCCCCAATCCCGTGTCCACAGTGGACAATGCGTCTTATCTTGTATTATAGCTTATAGGCTTTTTATCAATATTTGATCGGCTTGTCCGTAAGCCAATGTAGTCTTCAGTACTGTGTGGTTGTATGTTGTAATACTTTTTTTTTCCTCCTCTCTTGTTTTGTTGCTTTTTTTTTAAAGAAGAGTTTTTTTCTGATTACTTTTTTTGTCTGTTCTGGTTTTCATGTCTAATAGAAAAACTGTAAAGAAAAAAAAAAGTTTTTAAAAAGGGAAAACAAAAGAACACAATTCGCCATCCAGCAGCATTGTTCTGTCGGTTGATGCATTTTGACCAAGTTAAAATCCCAACCATTCAACAGGAAGGCAAGGGAACTGGAAAAGAATCTATTTGATTAAATCAGTCTATATATAGATGTACAAAAGTATATACAATATATAACGAGGGTGCCGTTTCTGGGGGGTTTCTTTTGTTGTTGTTGTTTTTTTTTTTATCGATATCAGTGTTTGTTTTGGGGAGGAGTTATTTTGTCAAAGACTGAACTGGCAGAAATTGGTGACGCCCCTCAGTGTTAGAAATTTTCACCTTGACTGCATCGTATTCTTCGTTGTTGCATCGACAACATCTTATGTCAAAGTACGGCATCCTGCACGGGACAAAAAAAAAAAAAAACGGGACCGGAGTTCCATCGGTTCCATTTCTGCTACCAGTCCAAGGCAACAACAACAACAACAACACACAGACATTTGTAAATTGTATGCAACAAAAATTGCAAACTTTACCATTATTTTGAAATTGTGTATGTAAAAGTTATATTTTTACATGTAGACGGTTGTTATTTTGTGTTTTAGAAATATGTTGTATCGTTTTGTTTTGTTTATCTTTTCTTTTTTTTCTTTTTTTCTTAAAAGATGAAAAAGTACAATTCAGTGTGTGTTGAAAAAATATGTCACATTGAAAATGTAGTGAGATCAAAAGATCAAAAACTCTTGTTTTTCATTTTGAATATGTTTATATCTGCGGGAGACATCTTTCAGGGTTCGAGGGAGGAATCAGAACTCAAACATGATGATATTTGTTTATCCCTCCACGCCTCATAGCGTTCATCACCTTTTTCAGTTGCAGAAATGTGTGTAAATAGTCATCAGCCAGTTTCTGTGAGGTTGGAGACGCGACGATCACTACAGCGAACGCGTTTTTATCGGCGAGGTTGTTCTTCGTCTGGCTACGTTTGCCAGGTGCCAACTGTTAGTTTGGGTCGGTTGGTGCCCAGTACAGTTAGTGGTTTTGGTTACAGACCATCTGGAGTGTAAGTCAAACCGTCGTCGCATCGCCTCGACCAGAATACTCAGATTCTCGCCAGAATGAACATATTGTTTAAATTTTTTATTTTTTTTATTATAAAACCTTGTTGAATACAGAAAGGTTTACGCTAACAACCTTTTGGATGGTTGAACAAACCTTCAACAAAATTTCCACAAACTTTGGTAGCCAAAGAGTGTAAATCAACTTGGCGCCCCCTGGTGGCTGTGGGTCGACTATGAATCTTTTTGCTTTTGTTTTTCTTCTGGGAGGCGTGTAAATGCGGGATGAATGGGAAAGCTCTCGGCACCTGATTGGAGATTAATATATGTTGATATTAGGAAAAGATTTGGAGCATTGCTAATATAAACGAGCAGATCATCTGCAAACAATCTCATCAGCTGTTTCCCCAAAAAGTAGTCGGATCGCATGCTAGGCAGTTTTAGTCGCAGTTTTTCAGTGTTTGGCATTAAAATTGAGCTGCTCTGACTTGGACCTAGGTCAAACACTAGGATTGAATTTGTCATTGTAAGTGCTAAATGTATTTTTAATTAATGTTATTTTAAAAAATTTTCATTTCATATTTTCTTTGTTGTATACTCGTCTACCAAATTACAGTTTCCTCATTTTTTTGTGTAACCCCCCTTCCCTACCCCCATTGGTTCTTTTAGCTAAGCTGTTAACTTTTTTGTTCCTTGTTGTACATACACACCTCATTTCTCTTTTTCAGTGACTGTGCCATGAGCTTTGTAATCTGTACCAGTTTAACTGCAATAATGAGTTGAATTCAAAATGGCTTTTTTTCTGTCTTTTTTTAAATTTATGTATCTGAGACATAAAAAAACCTTTTTAGAGGTTTTCATGAAAAGCAACGATTTTAAATTAGGTCCAACTTTTTAACTAAGACGCAGCTGAATATGATACACCATACAGTTCTAATAAGAAGTTGGCATTCACTGATGAATAGCATTAATTTATTTTGATGTATTTGCTTAATTTAAAACTTTCTTGACACCAAGTTAAAAAGGGCATTGAAATATTGAGTTGACACATTTGACTATAACAAGAAGCTTACGAAGTTGTTAAAAATTAAAAAGCAACATACAGAGATTGAGATGAAGGGATTTGATCACGTTTAGGACAAATATTTGTTTTATAAAGGGCAACATTTGAAGTTCTAACGTTCTCTTTGGGTATACTACAGCTATTGTACGATACACAACCTCCAGCCACTTTTTTTTTTTTACATGCACTTGTTCAATTCAGCAATTCTGAAGGTAATATGGATGTTAATATAAGGTAGTTCAGCCCCAAACTGATGGCCTATAAAAGGTATCACATGAAAAATCTATGAGCTCTTTCAGGAGCTTTACAAGCTCATTTCTGCGAAACAATCCGGATGGTACCGGTACCAAGAGAACCTCTAAACAACCAAATGTCCCAGTGAGAACCGCTGGTGTCGTAACCTGGATGCGTAAAGAAAATCGTCAACCGGGAATGAGCAGGTGCTCCCTGCAAGTTTCCAGCAGGTACGGATGTGTCAGGTAAATCAATAAGCAAATGTGAAAACACTGGGAGAACATGGGGCCCCTCAGATGAGACCGAAATGGAGCTCTTTGGATGCCGTGATACACGCCGCGTTTGAAAGGTCAGGAGGCGCTGCATGTCACCCCGAAAACACGGCGAGGTTAGGAGGTGGTCACATCATGGTGTGGTGTGGGATGGATAAATGAATCGCGTCACTGAATCAACTGCCATGATGATGATGATGATGAAACGAGGGTGGCCCAAAAAATACAATTAAAATGGGTCAATCTGGAATAATCTGAAGCTCAAGAGTTCATAAAAGAAATTCACAGAATCTTCAGGATTTGAAGACGGACTGAACCAATAGTTTCTTGGTTGATCTTGAAGCTTTCTGCTTCTACTGCAACCTTTTATACGACGTGTAAAATACATTTCAGAGGCGTGTTCAATACTTTCTCACGTGTCGCTGGTATGTTGTCACGCATTGCTTATTTTATAGACATTAGGTTTGATGTCTCTCCATGCATAAATGTAATCTCTCTTGAAGCGTGTTCACTGCTGGGCGTGACGTTAGTCCGGGACTTCCAACATGAAAGCTGCCTCTCATTTCTGTAAAATACAGAGCCGTCCTGTATTTGGGGAATAAATTGTTTTATTTCAATAAGGAACGGGTAAAGTTCTTAGTTCTGGGTGGCGTCCCATATTTCAGAGCCGTCTTTGAACGCAACCTCGTCTGTTTCCTGGGCAGCCAATCATCTCCTGAGGCCGATATGGTAAGGTAATCCTCTGATTAATTACCTGGAATTACATATGTGATATAAAACTGTTCATACTTATAATCTAACAACTATGTACTTAACTATGTGGTAATGTGTTTAAAGTTACACAGTCAAAAATTAACCGCAATAATTTGGGTTATTTAGCCTGTCAGAAAATGAGAAGTCATATTTTCCCCATGTTTATTATTAATAAATGTCACAGTTTCAAGCTAAATGTCTAGTTCAGAGCTAAATATTTAGCTAATATGCGAATTTACTTGTCGACAAGCGGAAGTGGACTAGCAAAATTAACGCTTTGTCTCTATATCACGTGTCAAACTCGAGGCCCGCAGGCCGAATCCGGCCCCTCATAACGATTTATGTGGCCCTCTACACTCTGGAGGGCCACTCAAATGGAACCGTTAACAGTTGTGTGCCTGAATATTATTTTATCATTAAAATCAAACCAGTGTTCATTTGAATAGTGTCAAATTACATCGTTTTGAAAAGATGTTCATATTTAATTTGAAGAATTACTCATCGAATGCAGAGACAAATATTTGTTAATATTTTAAGAGTTTATTAGTGTCAGTACTTTTCTGCCACAACCGGCCCTTTGAGGACATTAAAGATCTTGATTTGGCCCGAAATGGAAATGAGTTGGACAGCCCTGCTCTGTATAAACTACTGCAGAGACTGAACGTTGTTTCTCATGTCACCTTTTTCCGCTAGCCAGTTTAGCTTGCTAGCTAAAGAGTTGGCTTCAAAATAAATATTTAGCTTGCTAATTAAATATTTTGCTATAAACTGTGACATAAATCAATGAATAACATGGTGAAAATATGACTTAGGAAAATAAAATCCCATCTTCTTTCTCTTTTGACGGGCTAAATAACTTTTCTGGAAGGCTAAAGTATTAGCCGCTGGTAGGTGGGTGGGTAGATACGCACTTCATGTAGGATCAACCCCAAAATGTAATCAGTTGTTCTTGGTCTCATTGCAGACGTTTCCTGAAAATTTCATCGAAATCCCTCCAGAACTTTTTGAGTTATGTTGCTAACAGACAAACAGACGGGCACGAAAACATTACATCCTGGCGGAGGTAATAAAAATAATGTGCACCAATTTTCTGCGTAAATATCTCATGTTACAACATGAAAACGTGCGGCTTGTATTCAGGTGCGCTCAATAGTCCGAAAGTTACGGTGTAAATTAACAATTCTATTTATAGGATTTACCTGAACTGAGCTGGATTGAAGAGACGAGAATGAAGCTGAGCTAAATCAAGTCGGGGTTCCCCCGTGGGGGGGTTAGCGTTGTTGCCCTGCAGCAAGAGAATCCCGGCCTGGGGCCTTTCTTTATGGAGTTTGCATGTTCTCCCTGTGCATGCGTGGCTTCTCTCCAGGTACTCCGGCTTCCTCCCACAGTCCAAGAACATGACTGGTAGGTTAACTGTTCGTCATGAGTGTGTGGATGGATGTTTGTCCTGTGTCCCTCTGGGATAGAATGATAACGTGTCCCCCTCCTCGGGGACAATGAACTGGATGGAGCTCCCATAAAGAGGCTGTTGGTCCTTGGGTTTGATTCCCCAGCAGCTTTCTCTCTACCAACTAAACTACATCTTAGATTATTGGTTTTATTCTCAGTTTATGTGTGAAAATTGTCCTAAATCCCATAAATGATACCTAAATGATTATACAAGAATGCAAATGCGGCTGAAGTGACCGTGATCACTGGGGTTCTCCGTGGAGATTGGTTGCCTCATTGTCACTTCGTCACACCCATAGACTGTATATATAAGATGGGCGGAGCCTCCGTGACGTCACCCGTAGGTTTAGAGCTGAACTGAAGCCCGGTATGCGGTTCCCACCACCGCGTCACGCCCAGGAATTACAAAACATGGGCAAAGAGCTGGATCTGACAGTAGGCTGTGATGGTGGGGGCGGATGATTGACACCGATCAAACTCTGAGCCGATGTAGCTACGAGCTAACCCGGAGCTAACGGAGGTTAGCGGGCGCTTTTAGCCAGAAAACCGCAGTTGAGCGACTCAGATTCAATAGTTTTGTCAGATAAAATCATGAAGCCTTGTTGGTCCATAACTTTCCCTAAAACTATGTGAATTTTAATTAAAGCAAGTTTTGATAATCAATATGTAAAATAAAGAAGAAATTTGATCATTTTAACCCATTTTTGACCAAGCAGTGTTATCTCAAATGCACAGAAGAAATATTATTTTACTTACTGAAACAAATGGAGCAGAGACTTCTTGGACGGTCTGTTAGTGCGATCATTACCACAGGAAGCTGTCTTTGTCCAATAAGAGCACGATTAACATCCGAACGCAAATAAACATTGAGGACGCAACTGATGGTCCAGTTCAAAACAACAAAATGGCCGAGACCGTTTAACGTGAGGGTAAGGCTGAAGGCCTTCCCGCTGACGGCTCATCTGAGACATGTCAATCAAAAGGACACGCCCCTTATTATTCATAAATTTCAAGCTTAAATTACATCTAAACAGATGAGTTATTAAAAAAAATTCACCCCCCTCAGAGTTGTCATGACGATCAACCTGACCTATTAAACCTAAAATGTTTTTTTGAACCAGGCTGTAAACATGTTTATTTCTGCGGTGAAGTTGGCCTTTTTAACATGGGAGTCAATGGGAACTTGCTCCTTTCTGCAGACAGCCCCTAGTGGATGAGGGGTGAACTGCATATTTTCTCACTTCCGGGTTGGCTTCAGATTTGGCCGGCGAAGTTTGGCCCTTGGTCAAACCTTTTCTCCCTGTTGACCTCTTCCTCATCTGCAGAGCACATGTTGTGGTTCTGGTGAACAACTGCTTTCCGTTTACAGGCTTGTTATTGGCAGCCTGCTGCGACAAGTCCGGACAGACTCTCAGCTGGAAGGAGCTTCAGCTCAGGGCGACAGATGTGTTGTGAGTCACTCAGGTGGTTCTTCGGCTTGTTCCCATCAGCGATCTGACGTCAGTTTGCTCAGTGCTGCAGGTCAAATAGTTTGCATACTTTAAAGTATTGGTTTAGATATTAACGTGAGGAAGAACATGAAGTCGACATTTAAAGACAGACGTCAGTGGATGATTCCAGAGCAGCAGCTGTTTGACACGACTCCACCCACGTTCTCAAAGTTTTCCTCACTGCATGAACAATATCCTAAATCGAAAAATCGAATTTTTCAACAAAAACGTTACATTTTTCCTCCACAATCTACAGCAGATTCAGTTTGAAATGTTCACCTTGTCGACTGCAGGCCTCATCAGACGTCTACATCCGTCTCCAGGAAACTTAGGTTCACTTTGGCTCCTTTAAAAAAAATGGGATTTCAGTCGTTCTCCTAAGACACTGCAAAAAACAATTTTCAAGAAAGTAAAAATCCCTTGTTTGTGGACATTTTTTCCTATTTTTTAAGTATATTGTCTTAATTCAAGTAATTTTTTCAAGAAAATATTCCCTTGTTCCATTGGCAGATTTTTTTTTTTTAGCTTATTACAAGCGAAAATATCTTGTATAATTTATTTCTAACTTGTTTCTGGAGTAGCATTTTTTCCAGTGTAATAAAGCATCTAAATTGTATTTATCTAAACTAATGATCTTCACGAGTCGGCCATCTTCTTTTTTTAAGCCTTCAGTCACAAAAGCCTCAAAAAAGGCTACTCCAGAAACAAGTTAAAAATAAATTATACAAGATATTTGTGCTTGTAATAAGCTAAGAAAAAATCTGCCAATGGAACAAGGGAATATTTTCTTGGAAATATTTTTTGAAATGAGACGATATATTAAAAAAATACGAAACAATGCCCACAAACAAGGGATTTTTAACTTTCTTGAAAATCGTTTTTTGCAGTGCAGAATAAAAATATTTCTAAAAATCAAGGCGGACAGGTTCGAATTTTATGTTCTCTGATCCACAGAGGATCGACATGGGGCAGCTTGATCATGGGGAAAAAAATGATAATTACAATAATTTGGTCAATATTGAAATCATGAATGTTTAAAACAAATGAATAGGTTCGGAAAACGATGCGCGTGTTTCACTTGAGTTGCTTTAGACCCGACACTTTGCCCAAAACCTTGTTGTTAAAATGTATTTTAATAAAACTGCTAAAGTGTTTATTAATTTAATGAAATGTAAAACTACTAATAACATCAGTAATGTGTTCTTCAATGGTCACGGGGGGTGGGGGTGGGGGAACATCACTTTAAAATAGATTTCAACATGTAAAAGAATATCAAAATATCTTACATTACAAAATGATTGTGAATTATAAACAGTAAATAAAATAAGATTTTTTATTTAGAAAAATAAAACTGCCAAAGTGTTTATTTATTTATTTAAATGTAAAACTACTAATAACATCAGCAATGTGTTCAGCAATTACTGGGGGGAAGAAATCACTTTAAAATAGATTTCAACATGTAAAATATCAAAACACCTAAAACGATAATGAATAATAAACAGTAACTAACATAAGGAGAAAAATTAATAGGAGTTCAGGTGAAGTTTTTTTTTCTCCGGTTTACTCACATTTGAGTGGAACTGGAGCTCTGGGAATTTTGTGTAAAAAATCTGGTTTTAACCGTGTTCTCAGGTGTTTGAGATCATTGGATCAGTACGAGCGGCCGTCTGCCACGACCGACTGCGTTTAAGAAGACAGAGGAGAGACAGAAACATACATTAATTTATTGAGGGATTGATTGATTAATTGAATAATTAATCAATCGACTGTGTCCAAGTTTAAACCGTCGAGTCGTTGATTTGTGTTGAAGTTAAAGAAGTGAGTAGTAGACTTCTTCCTTCTAACCCCACTGGTTATAAAAGAGCCCCACAGCCTGCTTCTGCCACCACCGTGCTTGACAGTTGAGCTAAAATCTTCTCCTTGACTCCACTTTCATGTGGCCCAACCAGTTTGGATGTGTGGTTGACTTCTTGTCCTGCTGGAACGCCCCAGTTTAAACCATGTCGAGTCGTTGATTTGAAGGTAAACATTTTGAAAGAAGCTTTCCTTTGTCAGCAAAACTGTCCCACAGCATGGTGCTGCCACCGCCGTACTTGAGACTTAGGGCCATGTTCATTGGTTTGAAAGCCTAACCTGGACTCCTAAACATTTATTTTTTGTCGTTCTGGCCAAAAGGCTTTCACCATAAAACTTACCTCCAGAAGACATCTGGCTTGACCATGTCTGTCAATTCCCACAGCTATGCCGATGATACACAACTATATTTATCCATAAATCCTGATGAACCCAGTCAGTTAGGTAGATTACAGGCATGTCTGGAAGACATAAAAACATGGATGAATCTAAACTTTTTTCTCTTAAATTCTGACAAGACAGAAGTTGCTGTCTTTGGACCAGAAGTTCTAAAACAGAAACTGATTAGTCAATCACTTCATCTGGATGGCATTAAATTGGCCCCCAGTAATAACGTAAAGAACCTCGGCGTTATTTTTGACCGAGACTTGACATTTAAATCCCATATTAAACAGGTTTCTAGGATTTCCTTCTTTCACCTCAGGAATATTGCTAAAATTAGAAACATCCTGTCCAGGAGTGATGCTGAGAAACTAGTCCATGCATTTGTTACCTCAAGGCTGGACTACTGTAATTCTTTACTATCAGGAAGTCCACAAAATGCCATTAAAAGCCTTCAGTTGATCCAAAATGCTGCAGCAAGAGTTCTGATGAATATTAAAAAGAGAGATCACATTTCTCCTGTTTTAGCTTCCCTTCATTGGCTCCCTGTTAAATCCAGAATAGAATCTAAGATCCTTCTTCTTACATATAAAGCCCTTAATAATCAGCTCCATCATACATCAGAGATCTGATTGTTCCATATGTTCCTAACAGAGCACTTTGCTCTCAGACTGCAGGTTTACTTGTAGTTCCTAGGATTTCTAAAAGTAGAATGGGAGGCAGATCTTTTAGTTATCAGGCTCCTCTCCTGTGGAACCAGCTCCCAGCTTTAGTCCGTGAGGCAGACACTCTGTTTACTTTTAAGGCCAGGCTTAAAACTTTCCTTTTTGATAAAGCTTATAGTTAGAGTGGCTAAGGTCATCCTGAGCTATCTCTGTAGTTATGCTCCTATAGGCTTAGACTGACCACTTTTCTTCCCTCTGCTACTTTTCTCTCCTACTACTCTCCAGCTGTATTATCTGCTGTTATTTCGACTGTTAACTTTGTTTTCTCTCAGTGTTTTTCTCTCCATAGAAGATATACCTGGTCTGGTATCCTGCTTGGCTGCAATGCCCTGTTGGACGGGGGGCATCGACTGGGATGATGCTCCCAGTAACTGAACATCCACTGTGTCCTGTTATCAACTTTTTACTTTCTTTAACATACAGTAGAAAGTTCTCTTACATCAGATCTTCTGTTCTTTCTGTATCTCTGCTCTGTCTTCTCGAACCCCCAGACGGTCGTGCCACTGGATCTCACTTCAGACCATCGCAGTCTTCAGACGATCTAAAGACTTTCCCAACCGGTTAGATCATGGTCGCCTACCTGTAGCTGGTAGATCAAGGTCTCATCAGGTTAAAAGATGACAACACTATTTACACACGCGTATATTTGAGCCTGTCTGCATAATTTGGACTCAAGGGTCCAGTAACATGTCGTCCGATCATTCTACCCTTGAGGAAGAGCTGAGAAGCCTAAAACCGATGAGATTCATGATGAAAGATGAGTCGCTATGATCTTCTGACCTCCGCTCTATACGCACAGATTGATTATATGAGGTTTTAAAGTCCTGATCTGCCTATGAACTGATTTCTGCAGTTCAGGTCACCAGGAGCTCATTTAAACTCGATGACGAGGTAAATAACGGAGAGACGCCACCTTTTCTCTCCTGCTGGTTAAACACGACCCGGTTCAGCTGCCGCAGGGTAGAACCCGGTAAACACGGACCCGGCCCTGCACTCGTTGACCTGCCGGGTGTTTTTAGAACATTGCAGACTCTGAATATGTTCTGTACCAGTACTGGTTGAACGTTTATCATCACTTTTCACCTTCAGTCATCTGAACAGATTTTATCTGCTTTGTGAAATTATCATCCCACTTATCGCTGGAGGTTCTCTGTGGGAGTAAAACCATTAATAACCGTCAAAGTCCAGTTGAAAGCCGCAGGAGTCTGAATGACTGGAAAACATTTGTTGGGTCTTTAGGAAACTTAACAGGCCAAATTTGAACCTGTTAGCTCTTTCTGTTGCATTTTCAAGGAACATAATATTGTTTTTGTCCCTAATAAGTCATTTTAAACATTGGATCCCTTGGCTACTGTTTCTTGGTCGCCATCAACAAGCCTCTTCTTTGCAGAATTGGTCAGATTAAATGAAATTGGTTTGTTTTCTGGAAAATCTCCACGTTCTCAGCAGGGTTTGGGTCGGTGGTTTGGTAAGCCGTTTCCAGAACCGTAACGTTAGTCAGTTTTTATCCAATCTGAAGCCAGTTTGAACGTTTTTAGGATTATTCTCCATCTAGCTCAACTCATAGTTGAAAATTATTTCCATCCTCTTCTTTTTACAAAATTTTTTCAAATGTTTTTCTTTTATTTTAGAACCTAAAAATAGAAATTTAATTTTGGGTCTTTGAAAAATGACAACCGATTTCCTGTAGTAGTTATTAATCAGAAATGATTAAGCGCCTGAGGGGGCTGGTACCGTCCATTCAGGTATCTGATAGATTACAACGCCTGTGTAAAGTAAGTTGTAACCAAACAATGTATTGACCCAAGACAACCAGCAGAGGGTGCTGTAGGCCATTAATTGGGACTTTTGGAGGCAGTAAAGAAGATACTTTGTTACGATTGTATGCTAAAATGGACATTAGAGCTCGGTTTAATAAGAACAAGAGCAAAGCTAGCACAAGCAGGGATGATGCTAATACATCACCAGTCTTCACACTGAACACGTTTGAAGCGTCATGGGCATCAGGTTTACTTGTAAAGTCAATGCAGAAGCGCGCTGAAGCGCGTCAGGCTGTTTGCAGCGCGGAGACGCATTCCTGCCTCATTGGAGCGTCAGATTTGCACGTCAATTTATGTGGTGCATTTTGTGCATTCGCGCGGGACGAGCGTCTTTTGCGCCTGCCGCTGAAGTTGAAAAATCTGAACTTGGACATCAATTCGCGCTGGTTCAACCAATCAGGAGCCTGGTGATGTGGTGTCACCTGATGCTGTGACCCAGTTCACGGGGGTCAGGTCTGGCAAAATTCATTCACTCAACATGGAGGAAATCCTGATAACGGCCGTGGCTGATCACCCCGAGCTGTACGACACCAGCTGCTTTCTCTACAGAGACGAGAATAAAAAGGAGGAATATAAGTGAGGAGATACGGCAACCTGGTAAGTTCATTTCACCTTTGAAAGTTTTCACGTTACTGACCCTGTGAACCTGCGCCAGGGTACTCTCCACAGTTAATAGAGAATGGAGACTCTCGATTCCAACGCTAGATCGACAGCGGCCATCTTGCAAAAACACCGTCTGGCACTAGCTCCTCCCACAAGTTGCGTATTTCCAGCTTGACGTCAAAATATACAATTTTGTCAGACGGCTGTGAGTTACGAATGTTGAAGCGTCCAACTTTGGTGCGTTTTTGACGCTTTGGTGTGAACGCACCGTGAGAGTGGCAAGTGCAACCTTGAATGACATTCTGGTCCACAGTCAATACCAGTAGGTGGCGGTAATGTACCTATTTGTTGTTTGTCAGCAGCCAAAAACCTCACAAAGAAAAAGAAGGGTGCTGTTATTTTTAGGGTAATATGAGCATGTTCACAGTAACTAATATGAAGACTTACACCCAAGGAAAGAAATTACGAAGGTTTTCCGTGGCAGATTATGTTGGATTGTGGACGTAAGGCTTGTTGGGGACTAGCTACTTTACTGGAGGACGTTAACTGGACCGTTGTGGACTTAAAAATACAGTTTTTGTTTGAAATAGTTGTGTTCAGTCAATGTTATGAAGGCTTTGAATGGTGAGTTGGACATTAACTTGCTTTCTGAGTGGTTTGACAAAGTGTTTACTGTGTCTATAGTTATGTTTGTGTCCTTGATTGGGAACAATCTCATTGTTCCAATGATGTATAATATGTATATTTACGAAGAAAAGGTTGTCGCAAAAATAGGCAGATTTTAACCCGAGGTACATAACGTAAAAACGCCAAGGGTTTAAATAATAAATAAATGAAATAAATGCAGAGTAAGCCACAGCGTAGACCTCCTCCTTCAACAAACAGTCCCATGACATAATGCTGCTACCACCGTCCTAGACAACCCGACATTGACTCAAGCTGAAAGATCTTGTCCTCGTAGCCATATAGCTCAGTCTTTCTCAACTAGCCTTAGCATGTTTCGCCGGAGGGAATTTGGCCTTTCCATGAACGAAGCTGCTGATCTCGGTCGAGCTTGAAGGATGCTGGAGGAACAGAACTGTAGAGCTCAGAAGAATCTGCCTCTGGAGGTTCAGGAGAAACGGAACCAAAGTGTTTACAGAGTGAATCTACATCTTCACTCACTAAAAATGATTAGGGATGTAAGAAAATATTGATGCACCGATACATTGCCATATTTTATGTCATGTCATTGTATCGATATTCAAAAGCAATGCATCGATTTTTATTATTTTTTTATCATTTGAATGGAACCATTACTGATGAAAGTCATTTTTGTAGTAAAATTTAAAGTATGACTAGTAGTTTGTGGCTGTTTTCACCTTCTTCATTCCAGTGCATCAACTAAATCTAGTAATAAAAACTGGATGTGTTAAATTATGAAACAGGTTGGAGTGTTTAGAAAACTGGGACAGATTTTCTACACTTAAATTCAGTTTTAAAAATCACGATATATAATCTTACTAATGGTATCGCAATATATCGTATCATCCCCCCTGTATTGTGATACATATTGTATCCCCAGATTCTTGCCAATACACATCCCTTAAAATAATTATTTGCACATATAGTCTAAGACGGTCATAGTTTGTAGTGCATTAGTTATAATGTTCTATAAGAAACTCAGAGTGGTGAATATAAAAATATCAGTCACCATTTGCTTGAATCTATGAAATTTCTCATTTTGCAACTCTATAGATTAAAGGTGCAGAACTACTTCAAGGTAATAATGATTAGGTTGGATGTTCTGTTTCACTGATGAGGTTCAATGATTAGCAACTTACAGTATCTAATTTTCATTCATTTGAATTAATATTTAATCTGAACAAACTGAACAGAGAATCCACACTGTGCCATCGCACACTCAGCAGATTCATAGGCTACATGTATTAACTATGAACATTTCACCCGCTGGGGCCTGAATGTTCCGTATGGAGCTGAATGCGCTCCACCTGTGCATAACAGAGCGCTCCGTTGACACACTGGAGACTGGAAAGTTTTAAAATCAAAGAAAATTTCTCTAAAGTCTAGTTTATGCTTCTCCATCAACAAGTTTGCACCCAATAAACACGCGTGTTGACGGAGACGTTTTCCTTTTATACTGCTCCGTTGGTGTGTCAGTGTTGCAAAGCAATTCCCCATCAGGACAGCAGGGGGAGCAAACCTTTTCTGGCGGGTCTGCCTACCATTGCAGTGACGTCTCTGGTCGACAACAGTTTATTTACTTCAACTTGTAAACGCACATCCACTCGAGCAATTTCAAGAGCGCTCTTTGTTGCGTTTGACAGATAGTTAAAAAATTGGGCTCTACTCCGTCCGTCCTTGAGTGCCTGTTGGAGAGTTCTTGCATCGACGGATGATGGCGCTCCATAACTCCGCAGACGGAGATGCATAAACTAGGCTTAATTGAAATTATCAGAATTCAGCAAGGCTGTCTGAATGGCAGCTTTTCTGATTGCTTCAGTGGGAGGAAATCCCCAGCATGCGATCAGTTGTTAAGCTGCAACAATCTGTTCACCAACGGCCTGTGTGCGGTGCAGTCACAGATGCATTTGAAATCCTCCGTAACTCTTCAACGCGCTGTCAGCTCCTGGTTAGCGAAATGCATTGACTACTATACGGTGTCCAGGGCTGAGATGATGCTCAGATGCTCTTTTTTTGGATTGATTACTTACATGTACTCTATGCTTAAAGTTGAAAATGTCTGCCCGTCTGCATCAAGTGGTCAGGGGTGGGAATTGCGATCTGTCAAAATGACAGACGGCCTTCAGATTTTTCTGTCAAAGTATTAAAAAAAACGGTCAAATACGGTAAGTTTTTGGTTAACGCGACCTCTGATATAGTTTGACTCCTGTATTTTTGTAAACATAAAAAAAAGATCCGGTTTAGTGAGGTGCTGTCATGTGACCTCAGAAAGGAGGTAGTTGCGCACCTGGTCACAACGTGTAAATATGTTGTCCTAGAAGTACGAGACAAGAATGGATTCAGAACAAGTAAATCTCCTCGACTCTGAGGGGTGATCCTCATTCTGCTCTCCTGTTTGGTATAAATGTCACTTATAAGTTATAAGTAAAGATGAAACGGAGCTCTTTAGGTGTTTAAGTATTTAATAGAACACCTGTTTGGCCAAACATGGGGAGACAGAGTTTACAAGGTACAGTTTCTCTCTCATCCCCTTCTAATTAAAAACCTTAAATAGCATTTAGCAATCACTGTTTATCTTCTAACAGCATGAGCTCAGCATACGTGTCCCAGAGTGTCTTCTCCCAGCCTGGAGCCTGGTCCCCGATAGCGAACCGGGCATCCATCTAACAAGGTTCGAACGTACTGTTGATATCTGCTGCTTCTGACGTCTGCCTGGTCATCTGATACGTTACTTATCAGAACATTATACACAGAAGCCCTTTGTTTTCTCTATATGACCTGCTGTCCTAGATGCACCCCCTAAGAAACAGAATAAGTAATCAAATTCTAATTACATAAGAAATATTCCATTACAGGTACTATTCATCTACATATATATATATATAAATCGCAAAATATTCAGGGTTCAAACTGTATTTTTAACTTCGAACTAAATACTTAGCAAGCCAGATATTTTATTTGAAGGCAAATATTTAACTAGCAAGTTAAACTGGCTAGCTAAATATTTAGCTTTGAGCTAAGTGGGCTATCAAAATAAAAGCTGGGTCTTGTTAACCTCTATATAATCTGCTGGCGACAGTGTTTATTTTCGTCCCGACATGTCCTAAAATGGAGGATGAGTCGTTTCAATGACAATACAGACGTTTACAGATGGATTTACAACAAGAGTGACGGCAGCAGCAGCAAGAGTTTATATAGAGGTTCTATTTTATTTTGATTGTCCACTTCTGCTTCTCGGCAAGTAAATTTGCACATTAGCTAAATATTTAGCTCTGGGTTAAATGTTTAGTTCCAAGCTAAATATTTAACTTGCCAGTTTAGCTTGCTAGCTAAATATTTAGCTTGTTACCTAAATATTTAGTTTGGAGCTAAATATTTAATTTATAAAATAAATGTTTAGCTAACTAACTAAATATTTAGTTTGAAACTGTGACATTTATAAATTGATAACACGGACACAAATACGCTGTTAATTTTTGATTGTGTAACTTTACAAACGGTGCCCCATAGACTGTAAACAAAAAAAAATATATCTTCAATAGCTCAATGAAATGTGAACAATCGACCAACATTATATACAAATACATTGAGGAAAAAAAACAGAGACAGATTTATTGCTCATCTGCATAGCTGAAGACGTAGCTAACGTGTTCAGTCTTATGTAAGTTACTGCAGCTGTGAGTAAAGGTTGTTCCACCTGGACACTCCCCTCTGCAGCACGTTTCTTCTTTTATCAGCCGTCACACCCTGAACATCCAGGTGAGACACAAACGTCTCTGCTGCATGAGGGAAAAACTCGGCATTTGATTCGTAATCCTTATTTGTCCTCAGGTTGGTTTAAGGTCAACAAGTTGAACCTGGCGTTGCAGAGAGAAAGTGGAACCGAAGAAGTTTCTGATATGAAATCAACTAAAATGCTATACGTCTTATTGTAAAATAAACAATGGAAAGCTTTTAATTAAAACAGATGAGACATATTTCGTACATGGATTGTTTAAGACCAGAAACACAGCATGAGTTTTTCCCCCCCAGAGAGGAATGAAGGATCTGAAGCGTTACTCACAGCCGTCTGACCGTCTGTGTGAACTCCTAGCCGCTTTTCCAGCCTCTGATCAGAGGAATGTGAGGCGTGGCCGCCTGGTGTTTCCCAACCACACAGCAAACACCGTTCGTCACCTATGGCAACCAGTGGCTGTTTGAGCGACAGTCAGTCCTCTGGTACCTCGACGCTGGGTACCAGGGTACATGGAGAAGCAGCTTTCAGTTTCTATGCTCCCCTTATCTGGAACAGACTTCCTGACGAGTGTAGAGCTGCTGAAACTCTGAACTGCTTTAAACCGAGACTAAAAACCATCTGTTTAAAATTCCCTTCGAGTAAATGATTACTGTCATGTGTATCAAATGTGTTCATGCTCTCTTGCTTTATTGTGTATCATGCTAATTTGCTACTTTTACTTTTAAATTTCCAACTTTATATTGCATGTTTGTTTTGTTTTTTAATCTCCAAATCATGTAAAGCACCTTGAATTACCCTGTTGTTGAAAGTGTGCTGTACAAATAAAATTGCCTTGCCTACCTGGGTGGCGTGTCCGCCTCCTGCAGACGGTTTAAACCTCTTTAAAAAATCTCAGTTGGCTGTCTTGCCGTGTGTTTTTTTCGTGTAGGTTGATGCACCAGACTGAAGTTAGTGTGTGGGTAAATGGAGAGTTGGACTGTTTAACACCAATTCAATCAAAAGAACCTTTTCAGAAACGTCACCGCCGGCTACCACAGCAATGTTTGTGAATGTTGCTCAAGTAGATTATGCAGTCAGGAAATTACATGGTGGCAGGAGAAGGTGCTGACCTTAACTGAGGTAGTGGCGTGCCGATTCACTGTTAAATCGATAAATTCGGATTTGAGACGTGCCAATTTGATAGGGATTCAAAAGTGTTCAAAACCAATTATTTTTCATAATATTTAAATGAAAAAAACATGAAAGTCATTTTAGGGGACGGACCGGCGGAAACATTATAGCTGCAGCTATGCAGCGCGGAATTTACAAACTACAGCAACAATTTTGCCTTGTGTTGTGTTTTATGTTAGCAGTATCGTCCACGTTTCCCCTCCTGTCGCGTGGCTGCCGTTTACAAGACGTCAGCTCAGGTGGAGCTTTACGGACGAACCGCCAAAAATGTTCCTTTGTACCGTCCCGGACGCGACTAATGTGTGGCGGAGTGCAGCGTGTTCATCGCTGCAGATTAGTTTCTGTGTCTGACAGGAGCCAAAGATCCTGTTGGTCACACTGATGCAAAAACTGTGAAAAGAATGAGAAAGGTCAGAGGTCGTGTCTTAAATTGACAGCGAAAAACGAAAGACTGGAGTATACACTTTAGGTGTCTTTGGGAGAATGCTGCTTTTATTTTTATTACTTTAAATAGAAAATATTTATTTTCTCAGAATATAATTTCAAATTTTGTGTACATTTTGTCCTGTATGACTTAAAAGTTGAGCTATTGTTACAGGTTTATTCTCTAAGTAGAGGAGTAATTTTTTTTTCTATTTAGATTTTAAAATCAGTTAAGGAATGGTTGACTTGTAAAAGCTGATTTAACGCTTATTTAATTATTCTTTCTAACAACAAAGAGCAAAAATACTTTAAATATGTTCAAATCCAAAGTTTTCTTTAAGTTAACAGAATATGATTGATTTTTAGGATTGAATCAAGTTTCCTCTTTTATGGAAATCAAAATAGGGTCACCCCAATATTATATTTAAATTACCAACACACATTTTCTTTAGCTATTATGAAACATATTTTGAATATGTGTTGATTTTATTTGTGTTTTCACATAAATAAACAGGACATGAATTTGTTTGGATACTTTAATTACTGGAAACTGATTGGATTTAAGAGTAGAAAGTAGCCGTGGAAGGAATGAAGGAAAAAAAACCTAAATTGTGAAAAAAGATGCAACAAAATCAACCTTTTAAAATTAGAATCGGCATACAAGATGGCAAACCCCTAAACTAAGGGTGTCAATATTGGGTCAAAAAGGGGATGTTCAGTGAAATTCTGACCTATTTTATTTCTATTTTATCGACTTTCACATTTTCTTCATCTCTGTGATTTCATATTGTATTTGTGTTAATATGTTCTTCATTCTGTGCGTAACAAATATATGTTAAATATGACTTTCACTTTTTGAACTGAAATACTCTTTTTAAATCAAAATATTGATGATCTTTGAACTTGGTGAGATGCCCTGATACTGAAAAAAAACAACGACATTTGCTTTTTTCTGGGTATGGTTGTTTAAAAATATAAAAAAGCAGATTTGTTTCTGTTAAAATATTTCTCTTGTCAGCGGTTCAGGTAATAGGATCAACACATCCTAGAAGTAAGTTATTAACAATCTGCATATTTCTACTATTCTGGTCAATGTTTTCATATGTTCTCATTAGAAACCAGCATTGGAAAAACAACAGAGTTTGAGTTTGTTTTAAAATACCAAATATTAAAGAAAACATATTTAAAGATGTTGCTCACTGAAAACCATGTAATACTTGTTCTTTTTGAAATACGATCCGTCTGAGTTGCATATGTATGCTGCACAAAAATATTTTCTCCATCCGCCATCCTTTGCTTTAGCCACAGAAAAGAAATGGGATGGGAAAACGGGCGAGTCAGAAAAAGCCAGTCTCTTCTACGTCACATAGAAAATTAACATTCATAGCCCCACCACCAAATGAACCCAAATAGGAGGTGTGGATCTCAACCCTGATAAAAAGCTATTTTCATTTTACTCACAGGTTCATACAACTTTCTCACGAATAGATTATTATTTTTTTATATATAACAACTTCCTTTCAGCTCTTAGTCAGACAGGATATACTCGGCAGTAGTTATATCTGACCATGCACCGTTACTCCTTGATTTTTCCTTCAATCGTTTACAAAAAACACGCGCCCCCTGGAGGCTGAACTGTTCTTCACTCAAAGATAATCCTTTTAAATGTAGGATTTCTGATGCAATAGATAATTTCATCTTAAACAACAAATCAGATTCCATTTCCGGCTATGGGAGGCTCTGAAGGCTGTTATTCGGGAGAGATTATATCATATTCAGTAGGTTTCAATAAACATAAAAGAACGGAAAAAACAGCTAATGGAAAATATTAGAATCCTAGATGACATGCTTTTGGAGTCTCCATCCCTGGAGCTTGTTAAACAGAGACAAAACCTCCTAATGGAGTATAATTTACTTACAACGTATGAGACAGAAAAGTTATTGTTACAATGAAATGGCCATGTCTATGAACATGGAGAGAAAGCGGACGGCTGCTGGCTCACCAGCTCAAGAGTAGGACGGCACCTCAGCAAATCAGACGAATAAAAAAACCCTTTTGGGACAACTTACAGTAATCCCATCGGTCATCAATGAAACATTTACAAATTTCTACTCCAAACTCTATATGTCTGAAGCCTTTAACACTGACACTGATAGAATGTCATTTTTTAATAACTTGTAATTCTCCTGTATCTCCTTGGAGAAAGCAAGCTATTTGAACCAACCTTTGACAATTCATGAAATCAATGATGCAATTAAGTCAATGCACAACGGAAAAGCCCCAGGCCTGGACGGGTATCCTATAGGTTTTTATAAGAAATGAATTGATAAATTAAGCCCCCTTCTCCTCCAAATGTTTAATGACTCTCTCGCTCAGGGTAGCTTGCCCCAGACCCTCACAGAGGCCTCTATAATTCTGTTGTTAAAACCGAATAAAGATGGCTCAGAATGTGGCTCTCACAGACCAATCTCACTTCTGAATACTGATTATTAAATTTTGGCCAAGGTTCTTGCAAGGAGATTGGAATCTATTCTACCAGACATTATATCATCAGACCAGACGGGGTTATGAGAAATCGTCACTCCTTTTCAAATATCCGTAGACTTTTAAATGTACTTCTAACCCCAGGCCCTGCCCGAAGTGTCAGAGGTGGTGGTGTCTCTCGACGCCGAAAAGGCGTTTGACAAGGTGGAGTGGGGATACCTGTTTGACGTCCTTGGGAGATTTGGTTTGGGATCCAAATATATATCATGGATAAAGCTGCTATACACGTCGCCTAAAGCTTCAGTATGTACAAATGGAATGAGATCACAATACTTTACACTTTCCAGGTCTTCTCGTCAGCGATGTCCCCATGAGTCCCTTACTATTTGCTGTGGCAATCAAACCATTGTCTATGGCTCTCAAATCAGTCCGCTATAACCAGGGGATTTGCAGAGGTAACTCTAAACATGTGCTGTCACTCTATGCAGATGATCTATTGTTGTTTATCTCCAACCCTTTAACCACTATTCCCCCCGCATAATTAAATTATTAGATAGATTTTTCTGGCTATAAACTGTTCCAAAAGTGAGTGCTTTGTAATAAATAATCCAGCTCCGCAAATTGTGGACAGCAATCTACCTTTTAAGTTATCTGGTAGCAGCTTTAGATACTTAGGAGTGAATATCTGTAGACAGTTATCATCCATTTTTAAAACCAATTTTTTTTTTTTTTTACCTCTAATGGAACAGATTAAACTGGATTTAGAAAGGTGGAAGAATTTGCACTTAACAATTGCAGGCAGGATAAATTGCATCAAAATGAATGTGCTCCCACACTTTTTATGTCTTTTTCAGTGTCTACCAAAATATCTACCAAAATCATTCTTTAGTGCAGCTTATAAATTAATCTCATCCTTTATATGTAAAAATGGGGTCCCCAGGATTAAGCGTGGATTCCTACAAAGGGATAGATCAGAGGGCGGGTTAGCGCTCCCAAACTTAAGAAACTATTATTGGGCAGCCAACATTCACAAGATGATTCTTTAGGTCCAACAACCAACATTAAATAGTTGTGAACTAGAATCTAGCTCATGTCCTGCTTTACTCACATCTAAATTACCCATTCCGTCAACCCAATACACTCATAACCCTATTGTTTTTACTACCTTAAGGATCTGGTCTCAATTTAAACTTACCTTTGGATTTAAAGGAGCTTCTATTCATACTCCCATTTGCAATAATCATCTATTCGCACCCTCCAAAGTTGATGCTGCCTTCTCCATGTGACGTAGGTTGGGCCTTAGAAGTTTAACAGACTTTTATGACGATAAGGCCTTTACTAGCTTTATCAGTCTTTGCGAAAAGTTTAACCTTACACACACACAAACCTTTTTCGCTATTTCCAGATTCGGAACTACGCCAAGCTGAATATCCCCGTTTTTTCCAAACACCCCTCCAGATTCAGTCGTTGACCTAATTTTAGATATTTCCTAAATTAGGCCTAATTTCTAGAATATATACTTCTATATCCGAACTCTCCGAGACCTCACTGGACAAGATAAGAAGGGCCTGGGAAGAGGAGTGTGGTAGCCCGATAACTGATAATGAATGGAAGGAAGCCCTCTCTAGAGTAAATGGGAGCACATCTTGTGTAAGGCTGAGTTTAATACAGTTTAAACTGATCCATCGCATTTATTTCACCAGTGCTAAACTTTCTAAGATATATCCGATTGTCAGAGATACATGTAATAGATGTAACTTGTCCCCTGCAAACATGACACGCATGTTTTGGTCTTGTCCCCGTCTCTATGATTATTGGGAAAACATCTTCAATCATATGTCCAGAATTCTCAACTTCACATTACTAACGAGTTTGAAGATTGGTGTTTTTGGGATAATGCCAAATCATGAGAACCTCAGAAAATCGTCAAAAGATGTCATTGCTTTTACATCCTTACTGGCGTGGAGAAGAATACTGAGTTACTGAAGTAACTAAATAATTAACTCTGTGTTTGTCTATCTGTCTGAAGGTGCTCAAAAACCAATTTGACCTCTGACCCTCTTTTTTTTCACAGTATTACTATTAATTTGTTTATTTTTTTAATGTATGTGTATATATACTGAACACTGCAAAGACTTGTGTATTTCGAATAGTTTCTAGTATACTACCCTTGTGTTAACATTTGGTCTTGTAATATTGCGGACAGGGGAGGGTGGGGGTTTGAAAGGATTTATATATATATATATATATATATATATATATATATATATATATATATATATATATATATATATATATGTTTGTTTTTAAAAAAAAGAGGAAAATTCTACCTTTCTGTGTCAATTGTTCTGTTTATTCTTGTGTAATGAATAAACATATGTAAAAAAAAAAAAAAAAAAAGACTTGATACCAAATGGCATTTTCGCAACTAAGACATAATCAACCAAACAGAAATTTCCTTATAAGATAAACACGTCTAAAATATGGGCTGGGCCGTCACGGGGGGAAATCTGTACTTTGCTAACACAGGTTGAAGTGTGGAGGGTGTGAAATCATAAGAAATTAGACATGTTTTTATATCACACAAAAATGAGCCTGAATACAAAATTATTCTGATATAAAAAACATTTTGTAATTTATTTCAATGTTTTATATTCCTTTTATTTCTAATTGTATTTTGCAGAGGTGGATAGTACTAATGACTTGTACTCAGTTACATTTACTTTTTCTGGGAATAAAATACTTGTGGTTGTGGTTTTACTACACTGTGCTTTTTTCTTTTACTTGAGTTACATTATAATGAAGTATTGCTATTCTTACTTGAGCAGTGGTGAGTAATAGAAAAGGTATAAGGTAGAAACTATATACATTTAGCCAAAGGTAGGGATTTTGACTATAGCGGCCTACCGTGAATAGTGCATTTTGATGATGTCATCAAGCTGTCGGCAAGGAGGATAAACACTAATGTTCAGTGTTTGTCTTTACATATTGCAAGTTTAAAATGTGTTGTTTTCCATTTAACAGAAAAAAACCCTGTTGTACTTAAAGCATTTTTAATTCAAATACGTGCAGGTTTATTTTTGTGCAATATTACATTTATAAAGTAAGTAACCAGGAAAGCGGACAATTTTGAACTTTGCGTTTCTTTTATAACATTTAGCGTTTAATGTATTTAAAATATTTTAATATTTATGTTGGAGAATTTGTGTGTTGCACTTTTTTTTTAACAAAAATTAGAACATTTTTAAAATGCATTTTGCACAATTCCTGTTCTTTAAATGGCATTCTAAACTTTTTTGAAGTTCTGCTGCAATGTATCTGAAAAGTGAGAATGTTCATAAACTGTCATTTTAACTTATATAAAGAATATATTGCAACAGATATCGTTACCGCACACGCTTTAGATTATATAGCAATAAAGATTTAAAGCAATATTGCCCAGCCCTATACTTGAGTAAAATTTCTGGATCCTCTACCCAGCAGAAGTAACTTCACTGAAAGAAGAAAAAAACATGGTTCCACCCAAACTGCACAAGATGCAAAGACAAAACCGACATTTTATGTTCAAGTGAGACCTCTTGTTAGTTCACCAGCTTCGTTGTTCTAAGTTTATTTTCTATCTGCTGAGCCATTTGGAGAAAAGATAGAAAATACACTATATTGTCACTAGAAGTATACTTTCCGGGGTCTAACATATTTATACATTACCTATTGTATTAGTTTAATACGTTTTATTTCGAAAAAAGATAATTTGCAAAGGTGCTTCTGATGTTTTAATTTATATTGTTTCTTTAAAATACCAAACTTTGCACAATACTTTTTTTTTTTTTGTCTGACATAATTTTCTAAATATTAACTCAGATGTTTTGATCAGTTACTCAAATACTTTTTTACTCTAACTTGAGTATTTTTCTTGCATGGTTACTTTTGTGTATTTTTGGGTACTCCATCCATCTCTGGGCTTTTGGTGAAAAAGTACGACAGGTTGTTTTGTTTTTGTGTTCAGCAAGAAAGTATATGCGTTTGGAGAGGAGCAGGGACGGATTCTTGATTCTCGTTCCCGTAAAAGGTTTTCACACAGAGGGAGATTTCATGCCTCTGGAAAACTTTCTACTCGGAATCCAAACCATGCTGGTGTAAAAAAAAAAAAAAACTGTCTGTCTCCTCCCACAGGAGCTTTAACGAGCAGCCCCGGTGCGCGGCAGGTAAGTAAGCCCCGCCCACGGCGCGGCGCGGCGCCGCCCCACCTGTCAGCCTCACACTGCAGCCGGTCAGTCGGCAGCAGAGCAGCGCAGACGCCGAGCAGCGAGCAGGTAAGAGGCCGACGTTCCACCTGAGCGAGCCGGTTGGGTTTTACCCGCTGGGGTCAGGAGAGGAGAGGAGAGGAGAGGGAAGGGAAGGGCTCCTTAAAGGGACCGCAGCTAACCAACACCACACCTGTCTGAGCTGCAACAGGTGAAACTAAACTCGAAATAACAACTGTTACATTTAGCCAAATTATGAAGAAAACTGAAACATTAGGGCTGAACTTAGTTTTTAATCCTATCAGCCCATCTTTATATTCCAGTTTAAACACTTTAAGGCTACTGACACCAATCAAACCCAAGGATGTCAGTGACACAGTAACTCTAGATTCCTCCAGGACCGTAACCTGCCGGGTGACAGCTGATAAATCCTGTTTCTACCATAAATGCTTTGATAAATAATATTGTAGTTTGTTTTTTTGTTGTTTTTTGACTCTGTTGGTGCCAGCCAGGACAGAGGTGAACTTTGCCACATCAGATGGTGGTGCTATCAGGAGGAATTTGTGATGCATGCTGGCTTTATTTGTGTGTGTTGCTCTATGACGAATGAATGGAATCAGATCTTTTTTTTTTTTTTTTTTTGGTTTGTGTGTGCAGACCAAATTCATCTCACGCTTTGTGTTGAGCAGTAAAACAAACAGTTTGAGTGTTTTCTTTCCAGTCCAGCTTTTTTTTCATGCTGGAAAATCATTGAGTGTGTCTGAATTAAATCAATAAAAAAAAAATGTATTTGATCCCAGAGGGAAATTATGTCGTTGCAGCTCATACTATTCAAGCTTCTTCAAGGAGTTGCTGTAGATGCAGAAGGGATGTCCTGTAGCAGTCTGTGTTACAGCGACACTGAAGAAGCCTCTGACTGAAGGCGCTCTGTTGTTGTATGACTGTCTCATGAAGGGGATGCTCAGGGTAGTTCGTATTAAGTGTTCAAAACTGATTATTTTTAATATAAATTAAATGACAGGAACATAAGAGTTTGGCGTGCTGCCCGGACGTTTTAAGGGACGGACCGGTGAAAACATCATGTTTCATTCATGCTTCATTCCTGAACAAGGTATCTGACCAAAAGCTGGAGAAGAATAAATCACCTTCGCAGATTGAAGTGTGCGGATTTCCTTTCTTTTCTGGTAGTCCGTCCCCTAAAATCTCCAGGCAGCACATCAAACTTTTCTGTTCCTGTCTTTCAATAATTGTAAAAAAAATAAAATAAATTGATTTTGAACAAACTTTTCGGTTCCTGTAATTTATTAATTATTTAAAAAATAATTGATTTTGAACAAAGTTTTCTGTTCCTGTAATTTAATAATATTTTTTTTTTAAATTGATTTTGAACTAACTTTTCTGTTCCTGCTATTCAATGATTATTTTAAAAAGAATTGATTTTGAACATAGGAATCTCTAACAATTTGGCACGTTTCAATAGTGAATCAGCACACCGCTAATTCTTAGTCTTGTTATAAAAGATCTTGTAGAGATTCTTGCTTTCATTTCAGTTCATGTCTCTATTACAGTTGACATATTTCTACTTGATATCTGATCGTAGGTAGCCTGTGTCTACACGTTGAAGGTTTAACTGAATGATTTTGGGCCACTGTTGTACTGCCACAGGTTCAATAGAGAATAGTTTTTTAATGAGTTATGTAATTTCATAGTTAGCTGTTGGCGGAGAAAATCCGTACAAGACCCAACCTGTGGCTGACCCTGACGGTGAAACTCCATCCTTCACACCGGTGAGCCTTGCTGCTCACCGTTTTCTCAGAAGCAATCAGAGGGCTAGTCCGACTGTACTCTGGACTCTGATAAGCAGAACCGCACAGGTGTTGTCTATGTTTCACCTGGAAGGTAAAAGGTGAAGCCTCCACAGTGAAAATCCGTGAGTTGCTTCAGAACAATGCAGGGATCATTGTCTAGACGGGGGCTTTTCATCGTTGGCATCGCGTCAGCCTGCATGTAACTGCAAGACCTGCAAGCTGGGAAATGATGTTTTATTTTATTAATTTGTTTTTAATGCTTTGCTGTGTTGCAAGTTGGCGGCACAAATAAAGATCTTAGACTCTCAGCTTGGCTGAAGATAGCGTCACTATTTACACTGGAAGATCTTTAAAGATGCCAAACCCTGATTTAGTATGCTGTTGGCTCTATTTCATTAGGGAACGTTAATAACTGAGTTGCAGGATGGTGTTGTCAAGCAGATTGATGTGGAAATTGTAATTCTAGTTAATAATTAGAAGTTTGATTTAATGACAAAAGCTGTGTTCAGACTTTGCCTCTGGTTGCTGTTTTTGGTAATATGTCATAGGGATGCGCAATATGGACTTAAAAGGTTTGTGTATTTATTGTGAAAGTGATAAGTGATGACAAGAAGTATGCATTCTTTCTATGCAATATTTCGATATCTACAAACAGATTCCTACCCTTAAAAAATGAAACAACAAGGAACCACTTAATAACTAAATAGGCTTCTTCAGGACACCAGTTACGTTATGTAGTACGATTCTATCGTTTAAAGGGACGAATTAATCTTTTAATCATCATTTCAAAGATAGCATATTTATGTTTATTGGTTCTCTTTGTAGCCAACACTAACAAAAAAGTGTAAATCTAAAATGCCAAAAATATTTGCCGTTTTTGGATTTTTTTGGAATTTGCAGACATTCTGTATAATTTAACCTTGACTCAATAAATATAAATCACACTGACAATAAATGCAACGATAATTGCCCATATTTAATCTGTAGAAACAAGTTTGCTCCATTTGGTTGAGAACAGATTAAATTGAAATTTGGACTGCAGCTACAGTTTAACTGTAGAGTAATCTTCGAACTAATAAATGGTGAACTAAGATTTTACACAAAATTTGATTAAACATATCAAAACAGATTGTTTTTTGTGCCTTTTTGAACAAATGAGCTTTTAGTTTTAGCTCCAAAAGCTAAAGTAGCATGTTGCCAGCATCTTAGCAACTTATTCTAGTTTCTTAATCATATTTGACTATTTGTTTTCATTCTGGTGCTTAAAAGATGTTTTTTTTAATTTTAGTCTATAGCACATACGTCTGTTAGTTAAAAATAACATTTATTATTATTATCATTATTATTATTGGAGAGTTTTTTTGGGTTAAAGTTTTAGCGGGCAAAAAGATGTCTAGCTAACTAGCCACACAAAGGACTAGCTTATATCAAAGACTAGGGGTCAGTGTACTCACCATGGTACATTTTACTGCTTTTAGTGTACACTTTGTCATATTTACTGTGTTCTACGCTATTTTCAAAAGCTCAAACAACTTTTTATCATTAACATGTAAAGGTATGCCTAAAGTTGCTGTTAGCTTAAGTTGCTACATTTGCTAGTTCGACAGAAGCATTATTATTGTTATTATACTTATTTAGCATTGATGGTATATAAGTAGAATAATCTGAGATGCTCAATTCAATTTTCAATTCTGTTTATTTATATAGCGCCAATTCACAACAGATGTCATCTCAAGGCACTTAACAAGAAGTCATTTCAATACAATTATACAAACATTCCAATCAGTTAAAAAGTTTCCTATTTAAGGAATCCCAGCAGATTGCGTCAGTCATTGGCGTGAGGTTGGGCCCCGTTGATGCAGACTTTCCAACCACAGCAATCCTTCAGCAATCCCTCATAGTGAGCAAGCATGTAGCGACGGTGGAGAGGAAAAACTCCCCTTTAACAGGAAGAGACCTCCAACAGAACCAGGCTCAGTAGGAGCGGCCATCTGCCACGACCGTCTGGGGGTTTGAGAAGACAGAGCAGAAACACAGAAGGAACAGAAGATCTGATATAAGAGAACTTTCTATGTTACAGAAAGTAAAAAGTTAATAACAGGACACAGTGGATGTTCAGTTACTGGGAGGATCATCCCAGTCGATGCCCCCCGTCCAACAGGGCATTGCAGCCAAGCAGGATACCAGACCAGGTATATCTTCTATGGAGAGAAATACACTGAGAGAAAACAAAGTTAACAGTCGAAATAACAGAATGTACTGTAATACAACTGGAGAGTAGTAAGAGAAAAGGAAGTAGCAGAGTGAAGAAAATTGGTAAGTCTGTCCTCCAGCAGTCTAAGCCTATAGCAGCATAACTACACAGATTGCTCAGGATGACCTTAGCCACTCTAACTATAAGCTTAATCAAAAAGGAAAGTTTTAAGCCTGGCCTTAAAAGTAAACAGAGTGTCTGCCTCACGGACTAAAGCTGGGAGCTGGTTCCACAGGAGAGGAGCCTGAGAACTAAAAGATCTGCCTCCCATTCTACTTTTAGAGATCCTAGGAACTACAAGTAAACCTGCAGTCTGAGAGCGAAGTGCTCTGTTAGGAACATATGGAACAATTAGATCTCTGATGTATGATGGAGCTGATTATTATGGGCTTTATATGAAAGAAGGAGAAACTTAGATTCTATTCTGGATTTAACAGGGAGCCAATGAAGGGAAGCTAAAGCAGGAGAAATGTGATCTCTCTTTTTAATATTCATCAGAACTCTTGCTGCCGCATTTTGGATCAACTGAAGGCTTTTAATGGCATTTTGTGGACTTCCTGATAGTAAAGAATTACAGTAGTCCAGCCTTGAGGTAACAAATGCATGGACTAGTTTCTCAGCATCACTCCTGGACAGGATGTTTCTAATTTTAGCAATATTCCTGAGGTGAAAGAAGGAAATCCTAGAAACCTGTTTAATATGGGATTTAAATGTCAAGTCTTGGTCAAAAATAACGCCGAGGTTCTTTACGTTATTACTGGGGGCCAATTTAATGCCATCCAGATGAAGTGATTGACTAATCAGTTTCTGTTTTAGAACTTCTGGTCCAAAGACAGAAACTTCTGTCTTGTCAGAATTTAAGAGCAAAAAGTTTAGATTCATCCATGTTTTCTCAAGGATTTTGGATAAGAAAGGAAGGTTAGATATAGGTCTGTAATTCACTAAGTCATCTTGATCAAGGGAAGGTTTCTTGAGTAAAGGTTTAATTACAGCTATTTTAAATTCCTGTGGTACGTATCCGTTTACTAAGGATAGATTCATCATATCCCAAATGGGGCCAGGAACCAAATGGAACATTTCCTTAAATAATTTGGTTGGAATTGGGTCCAACATACAAGTTGAAGGTTTAGATGAGGCTAATATTTTTGATAATTCCGAAAGCTCGACTGAATCAAAACAGCCTAAGCACAAATGAGGTTCTACAGTTCTTTCCGATGCTGCCTCATTTACTCAGGAAGAAGTAATCATGTTTATTTTTAATAGAATTAATTTTATTTATGAAGAATCCCATAAAATCATCACTGCTAATAGCTGGAGGAATAGTTGGCTCAACAGAGCTATGACTGTGTAAGTTTGGCAACTGTACTAAAAAGAAACCTAGGATTGTTTTTATTTGCCTCTATTAATGATGAAAAATATGCTGTTCTAGCTTGTCGAAGGGTCTTTTTATACAGCAGTAGACTGTTATTTCAGGTTAAATAGAAATCCTCTAGGTGTGTAGAGCGCCATTTTCTCTCCAACTTCCTAGTATTCTGCTTTAAAGTACGCAACTATGCATTAAACCAAGGAGTCAGCCTCCTATGGCTAGCCACTTTCTTTTTTAAGGGGGCTACACTATCTAATGCCAAACGCAATGAGGACGTAACGCTGTGAACCAGACCATCAATTTCTGAAGGGTTAGAGATAGAATTGCTGCCATCCACTGTGTTACACTGAGACACTAAGGAAAGTAAGAATGGAACAGATTCTTTAAAAATTGTTACAGCATTGTCTGATAAAGTTCTACTATGATGAAATTTTCTTTCAGATTTAAGATGGTCAGTTAAAGTAAATTCAGAAGTTATTAAGAAGTGGTCAGACAGGACCGGGTTATGTGGGTGGACTGTTATTTCCTCACACTCAATACCGTATGTCAGTACAAGGTCCATGTAGCTTTCTTTATTTTATATGGATATACTTGTTAATATATAAACATTTTCGAGCATATTAAGCCATTAGCACCCAATTTTGATGTGATGAGCTAAATACATATATTTATCCCACATTTACATCCAAACCTAGGCATCCATAAATCCCACTGACAATCCAAACTTAGCCTAATTTTATACTTGACATCTGTAGAAATCAAAACGTCTTCAAATATTGTTGTTAACATATTTAGACATTAGCCATTAGTATATGTAGCTATTAGCACCTAATTCCAGTGCTGTTGGCGAAATGCAACCATGAAATATTTATATCTGAACCCAAACATCTAAAAATCAAACTTTCTGACTAAATTTAGTTCAGTCTCCTCCCTGATATCTAAGTATAATTTAGATGTTTTTAATTTCAATGTCAGGATATTCAGAATTTAGAATTCAGACTCTTAAAGCTAAACTTATTAAAATTTTTAAATATACCTATACATCTAAACATCCTAATATAGAAACACATTTTAGCTCAGTGTGAGCCTATATAGTGGATGAGTCAATTAGCTATTAATCAGTATTTTTGCCCTCATCAACAATCATTTATTAACAGATTTAGTCATGATCACCAACTCTCGTGTTACCTGATAAACATTTTCATCCAAACCAAATCTTAAAATCCCACTTTTATGTTTGGTATTTATTGATCATTTAGATGTCTCATATTTTCCCTTTTTAACTATTAGCATATTTCACATTAGGATATTTTAAACAATTTCTACCTGATTCAACCAAAAATTAACATTTTTAATTGGAGCTCAACTCTTAGGAGACATTTTTTCCACTTTTGTCCTTGATATCGTTAGTCTAGCTGTCTTTAAATATCTGGTAAGTATATTTAAGAAGATAAGCGATAAAAATATTTAGCCATCAGCACCACATTCCAATCATACTGCTATTTAAATATAGCAATCTAGTTCCAACAAGTAGACAAAATGTGGTCAAATGTTCATTTTAATAAACCGTTAGCATGTCAAATTGTAATTAGCATACTTAGCAAACATCTATTAGCATAGAAAGCCATCGGTGCTGATTCAGCCAGGAGTTCATATTTTAACTACATTTAGCCAACTTTGTCAAAGATGACAAAATTAAATTTTCGGTGCATTTTGGATGTTTTGTCCAAAAATGCTTAAAGGAGACAGATCCCCAAATCCCCAAATGAATTACTTCACATTGGTGAATGGTAAAAATCCCTCAGGCTAACAGATCCCTTTAGCGATAACTCACAGTAAATACTTTTTTTTTTTTTAAACAGTATTTTCATCAAGACTGAGCGCTTCGAACAGATGAAATCGGTTTTAACTGTGAGCTCAACGGGTGCAGTGACTGATAAACAACCCTGGTTCTCTTTTGGTGGGAAGATTCATCATCTAGAAACCAATGAGGTAATGAGAAAAAGCCATCAGATGCCTCTTTGAGGTGTTCCTCATACCAGACAGTTCAGCCTATAATGAGAATAGAGACAGACAAAGAACACAAAAGACAGGCTACACTAAACCCAGAGGGGGAAGAGGCTAAATACTTTTACTAACGAGTGAGGCATTCCTTTCTAAAATCCTCCTTTAGACACAATAAAACACATCACAGGTAGCAGGGACTGAATGCCTCTGCAAACAAGAAAGATCAAGGTTTAACTCCAAGCCTTATATGAAAAAGGAGGAACAACATATAAATATCCAAAATGAGAATTTAAGACCCCCCAAACTACCAAATAAACTGAATTGTTAACCTGGTGTTTGTGAAAGAATAGAGAGAATGTCCCTAAAATTAGAATTTCAGCTTCAAGTTACAATAAACACTAACTGAGATTGTTCTGCAGAGCTGCACCAACAGCCCATCGGATGGGTTAAAGGCTAAGCAACTTTGTTTGTATAGCAACACCTTCAACAACAAGGTGATTCAAGGTGCTTTACATGATTTAGAGGTAAAATAAAAATAGCAGTAAAACACAGACAAAGCATATAAAGTAAAAACAGCAATAAAGCAAGAAGCACACACAAAACATGATGCATCAAAGCATGACTCAATGGCAGCTCTAAACAAACACGTTTTTAGCTGTGATTTAAAAGAACTCAGTGTTTCAGCAGCTTTGCAGTTTTCTGGAAGTTTGTTCCAGATTAGAGGAGCATAGAAACTGAAAGCTGCTTCTCCATGTTTGGTTCTGATTCTACGGCGGCTGTAGCTCAGTGGTGGAGTTGTCAGCCTGCAACCCAGAAATTGTGGGTTCGATTCCAGCTTCCACCTGCTACATGTCGTTGTGTCCTTGGGCAAGACACTTCACCTACCCGCCTACTGGTGTTGGCCAGAGGGACCGATGGCGCAAGGGCAGCTGTGGCTATAATCATAGCTGCTTCCACCAGTGTGTGAATGTTAGAGTGAATGAATAATGGAGTTGTAAAGGGCTTTGAGAGATTCAAAAGCGCTATATAAATGCAAGCCATTATTATTATTCATTAGGGATGTTGAGTAGACTGGAATTAGAGGACCTGGGTGGTCTGGTGGGTATTGTAACAGTAGATCTTCTACATATTTTGGTGGTAAGCCATTCAATGATTTATAAACTAGTAAAAGTAACTTTACCAAAAAAGGGTTTTTGGTAAAGGTAAACGTATGAGATAGTTGTCACCTATAGAGTGCAGAACAAAGAGCAGAGAAGCAGCCGCAAACACAGACCATACCTCCCACCTTTAAAACAAAACAAAAACCCATCCCGACAGCAGACAGACTCCACCCTGCAGCATGGAGCTCCAGTTCTCCTCTCAGAACTGCAGCTGGCTTTTTACGTTCCCTCAGTTCGTTTACTGGACCTTCAGAATCAGACAGGAGCCAGAATATTACCCATCGGGACCCCAATCTTAAATAAGAAACATAAGATTTCAGGGTACAAGAAGAAGCCAAAATAAAAAAAATGTAAAAAAAAAAAACCACCCCCCTGTTCCAGCAGCTCGACTCCGCTGCATTTCAACCAGGTTGCGGTCCCACCGGTTTGGGATCATTCTCCTGTTTTAGAGCCAGTCTAGGCCAAGCTCGACGTGTCGGACAGACGGAGATGGACAGATAGAATACTTTGGTATGCAGAGGAGCTCATGGACCTCTTAATGACTGCAAAACGAGCCCACATCATCATACCACCACCGCTGTGCCTCACAGTTGGCACGAGGCGCCGTCTGCCGATCTGCTCTGTTCGTTTTTGTTTCCTTCAAACATGGTGCCGTCCACCATACCCAGACATCTCCACTCCGGCCTCATCTGCCCAGAGGAGACTGGTCCAGATCTGCTGGGATGTGTTCACTCATCCACTGGCTCCACTGTTAAGCAACATATCGAATTCTAAGTCCTTCTTTTCACCTTCATCCACCATCCAACTCACTGTCCCGTCTTGCAGTTTTAGCTTCCGGAAATCTCTACCTCCTGCCACCCGAAACTCTCACTCTCTGTCCGCTTTAAAATCTAGACAGGAAACCCACCAGTTTAAGACCACCTACTGTTTACGAGCTCTGCTCCCGTGTTGCTCTTGTTTTTTCTGGTTTGTTTTGGAGTTTTTGAGAGTCTTCTTTTGATGTTGTTTTAACTTCCTTTGGCTATTTTCTCTATTTATTGCTGTAAAGTATCCTTGTGTGCCTTGAAAGGCACTTAATAATAATAATATTACATTTTATTTCTATTATTATAATAAATCCCGTAGACGCAGTGAAGATGGAGGTACTGCTTCTGAATTTTGTTCATTCCTCTGTGGTATCTGCATTATCTAAGGTCCGCTCTCTGTCTCCTCATTACAACAGCGTTAAGAGGTTGCAACACCAGGTATGTCAGAAATACTATAAGATCATCTCCTTACGTTTATGACATAGCTGAAGGCTAAGGCAATGGTGGTTTTTGAGAACAAACAACTGAAGGCAGGTATCAGCAGGGAGGGAGGTAAGCTTTGTAAAAACAGTGACATCAGCCTTTTAAAGTCTCTCACAGGTGAGGTTTATGTCATTTGAACCACTCCTAAAAAGGAAGCCAATTTACGCCCTCAATCAGCAGCGAATAAAAATGCTCTGTTCAAGGTGGGATTGGAAAAAGTAAAAAAGTAAAAAATAAGGACAATGAACCGGATGTTTTACCTCCGATAACAGGCTTCTGGAGGCACATGTCGCTTTTTAGGCTCTCCACAGTGTTTCACAAATCACCAAAAATAAAAAGATAGTGTGCTGTCTGAGTATTTTTGTAATATAAAATGAAATCTAAATTGCAAGTGATAGCAAAAAACGAGAACGGCACAAGAATTCATTTTTTTCCTGTTTTGTCATTAGGTCACACACTATATGTTGTCGTTTGGTTGTCATCAGGAGTCGTGTTAACTGAATATTTTCCGTATTTCACCGTTTTATTTTGATACGATGACGGACAAATCTGAAGGCCGTCTGTCATTTTGAGATATTGCAATCCACACCCCTGATTGGTAACTGAATTATTCAACAACAGATTCCCATGAGAGCGTCTCACCGTCCTCTATGCTTCTCGCTAACCGGGAGCTGACAACGCGCTGAAGAGTTACTGAGGGCTCCTGACTGCGGCGGTTACACGTCGCTGCAGCTTAACCACTGATTGCTGCAGGATTTCCTCCCGCTGAAGCGATCAGAAAGGCCGCCAAATTCTGATCACTTCAACTGGAGAAATGTTCCCCGATTTTAAAATTTTGGCTTTAGTGATGCTAGTAATTCCCCGTCTCCAGCGAGGCAGCAGATTCAGCCTCCATTGAGCAACAAGCAGGAGCGCCGTTCAGCTGGAGAAAAGTTCATAATTAACACATGTAGCTTATTAATCTGCTCGACGTGTGATGGCACAATGTGGATTCTCTGTTCGGTTTGAATGAATGAAAATTTATAACTAAATATGTCATCATTTTAAAAATTGCTGAGTAAAAATAGATTATGACCGGATTTTCGGTCATTCAAAAAAAGAAAAAAACAAAGTTCTAGCGCGACCTCTGTTTTTCCATAGATACCGAAGTCATCAATTTATATTAACTCTCTTCCTCTAAAAGTTTATTTTTCCTTCTGAAACCCAATAATAGAAATAACATTTTTAGAGTCGGTGTTGATGAACTCGATAAGCGTGTAGCCTTTGGGGAACAAAGGGCAAAAATAGCTCCCGGCGTTGCAGGATCGATCGGTAAAAGGCATCATTGGGGTTGAAATTAGAAGCTTAAGTGCGTACAAGTTTGAAAAAAAAATAAAAAATACTGGATGTTTTTTGTTTTTGAAAAAAACAGTGGCTGAAAGGAAGTGAAAGGAAACGAGTTTTACAAGGAAACAAACCGTGAAGCAAAAATAATCTGCTTCTTCATGCAAGTTTGGTGAGATTTAAAAAACACTTTCATTACATTTCCCAGTCAAAACCGCCAAGTTCTGTGTTGAATTCAACAAAATGAAAACCTTAAACATGTGACTAAAGTATTTGTTTTTCAGATAATTAGCACCATGTTAGCATTCTGCATCCCAGCACAAAACCAAGACCAAGCCTGGAAACGGTCCATTGGGTTTGTAAAGAAACAGCAAAACAAATAAAGCCGATCCAAACAAAGACAGTAAAATGGGTCTGTTCACGTCTGCTGGACATTACCAATAACACAACCACTAGACCTGTAAAGCAGAGGTCTTGTCACAACACTGTTCAAACGCCCGATAATGGAGAAAAACAATGCACAAACCATTAGCATAACTTGTCTGCAACAGCCATTGAGTCCGCTAAGCAACCTGTAACCTGAGCAGAAGCAACAAGGACTGGAAATACCAGGTAACTGCATTTATTTAGTAAAAACAATTATTGGAAAAACAAACGTTTCACAGGTGAACTCCTGTCCTACATTATGATCTTGTCAATATATTCAACAACAGGTCAGTGGGACATGGAAAAAAAAATCTGGTGTTTCTACGGGTTAAAACATTAGGAGAAACGGACTGAATAAATAAAAGGGAGAGACTTGTTGGTGGGTGTGTGCCGAGCAAACCTGTGAGAGAGAACAGTTGTGTTTTCCCGTTGGTCTGGTTGGTTTACTTCCTGGGCTGAAGGGAAGGGAAAGAATGTGGTCCCATTAAAACGCATTACAAACACAGAAAGACTCTGTGTTTGTGTTGGGTGTTTGAAACTAACAGAAGATTTAATTATGAGTTACAAACAGGACAGAGGAGGCATAGTGTCCAACACCATGAGACAAAGTGATGAAAACAAAAGACCTGAAAGTGAATGAAGGAAAACGGCGGAAGTAAAGATGATACAGGAGGGATGCTGAAAAGCATTCTGCAACACATAAAAATAGGATTTTTATGGTTTTTGGTATAGCTTCCACCTATTAGCCTAGATTATGTTAAATATACACAACTGGACCAATTACAGCCAGTGTGATATATCTGACAGACCATATTTCCTACTTTTTAAAAAGGGAATAAGTCAGACTGTTCCCACACGTCACTTTCATTCATGTTTCACTGCAAAAACAAGAGAAACATTTTTTGCTTCACATGCTAACCAAATTTTATCATTAGCAGCTACAACTATAGCATGATACTACCTACTAATGTTACAATACAAATTAGGCCAACAATACAATAATTACTATATAGGAATGTTGGAGTTCCACAGGGTTCTGTGCTTGGACCAATTCTGTTCACCATATATATGCTTCCAATTGGTAGAATCATTAGACAGCATGGGATAAATTTCCACAGCTATGCAGATGATACACAACTATATTTATCCATAAATCCTGATGAACCCAGTCAGTTAGGTAGATTACAGGCATGTCTGGAAGCCATAAAAACATGGATGAATCTAAACTTTTTGCTCTTAAATTCTGACAAAACAGAAGTTGCTGTCTTTGGCTAAATATGCTAAGGGCTAATGGCTAAATATGCTAAGGGCTAATGGCTAAATATGACCATGGCTAGTAATGGTAGATGGTAAATTAACGAGAATTAGCTAATTGTGCAAATGGACAGTTAGGCTAATGCTTTAAAAACTTAAAATGATAAGCGTTGCCAATAACTAACTTTTATTATAGATGTTTGCTAAGTTTCTGTGCGCCGGTGTTTAGCTGAGAAAGATAAAAATAACTGATTTCTGCACCCAGACCACAAAGACTGAGGTAGTTTTAGGTTCCTAGAGTTTTTGATAAATACAGTGTGAAATTCTGGTTCGATAAGCACTACAACTAGACTCACAGTTTGATCACGTGTGAGGCTCTTCTTCATGCACATTTTGATTGCTACCAGTGTGGGTATGCGGTATATGAGATCAAGAAGGGCGAGTGGTTAGATAGCTGTAAGAAGAATGGCAGGTTTGACGGGAGACATTTTAGGAATTAGGGCGTGCTTCCTAGACATCAGATGGACCCATTCAAACCTGTTTTCTATGTTAACATGATGTTCTCTCAAACTGTTGGATGCTTGTTTGGACCCTCGTACTTGACTCCTGGTGGACCTTCTCTGATATTACTCATGTGTTTTCTCCTCCTTTAGATGTTTGTTTATTTCCTTGAACGTGTCTTTGGTTGAGTAACTCTGATGCGCACAAAAAAACTGGGATGTTTTTAGTGTTTTCTAAAAACCTCCTGCAATACATTACACGTCACAGTCGGGACGTCTTGATTAAATTATTTAGTCAGTGAATCGTTTGAGTTTTGGTGTGTCTACCACCAACGAGTCTCCATGTGACACCATGTCACTCTGGACACTATTTATCTGTAATTTGCACCAAAGAAACCAGAACACTGAACCATCTTTGCACTTTTCTGATTGCTTCAACATCTACAGCATCAAATATTAATATTTAAAAATAAAGAAGTTTGTGGTTTAGGATGAGGGGAACCAACACTGTTGTGGAAAAACATGAATACAGAGTCCTGCGAATACTGGACCGCCTATTCGCGGTCCAGTATTCGCAGATTTTTCTGTGAAACGTGACTCTTAAGTTATTTGCCTATTCAGATTTTTCTTTATTTTATTTGTTTTGTGGTGCACATCTAAAATATAAGAAAGAAAATTCACCTTGGGAGGCTGGAATACTAATATAAAATACTCCTGGACTTGCTATTGGCTGTCGTTTACAAAGGAGCCAATCCAGGAGCGGCTTTTATTTTCCGCTGCCGCTGATTGGCTGTACCTCAAAGAGCGGAAAGAAAGAAGACTGTTGATGTTCGCTAGTGCTGAGATGGTTTCCACCTACGGTATTGAAGCATATTAAGGTATATTTGGTGTTTGAACTATTGAAATAGGCAGTTTTAAGCATTTTTAGTGGGAAGTCTCAAGTATTTGGGGATTTCAACTATTCGCCCGTTGCTGGGGTCCCTACCCCCCGTGAATATTGGGGCGTCCACTGTAAACTGGGGCTCAAAGTTTCTACTCAGCTCTTTGTGATTTATTTATTTTTTACTTAATTTTTATTGCCGACAAGTCACATTACATGTCTCCATTGGGATTTTGTACAAGCATGTCGTTTGTTTTTTTCCCCCAATAAACAAAAGATATGAATGAACAAATGAACGAGACGACAAAACAGCACGGGGCATTTTAAATAATATACATAAAGCGAAAAAGTACTAACAGGAATAGAAATAAGCATACTTGCAGGTATAACCGCAGTCAAATTCAAACAAGACTATAAGAAAAAATAAACAGATAAATAAATAAATAACAAACAAAGCTACATGGTGAAATAAATAATATTCCTGGTCAGGATAACCAAAGCTGTAGTCTGCTCTGTGCAATCAGCTGGTTAGTCATCCAAAGACTGAGCGGAGTTAACATAGGAAAGGAAGGGGCCCCAGATCTTTGTTTTTGAAAATTTTTCATCCTTCCATGAAGGTTAACAATTAGACAAATAAAAACACAGCTGTTAGTATCAGGAAAACATGATGCATGGCAATAAAACGGACTTGGTAAAAGCTATAAAACTTAAATGTCAGAATTAAAAAAAAACAACTCGGCTGGATGAGGTAAGCACCAGAGGTGTGGACTCGAGTCATTCATTTTTTAACTTTAGACTTGACTTGGGGGGGGCAGGGGGAAATGAAAAAAACGTTCAAAGTCTTGTGACTTGGGATTGGACTTGATCTTGAATCTGTTTACTTGAAAAGACTTGATATTTTACCCAAGGAATTAAGTTTAAAACACCTATTATTTCAAAATTGCGCGCTTTTTAGTCGTTTCAGTCATGCATCAACATATTTTAAAAAGAAACACGTGGTCTATGATTTAAATTGAACACACAATTTCAACTTTTTTTTTTTTTTTTTTACGACTCAAAATTCGATGTTTGAGACTTGAGACTTGACTCGGGACTTGAGGGAATAGCGTAAAATGGTAACTGGCCTGTACATTTATATCGCTTTATCCCAAAGCGCTTCACGCTACATTCACGCACACATACACCTCTGCCGAAACACTGGCGCCACCTTCTGACCACCACCGGTAGGCAGGGCGGGTGAAGTTTTTTTGCCCAAGGACACAACGACCGAGACGGACAGGGCGGGGGGGTTAGAACCGGCAACCCTCCGGTTACAGAACGAGCTCCTTTACCTCCAGAGCCACGGTTGCACACAGGGTACATTTTCTAAGCAGGCGTCCCTAAATGGATGATTAAAGATGGATAATCTTACAGGTTTTAAGGCTTGTTGTTTGACATTGTTTTGTTGGGAGTAGCAATTTGGCCCATTTCTTTAAAACTGCTGGGTGTGAAGCTGAACTCTCACTTTTGCTACTTGGCTTATAACTGTTTTCCATGTTTAGCTGCTGATTTACTGACTAATTGATGATGTTAGTTAACTGTTGAAACAGGATCTGTTGAGGTCAGGAGATCAGCGGAAACTGAAGGTGTTGGGGACTCTGTATGAAGAAAGTCTTTCAGTTTTCTGTTTCTACTCAGTGTTTATTACCTTTTTATAATAATTTAAATTTAACACTGCAGAGCGAAGGGAGCGAGGTCAGAGGCCTAATCAAATCAGCTCAAAACGCACTGATGATTTCCTACATGACATATTCCCTAGATGCATTTACTAACATGTAAATACTCAATTAATTCACATTACCTTGAAATACTTCCATCACACTTACACATACGTTTATAGTTTTCTTGCTGTTTTACTCACTAATAACAACACAGCAATGGCTGTTTAGCTCTTCTCGCTTTGCCCTTAGTGATCTTTATACTCTTTAAGGACTTTCTGACCCGCCAAAAAAGCAATTTGAACAATTCATAATTGAAAACAGATGCTCCTCCAGGATTCAGCAGCTTGTGGAACCCCGTTAAGATCCGGACTTTGACTAGGACCTTTTCTATCAGCCATTCTGCTGTAGGTTTGCTGATGTTTTTGCGACCGTTGTTCTGTTGATGACCCGGTTTGGGCCGAGCTTCGGCTGTTGGGTGGGACAGATGGACTCGCATTCCGGGATTGTAAAACGAGCCCAGATCATCACCCCTCCACCACCATGCTTGACAGTTGGTAGGAGGTGTTTGTGCTGATTTGCATCATGACCTTTGGGTGAATTTGCTGCGACTTCCACTCTTGGGGGAAACTCGGCAGCAATTTGTGGAAAACTTTTCCCTCAGTAGATTGATGGACGTCGGAGAGTTTGGACCCTTCCCAGATTGTTGGCCGGCAGCAGTTGCCTCTCTAGGGTCATTGCTGTTGCCTTTCTGCCTTGATATTGTTAACACTCAACTGTATGCTTTTAAAAAGGTGGTCAGACTGATTATCAATGCATTAATCAATGATTAGCAGCATCTGAGTGATACTTTGACCCCTTTTCCCCCCTGTGATTATGTAAAAGAAAAAGCAACAGAGCAGATGTTTAATGCCTCTATGGTCTGAGGACGGGACGTGATGTTATTTTATCTATAAATGCCACTTCCAGCCTTTCCAAACCTCTGCTCAGCGTAATTTTCGCTCCTAATGGTTTAGGTTTTAAGGTTTTCAATCTGCTCGTTTTCAGCATGTTGTCATTTCTGCTGCTAATGGACTTCTCGGAGTGTAATTATTCATCTGCAGCGTTGAGAAGCAGCTTTTCCCTGGAATCTCTTAGTTTATTATTTTGCATTTTTCAGCTCCTGGTTTTTGTTTTTTTTTTCCTTCAGGATTTAATGAGCGCTGCTTTGCATTCTGCATTACCTCCCGGCTTCACTTCGACATCTGGGGAAGTTGGCTTGACTCCAAGACGGCGGCCACCGAGTGCTCATTACTCGTTAGGCCTTGACGGAGGGCCCAGTGGGCGCTGGCTGGCTGGCTGGGTGGGAGTCACGGTGCTCAGAGAGTTAATGTCGAAGCAGAACATCTCGGCATTCTGGTTTAGAAGCAGAAGGCTGAGGAAACAAAGTGAAGGTGTCTGGAAAAGAAAGGCATCTGCTCGTCTTTCTGCTCAGCTGCCTTTCTGCAAACACCTCATTTCGGTTGTTAAGCCTGAGGAGGTTTCTCAGTCATTATGGGGACCAAACCTTTTCTTCTGCACCAAACCATTACATTTTGGCTTCAGATAGTTTAGTGGCACTTTGACCATTTTTACTGTACAGGTTTTGCATAAAAGTACATTATAGTCTATCATTTTGTAATAAGTTTATTTCTTGGAAGCAGAATTACTTGGATATAAATCCAACCACACAATAAAAACCTACAAGATCTAAATAATTAAATGTAGAGTACAACTCTAAACGATGAGCTTTGGCAAGAAGACAATTCAAGGTGTTTTACATGATTAGCACCAATAAAATAACAATATAAACAGAAAACACAACATTGAAGACATGAAGAACCTTAAAACATACTACCGTTATGACATCACAGTTAATTTTAGTCAATTGCTCAAAGGCAGCTCTAAACAGATGTTTGTTTTTTTTAGCTTTGATTTAAAGGAACTCAGTGTTTGAGCAGTTTAGCAGTTTTCTGGAAGTTTGTTCCAGATAATGGGAGGATAGAAACTGAAAGCTGCTTCTCCATGTTTGGTTCTGATTCTACTTTTATTTTTATTTACTTTTATTTTCTTCAACTGAAGCAATAGAAAGCTGATCTGATGTACGGTCTTTAAAAACTTTGGTCGCTTCGTAAATTATGTGTTATGTTTTCACAGATGGTTTTTTTTAACCTCTGGGGGGGGAAGTAGGTTAATTTAACTTTGTTTTTCCCACTAAGCAAAAGATGTCAACAAAAAAGGCCTTTTTCTAAAAGTTAGTACACCCTCCCTCCACTGTTTATCTGGACTAAATTCAGTGAGGAGCTTCTTGTCTCCATCCAGCATCTCTGACGTCCGTCTGAGGAACGTTTGCTGCTCCTCTCCTCAGGTTCAGCTCTGAGATGTCTGAGGAGTTTCCTGCATGTTCAGCCTGTTATAAAGTCACCCCACAGCATCCGGGCTTTGACTAGACTGTCTATGAGTTAGTCCTTGGTGGATCCATTGGGGTGTTTTGGGTCCAGTTCTAAAAACCAACAAATTAGTCCCACAGACCGACTGACCTCCAACCTGGGGTCACAGGTGGTGACGTTTTGTTTTTTCAAGGTTAAGCAATCTAGAATCTGCACGTATCTTTTATTTTTGAAATTTTCCGGTTTGCTTTACACTCGCCCCCCCTTGTCTGAATTCCTGTCTGGTCCGATCTAAGCAGCTGACATTGACGCGTTCTGGAAGCGCAGCACGTTTGTTTAAATAATGGACCCGAAGAGGGCTGCGACGTCACGCTTTTGGGACGCGTCTGATTCGCGCCTGGTGACTATAAGAGCGGCTATCAGCTGCGTAGACAGACGTTAGACGTCGCTTACGCGTCCGGTGGAAAGCAGGCTTGAGGGAGAATCTAAAGATTATCATCCTGAACAAGCACAGGGCAACAGTAGGGAGGAAAAATACCTTTTAGGGGGAAAAGCTCTTGGTATGCAAGAAAATGTGTCACGATATTGTATCAACACTCAAAAGCAATGTCTCGATTTTTATTTTTTAGGACTTGAATAGAACCATCAATGATGACAGTCATATTTGTAGTAAATATAAAAGTATAACTGGTGGTTTGTGGCTGTTTTCACCTTCTTCATTCCAGTGGATCAACTAGATTTAGTAATAAAGCTGGTTGTGCAAAAGTATGAAACAGGTTGTGTCATGTTTTGGTGTGGAAAAGGACCCAAATGCAGAGAAATTAGGAACTTAATTTATAATTAAACAAGGAACAAAAACACTTTCAAAACCTCAGGGGAACCAGGAGACCAGGAAACGCAGAAAACAGACCGGGAAGATTGACAACGGACCAGCGGGTAGTGACAGCGTCTGACAGTACTGAGGATGGTGACAGAGAAGACCAAGGACTAATTAGTGAAGGCAGATGCAGGTGAGGGCAATTAGTTAAACTGGGTGAGGAGCAGAGTGGCAGGGAGACTACAGGAAAGGCAAGTGAAACAGAAAACTCTTAAACTAGAAACTAACTAAAGGTGATATGTCTAAGGAGGAATCTAAAGGGCAACTTGAGGAAACACTGGAGAACAGAAGGAAGAAATACATTAGGAAACTATCTAAGGAGAAATAAACTAAGGAAGGAAGGCACAAACAAAAGATGAACATCTAAGAGCATGAAGGGAAAATGAAAACAAGGAAGTGCCATAATATACCATAAATACCAAAGAGTACATTAAAGTGATAATTAAACTGAATAAGGAAAATAACTAAGTTTAAACATAAAACCTAAGAACTATGACTTGTTGGAGTATTTAGAATGTTGGTGGTTTGTCTACAGTTAAATTAAGTTTTAAAAATCACAATATATAGTCTTACTCATAGTATCCCAATATATCGTATCGTCTCCCTAGTATCGTGATACATATCGTATCACCAGATTCCTGCCAATACACATCCCTAGAAGTAACTCAATGGTAGGGTATGCGACAGCCTCTGTAGGATGACCTGGTTAGATGTATTTAGCTTTAATTAGAGATCATCCTCTCTTTTCAAACTTTTGTCACAATCTCCAGCGAAGGAGCCAAAAGTGGAAGACGACACCGGTGGAGAACACCAGGATAACCAACCAGAGGTGCAAACAGAAGTGTGCCTTTTTAGGGATGTGTATCGGTAAAAATCTGGTGATACGATATGTATCACGATACAAGGGAGACGACACGATATATTGGGATACTATGAGTAAGACTATATATTGTGATTCTTTAAAATATATATATTTTAACTGTAGAAAAACTGCCCCATCATTCTAAACACTCCAACCTGTTTCATACTTTAACACGTCCAGTTTTATTAATAGATCTAGTTGATCCACTGGAACGAAGAAGGTGAAAACAGCCACAAACCACCAGTTATACTTTTAAATTTACTACAAAAATTTATGTAATCATTAATGGTTCCATTCAAATCCTAAAAAATAAAAGTCGATACGTTGCTTTTGAATATCGATACAATATCGTGAAATAAAATATCGCGATAAATTGGGGTGTCGATATTTTCTTACTTCCATAAAATCTCCAGTCTTTTAGCTTTAGATGTCATTTAGAGAAATCGTTCCGAGAAAGATTTATTCAGATAATTTTTTTTAGGGTTTTGTAGCTTTGCAGTAAGAGTTTTCCTGCTTGTCTGGTTGTCGGCAGCTCTACCTGCTACGTCTCAATGCGACTCCACCTGTTTCAAATCCTTTTTCTGTCTCTGAAATGACAGCCGCAACATTTTTTTAAAACCATTTCTCTTGGTTTGGAGAGTAGCTCGTCATCAGCATGTTGTGCACCTCGCCCTGCACACCTTTGTGTCTTTGTGTTCGAGGTTGGTAAAATATCCCGTGGCGGCACTTGCACTAAGTAAGTAAACCCCGTTAATCGGCCTGCAGCTGCTTGTTCATCAGACAGGATGGTATGTCTGCAGTTTCTGCGGTGATGAACAGATTCCAAATGATTTTTTAAAGTTTTACTGCAACAGCTTCATGTGTGAATACCTTTTTGAAGAGACCTGGAGAGCAGCGGTTTGTCCCGTCTGACAGGTGTGATGACAGAGTGATGAGGCCGGACGATTCTGTAATTGGTAAACACGGTAAAACGGCTTCATATGATTCTGGAGGAGAAGCTGGGAGACGGGGGGACCATCAAGCTCTTCCAAACTGGTTCTGCTGTACCCTACGGTACAACCGTGCGCTCCGGTTTGGGTTTTCGGGTCGACTTGCTTTGCAGAGTTGGTAGTGTCCATTGAAAGTGGTTTGCTGGAGACCTGAAGCGTTGTGCCTGGGCTGACTTAGCATGCTAATGCTAATGTTTGCTAAATAATGGTCAACGTTTTCCCCCCTGCATCTCATCGGGACGTCAGGATGTTTGAACTCAGAGGTGCTCGTGTTTCCTGGAGCGGTTTGGTGGAGGATGTGACCCTTGAACGTAGCATCTCTTCGCAAACCGAACATTTAATTTCATTCCAAAATCAGGAGCATTCTCCACTAATGCTATTAACTCTATTAAAACTGTTAATAGTCAAGTCAAAGCAAACATTAAACACTTCCAAGGATTTATGTGAATTACAACAAACCAAAAAAATCAAGCATGAATTGTGAGTTTTAACTTTGGGGTTAGACGACTATTTATTTACACAATTTTCAATACAAAAAGCCTTTATTACTTGTTTATTAGCTTTTTATGCATCTAAAATTCAGGTATTTGCTGCGATGTATCCTCATACTGACAGAAATGTTAAAATAGTGCAGGTGAAAACGACTGCTACCTCCATGCACTACTTTGCATACTGATTAAGGGTGTAATGCTACATGTATTCACATTTTTCGGTACGGCCCTCTCTGTTTGGTTCGGCACACGTACCGGACAAATACGGCTGTTTTCTACCTGAACACATGCAGAATGATAATGTGAGGAACTCGGAGCGCAGCACAACGTTCCTAAGGGCAACTTTAAAAAGTGATACCAAAACATAAAGGACTCCCAGCTATCACTAAACTCTGCTATTTGGGAACAATAATGGTTTCTCAAGCAGCTACAGTAGAAAAATAAAGACGTACCGAACCAGAATTTTGTCAGCGAACGCATCCTTAAACAGCTATAAGGTCCATAACACGCTCTGCACTGACCTGAATGACTCACCTGAAACAATGTCAAGCTGAATGTAAACATCACTGTTACTAGAGAAAAAACAGCTGACGTCCAACATGGCTACCAGTAGCATCCAATCAGCACAAACTCCTTATTTTGTATAAAACTTAGAGGAATACCTGTTGATGAGAAGGTATTTTCCCAAAAGCTGCCCCATGCTGCATTCAAGTACAGCTAGGAGACTAGGCTGTTGAAATATCAAAACGACTCCAAAGTGCTTTAAGCATTTTTTATTCACAAATATGGGCTAAGTATTAAACATTTACAAACATTAACAATGACTATTTTCAAGTGATTATATTTTTTTCTACTCTGGCTAGGTATGCTTGTACCATTTTATTTATTTATTTTTAAAAATCCAATCAAATTTCCAGTCAGTTTTATACTTTCAACTTTTTTAAGCTATAAAACAATAAAATCAAATTAATTTCAAGAATTCAAAGGGAGGAATTCAGAAAAAATAAGGTTCTTTGTTTGTTGCTGATCAAAGTAAAAAACAAAAACAAAAAAGTCATATGCATATTTGTATATATTTTTCTTGCTTAAAGTGTACCAAAAACGTCCCTAACCGTGACTTTAAAACCCCAAATACGTACCGAACAGTGATACTGATGTTTATTTTTAAATCACATTTGTACTTCGTTTTATTCACATTATAGTCATCTGTGGTCATTTTAGTTTGTCTCATGTGGGGTTCCTCAAGGCTCCATTTTCGGGCCACTTTTATTCAACAATCTACTTGATCCCCTTACCTTGGATTAGAAAATACAACAACTTCTCTTACAGTGTGTGTGCTGACTTACAACGTTACATTTCACTTTACCCTATTCCACTACTGTTACCGAGTTAGTGTCCAAAAGAACCATGAGAGGATGGGACAGGATTTCCCCCACCGTAATGCAGAAAAGACAGAAGTCATAGTTTTTGTTTGCACAAATTCCCGACAGGGGTTAATAAAACCTACCCGTCATCATGGACTTGAACCTGAATACTAACCACCACATGAAGTCCATTACTACATCGGTCTGCTACAGCATTGACAAGAAGTACTGCTAATAAAATAAAATAAAAGAATCTATGATAACTTCTGACATGGCAGTTTTTTGCTCTCTGACCGGCTTCAAAATCCTCTAGGAAGGAGGAGGAAACGATTCGATCTGTAGGTTTTAAAGTAATGATCGGGTGCTAACATCTCACAGACCCGCTTACGTTAAACTGCGATTTTTTTTTTTTTAATGAAAAGTTTTGCATTTTTTTCTCTTGTTTTCATGGTGGAGATGAACCCAAAAGTTGTTTCCATCCCGATGAACCACTGTTGGGCGTCTCGTGTTGTTCACTCCCACTCTGTACTGGTGGGAGTGAACTGGTTCAAAGTGCAGCAGCATACTGGCTGACATGCCAACGCTATGAGTCACCAACAAGGTGTGCTGAGTCCTCCTGGCTCTGAGCTGTTCGCTGAGTAATGACATTTGTTGCCATTGTGACGCAGCAAATCATCAACCCACCGAGTTTTCTGTCTGTAAAAACGTCTCCGTTACGTAAAAACTGTAAAATACAGCAAGAAAAATATTTTAATCAGTATTTTAAGCAATCAGGACGTGATGAAAATTTCAATCTAACCTCAAGTGGAGAAAAACACACAAGTTTTCACTCTGTCACTAATTATGAAGCCAACATGGAAAACCTAAGTACACCTTTTACTATTTTAAGAGGAAAAATTCTAAGTCCTGTTTTTCAATATGTTGTCACAAGGTCAGGGCGGAGAGACAACAGCAACTTGAAGCAGCTGCCCATCAGTTGTTGAAGGATCATAAGGTCATTTTATCCAAAGTCTGTCTGAAAGCTGAAGTTTGGCTCAAACGGGGTCATCAGTTGGTTCCTGACTCTGAACAGATTCCTGACTGAATAGATTCCTGAACAGATTTCCAACTCTGAATAGATTCTTTGAGCAGATTCCTGACTCTGAAAAGATACTCTGAATAGATTCTTTTAACAGATTCCTGACTCTGAATAGATTCTTTTAACAGATTCCTGACTCTGAATAGATTCTTTGAACAAATTCCTGACTCTGAATAGATTCTTTTAACAGATTCCTGACTCTGAATAGATTCTTTTAACAGATTCCTGACTCTGAAAAGATTCTTTGAACAAATTCCTGACTCTGAATAGATTCTTTTAACAGATTCCTGACTCTGAATAGATTCTTTTAACAGATTCCTGACTCTGAATAGATTCTTTTAACAGATTCCTGACTCTGAAAAGATTCTTTGAACAAATTCCTGACTCTGAATAGATTCTTTTAACAGATTTCTGACTCTGAAAAGATTCTTTGATCAGATTTCTGACTCTGAAAAGATTCTTTGAACAAATTCCTGACTCTGAATAGATTCTTTTAACAGATTCCTGACTCTGAATAGATTCTTTTAACAGATTCCTGACTCTGAATAGATTCTTTTAACAGATTTTTGACTCTGAAAAGATTCTTTGATCAGATTTCTGACTCTGAAAAGATTCTTTGAACAAATTCCTGACTCTGAATAGATTCTTTTAACAGATTCCTGACTCTGAAAAGATTCTTTGAACAAATTCCTGACTCTGAAAAGATTCTTTGAACAGATTCCTGACTCTGAAAAGATTCTTTGATCAGATTTCTGACTCTGAAAAGATTCTTTGATCAGATTTCTGACTCTGAAAAGATTCTTTGATCAGATTCCTGACTCTGAAAAGATTCTTTGAACAGATTCCTGACTGAATAGATTCCTTACAGATTCCTGACTCTGAAAAGATTATTTGAACAGATTCCTGACTGAATAGATTTCTTAACAGATTCCTGACTCTGAAAAGATTCTTTTAACAGATTCCTGACTCTGAAAAGATTCTTTGAACAGATTCCTGACTCTGAAAAGATTCTTTGAACAGATTCCTGACTCTGAATAGATTCTTTTAACAGATTCCTGACTCTGAAAAGATTCTTTGAACAGATTTCTGACTCTGAAAAGATTCTTTGAACAGATTTCTGACTCTGAAAAGATTCTTTGAACAGATTTCTGACTCTGAAAAGATTCTTTGAACAGATTCCTGACTCTGAAAAGATTCTTTGAACAAATTCCTGACTCTGAATAGATTCTTTTAACAGATTCCTGACTCTGAAAAGATTCTTTGAACAAATTCCTGACTCTGAATAGATTCTTTTAACAGGTTCCTGACTCTGAATAGATTCTTTTAACAGGTTCCTGACTCTGAATAGATTCTTTTAACAGATTCCTGACTCTGAAAAGATTCTTTGATCAGATTCCTGACTCTGAAAAGATTCTCTGGACAGATTCCTGACTCTGAAAAGATTCTTTGATCAGATTCCTGACTCTGAATAGATTCCTGAACAGATTCCTGATTCTGAAGAGATTCCTGAACAGATTCCTGATTCTGAAGAGATTCCTTAACAGATTGCTGACTCTGAAGAGATTCCTGAACAGATTGCTGACTCTGAATAGATTCTTTGAACAGATTCCTGATTCTGAATAGATTCTTTAACTGATTCCTGACTCTGAAGAGATACCTGAACAGATTCCTGATTCTGAATAGATTCCTTAACAGATTCCTGATTCTGAAGAGATTCCTGAACAGATTCCTGACTCTGAATAGATTCCTTAACGGATTCCTGACTCTGAAGAGATTCCTGAACAGCTTCCTGACTGAATAGATTCCTTAACAGATTCCTGACTCTGAAGAGATTCCTGAACAGATTCCTGATTCTGAATAGATTCCTTAACAGATTCCTGACTCTGAATAGATTCCTGAACAGCTTCCTGACTGAATAGATTCCTGAACAGATTCCTGACTCTGAATAGATTCTTTGAACAGATTCCTGATTCTGAATAGATTCCTTAACAGATTCCTGACTCTGAAGAGATTCTTTGAACAGATTCCTGATTCTGAATAGATTCCTGAACAGATTCCTGACTCTGAATAGATTCTTTGAACAGATTCCTGATTCTGAATAGATTCCTTAACAGATTCCTGACTCTGAAGAGATTCTTTGAACAGATTCCTGATTCTGAATAGATTCCTTAACAGATTCCTGACTCTGAAGAGATTCCTGAACAGATTGCTGACTCTGAAGAGATTCCTGAACAGAACGCTGACTCTGAATAGATTCCTGAACAGCTTCCTGACTGAATAGATTCTTTGATCAGATTCCTGACTCTGAAAAGATTCTTTGATCAGATTCCTGACTCTGAATAGATTCCTAAACAGATTCCTGATTCTGAATAGATTCCTGAACAGATTCTTGACTGAATAGATTCCTGAACAGATTCCGGACTCTGAAAATATTCTTTGAACAGATTCCTGAACCCATTTCAAACACTGAATTGATGGTTGTTGGAAAGTGTAGTGGCCAAAATTCTTCCAGAACCACAAGTTAAAGTTGTGCTGAAGGCGGTTCTACAAGCTTTCGGATCATGAGGCAGAGTTTTAAATAACAGTTTGAAATCTATGAGCCTAAATTCTCAAACGTTGCATTTCTTATGTATTAAGGAAGATGTTTAGAGTTTGTTTCTGCGTGCAGAAAATCTGACGACATACGTTTGTTGAAACGAGGAGAGTGTGCCGTGTGTCATGAGAAAGGAATTAGACCCTCCTAGGACATACTTTCATAGACGTGAAAAAGGGAAAGTTACTGACTTGGTCTAATCTTTGCAGCTTTTTGGTTCGTTCTCTGAAGATATAAACTATTCAGATTCAAACAGAGTCCAGATCAGATAATTTTCTAAATAAAACAGCAGAATTTTCATCGTATAACTAATGTTGGTGCTTCATTGTTACATAATGAACATTCCTGCTGTTAAAATGAAGATTAGTTTATTGTCAAAGGATAAAGTTGAGTTGTTTTTTTGTTTTTTTAAATATATCTATATACCAAATGTTGCATAATATCCATCGTGGTGCCTGAGTGCGTTTATAAAAAGTGAACAGTGAGAGCGGAGAGCTGCAGGAGTTCAGGGAGGCGTCGCCCTCGTTTAATCTGCCTGCTTATCAGGGAGTGTCTGATCTGGAGACGGGCCAAGGTCATCGGCTCCGCCCGAACACGCCCTGAGGTGGGAATCCTCCGGATAAAAACAACAATCCAGATCTGGTGCACAACAAGCTGGAGCTTTTAACATCCTTTTACTTTCCTTTCACGTTTTAATTCGAGGACAAGTTAATTTTGATGTTATTCAGACGTTTGCAGTGGGTGTCATGCGTTTAATCTGTTCATGGGGGCGCTGTTTCTCATTGTAGATATGAATAAAACACACCTGTAGAAGAAAACCTTCTGTGGAGCGATTCGATGCGTTCTGGAGAAATACAGAATTCCAGTATTTCCAAGGTCTGGATGGAAATAGGAAATAATGTGAAATTATTTTCTGACTTTATTCTTTGTCCCGATGACTAAATGTTGTGACCTTCCTCCTTTTTGTCCTTAATTGTGTCCTCAGTTCATTCCTTGTGGGGCTTCTACTTTCCTTAACTTGTCTCCTTTTCTCCCTCTTTTGTTGTTTTCTTGGTTATTTCTTTTTTTTTGCTTTCTTCTGTCCTTCCTTTTTCCCTCCCTCTCTTTTTTCCTACCTCTTGTCCTTTTTTCCTTACTTCCTTTTTTGCTTCCTGTCCTTCCTCTTGTCCTTCCTTCATGTTTTCCTTCCTTAATCTTCTCCTTTCTAACTCTGTGTCCTTCCTTCTTTCCTTCCTATTTCCCCCCTTCCCTTTTTACCTTCCATCTTTCCTTTCTTCCTTTTTCCCTCCCTTCCTTTTTCCTTACTTCTTTCCTCTTGTCCTTTCTAACTTTCCTTCGTTTCTTCCTTCCCTAATGTTGTCTTTTCTAACTCTATCCTTCTTTCCTTTCTTCCTTTTTCCCTCCCTTCCTTTTTCCTTACTTCTTTCCTCTTGTCAGCTGTGTCCTTCCTTGCTTTTTCCCTACCTTCCCCCTTTCCTTCCTCCCTCTGGTCCTTTGTTCCTTCCGTCCTTCCTTCCTTCCTTCCTTCCTTTTTCCATCCCTCCCTTTTTCCTTCCTTCCACTTGTCATTTCTAACTTTCTTTCCTTTTTTCGTTTCTCTTGTCCTTTCTTTGTTTCTTCCTTCCCTAATGTTGTCCTTTCTGTCCTTCCTTCCTTGCTTTTTCCCTACGTTCCCTTTTTCCTTCCTTTCTCTTGTCCTTCCTTCCTTCCTCTTTCCCTCAGATCTTATTTTAATCAGCATGAAGAACTGAGGATAAATGAAGGAACCCTGAGATTTCAGCGACTCTGCTGTTGCCTCAGAACCTTCCTCCTCCTTCTCCTCCTCATTGTTCATGTTTTCTGTTTTTGGTGGAGCCGACCAATCAGACCCACATTCCCTGACAAACTGTGGCTGGATATTAACCAGTCCTGCCTCGCTGTGCGTCTGCCAGCTGGAGGTTGTAGTCAGGGTCATCTCCATGTACACAGCAGCTCGGCCCGCCCACCGACGCTCACCCAGCAGAAACCCTGGTTAGTCTGAGCTCAGGCAGGAATCCCGTCCTCCGGTTCTTCTCAACATGAACGCCTCTCGTCCTGCAGATCTTAAAGTGAGTATTTCAGAAGCAGAACGTCTTTAAAAGCTCCGGTTGGGAGTTTGATATATTTCAGTTGTTATCTAAACACATAGTTCTATATCCTAATGGCTCTGCAGTTGCTGGTTGGATCACAGTTATATTTAAAATCAAAAGTGCTTTTTTAGATCTTGCTTTTTCATTTTCTACCTAGAAGAAATGTCTTATGGAAGCCTGAATTTGAGCATATTTGAGCATTTATGTTAGTTTTCATGATTTTGTTTTGATTAAACCCCAGATTGTTTCTCAATAAATTAAAATATTACATCAGACCAATAAAAGAGGATTTTAAATGCAGAAATATTATGGCCTCTAAAGTTGTGGGGAAAACTGCTGACCGAAAAGTTGCCCTACAGGCGGTCATTGACAGCCTCCACAATAGAGGGAAGGCACAACTGTTAATTGCTAAAGAAGCTGCCTTTTCAGAGTGCTGTGATCAAGGACGTTGATGGAAAATTGAGTGGAAGGAAAAACAGTGGTACTAAAAGCTGCAGAAGCAACAGGGATAAATGCAGCCTTGAGAAAAGCCCATTAAGGGTTTGGAGATTCACAAGGGGAGGACTGCAGCTGTCCACCGTTTTATCCAGAAAGGATCCAAAACTCTATTCTCCGATGATAATTAAAATCGTTCTTTATTTGGTCTGTTGCGGTATATGAAATTCCCAAAGAACATATTTTTGGGTTTGATTTTAGTTTTATTAGCAGTCGGCAAATGTAACAAAAATTTGAAAAACACACTAAAATATATTTTATACCACAGTGTAACAAATCTTTTTACCTTTATAAAGTACTTCAGTAAATTAACTTTTCAATGATATTCAAATTAGAGAAGAATGTGTTTTAAAATTTCAATATAACATATTTTTAATGCTTTTTTCCCTCCTTTTTAAAGCCTTTATTTGAAATTAATTAATTCAATTTTAAATATAATTTCAAAAAATTACATATCCATTATTCCAGAGGGGTTAAAGCCAACGCATTTGCACACAATGAGTTAAGATATTTTTATAGTAATGTTAAATGGCTTAAATATTAACTGTAGATATAAAATTCCCTCTCAAAGCACTTTTTCCTAAAGGAAATAAAAAGTACAGTGATGTTTGTTCCAGGCTAACTGACTCAAAACATTTCTAACCTCCAGAACTGCTGTTTTTTTTATTCAGTTATTTGTCTTGAATTCATAAACCTTAGAAAGGAAATATGGCAGTTAAAGGTTCTAAACTGTATTTAAAGTTTGAATTAATCAGTATAGCATTAAATGCTACATGTAGCTATGGCTGTTAGCTAGCAGGAATGCTAACATCCTCAATTTTGTGATTATTTATTAGTGAAAGTATTATTTTTCTGGGTTTTTTTCTCCACTAAGTAAACAATCTTTGCCAGTTTAAATAATAATAATGGCTTGCATTTATATAGCGCTTTTCGAGACTCTCAAAGCGCTTTACAACTCCATTATTCATTCACTCTCACATTCACACACTGGTGGAAGCAAGCTATGATTATAGCCACAGCTGCCCTGGGGCAGACTGACAGAAGCCAGGCTGCCATATCGCGCCATCGGCCCCTCTGGCCAACGCCAGTAGGCAAGGTAGGTGAAGTGTCTTGCCCAAGGACACAACGGCATGTATCAGGTGGAAGCTGGAATCGAACCCACGATCTGGTTCGCAGGCCGACAACTCTACTACTGCACTACAGCCGCCCCAAATTAACTGAATAGACTGCATTTCCCAGCATTCCTAGCTGTGCCGCCAATGCATTCCCAATGGTTCATGGCCAATGATGACATCACAAAGTTTATAAAAGCAGCACCAACGAGCGGCAGAATTTGTCTTTCGGCATTGCCCGTACGCTCTCCACCTGTGAATCCCTTTATTTCCCCAGAAAATCTTCGCAGTGCCACTTTCTATCCAGCGCCTGGCTGAAAGCAAAAGTATTTTAAGACAGTTCATTAAGGAGACGGCTCCGCTGTCTCCGACGTCGATTCGCGGCTTTTTCAGCACTCAGCTGGAACCGTGGTTTCCTGTAGACCTTGTCATTCGCACGACTCCCTCGTTTGCCCAGCGTTGACACACTGTGCTCCCCTCTTTGTAGCCTGGACCTGATCACTCAGCGCAAGTAGGACTGAACTGGCTAATTTATTCTAATGTTGTGTCTGGGCAGATAAATAGGGAAAATATAGGTCAGAACGAGTTAGACCTCGTTCATTGTTGGTTTAATTGCTTTAAGCGTGAAACTGTTTGCTTATTAACATCGTCAAATGCTTTGTGAGATGTTTTATTTGCTGTGTGTTTTAAACTGGTTTTTATCCTGAGCGGATCCCATTTTCTATCTCTCTCCCACACGGATTATATTTTGCGCAAGATTCTGGTTCTGTCCGGCCCGCACCGCCTGGACCTGTTAGCCAAAAGCTAACTCCATTGTTCTTTGCTCTTTTGTTGAAGCTGTAGTTCCTGCCAACGTGGAGGAGCTAGCACACGCCCTGTTGCTCAGCTCCATTGTTAGCCAAAGCTAACTCCATTGTTCTTTGTCCCCCATGTGCCTCGTCTTTTTGTTTGAGCCCCCTGGAGCGAGGGATTAACCCACCTCTCTGTGGAAACCCCCCTTTAGCATCCACATCTGTGCATGCCTTAGTTTCTACCTACGGGAAGAAACCAATGCATGACTTCCCCTCCTCTTTTATGTTGTCCGGTGTTTCGAATTGATTTACTGATGCTTATTGTTTATTCCATTCACATATTATTCATTTTCTAAGTTGAGTAGTTTAGTTGCATGCGGTAGAATAGATGTGAATTATTGACGAAATACTTTGACTGTAAGGTTGATCTATTTTCTTAATAAATTCCCCTTAGCTTAAAGAGAAGTTTTTTGGGATTACTTAGTGTATGCGTACAATTATTGTCCACGGCGTTTTTGAACTTTTCCTTTGTACAGAAGAGACTGGGCATCTGGGATTACGAGCGCTTCTCTTGGAAAAGCTGCAGCCCCGATCTTTAATTAATAGATTAAAGAAACGTGAACTTCATCACTAATTATATTCGTAATAAATTATTGATTATAATTATTGATGATTATGTAAACCAGACATTGATCGCATTCTCTGTGTCACAACAGCTCCACGCTAACTTTTACTTTGAGTTTTGGACTGCTGTTTAACTGACACCTGGTAGATATAAGGTTTGTGTATTATGTCTGAAATCTTCCGAAAGTTGTTGTTTTTGGTAAATAATTGCCTTAAATCTGGATTTTCTTTTCTACCCAGTGGCTCTGAAACGTTAAGCTAATCATGGCTAACATCTACAGTTAGCCTGTTTTGAACCAAAGCGCTGACACATTTCGGTCGTTTTGACGGATCCCTACCGAGCAGCGGAGTCATTTACAGCTTTAACAGCGGCTAGCCGAATGCATCGCCGTATAATTTGATTTAAAACCATAAAATATGAGGATGGTCTCATTTGATAGAGGTGCCCCGTCTCCTAGAAATTACATCTCTATAGTACTAATTTGTTTCACCAATTATATTTAGCTGTGAAACGTAATTAGGAGGGAACATTAGCGGCATATAAGCTAATTTCTAACAGACAGGGTCAAGGAGTAATGAGGAGGGAATTATAGCGTCTCGCATTCATTAGGCGCTGCTTTGCTTTTTAATTACCTTTTATGGAAACAAGACGAGTTTGTTGGGGCTCCTGATAGTTCAACACAACTTAAATAATGTACACTTTAATCATTTCATGCCATTTCCATCCTCATCTTAACTTTCACAGAGGAATTTAAACACAATAGAGCTGCTTTGATTGGGTTTAATCAGTCATCACAATCTGTGTGTGTCGTCAACATCCGGCCCACTCATGTTATGACTTCTTCAACCCTTATAGCGGTGGAAGGAATGAATCGCCTGCTGTCCATCTGTGGTTTCTGAAGAACTGTTTATTGTTTAAGGGAAGAGGAGATGCAGACATTTGAGCTTTGAATATTTTTGTCTGTTTTCATGTTTACTGTAGGTGTGTGAGTTCCTGAACAAATGAGGCAGGGCTGCAACTTCCGCTTCTGCTTCATTAAGACTGTTAGGACGCTTCCCAGTCTTTGCTGCAACATTTAGTCTTTTCCACTGGAGAGTTTGTGTGTCTAAGTGATTTGCCGTCTGGCCTTTTGCTGCAGATTAAACTTTCAGAAGGAAGAAATTCAGTAGCAGCAAACACAAAGAAAAATATACATCTCTATAGTACTAATTTAATATAAAAGTACTAATATAAAACTTGCAAGTGTTCACAGCTGTGGGGCAGAAACATCAACAGAAATGTTTATATTTTGGTTTAGTTACTTTGGTGTGCAGAGGATTTCATGGTTTACGTATCGTCTGCAATGTGTTCAGGTCTTGTAGCTGCAAAGCAAGCCCACATCCTCACCCCTCCACCACTGTGCTTGATATGCTGTTCATGCTTTGCAATTATGGCCACACATCTTTACTTTGGTCTCGTCTGTTGAGAAGACTTTGTTCAATTAGAGCTGCAGAATTATTACAACATCAGAAATGCAGGGATTGCTTGGATTCAATATGTGACAGGATATAAATACTTTAAGTGTTGTTTAAGTATGCATGTCGTTAGGGCTGCACAATATTAGAAATATTGAGATGGCTATATCTGCTCGTTTTCTTCTTCCCTCTCTTTCTCATCTGTACTTCCATCACTCTGTGACCTTTAACCTTTTGGGTGATGTGGTTAATGTCTGGTGTGAGCATCTGCTGCAATAATACCCGGTCTCTGTGCTCTTCTAGCTGCCGTCTCCTTGTCTTCCCTAAAGTCAGGACACACACGCATGGTGAGGCGTCTTTCCATTATTATGGCCCTCACCTCTGGAACAGGCTGCTGGAGAACCTCAGAGCCGCAGATAATGTTCATGTTTTTAAGATCAGGCTCAAGACTCACCTTTTTAACCGAACTTTTAATTAATTGATTACTATTTACTGCCTGTCTATTTGCTTTTATGTTTTACTTGCTTTTATTGATCAGTGTTTTACTACTTGGTCTTGTATTTATTTATCTTGTTATCTATCTATCTATCTATCTATCTATCTATCTATCTATCTATCTATCTATCTATCTATCTATCTGTCTATCTGTCTATCTGTCTATCTGTCTATCTATCTGTCTATCTATCTGTCTATCTGTGTATTTTAACATGTTGGCCTGTTGTTTTACACATATAATAAAAACATAGACACATCGTTCCAGTGTTTCCCCTATGGGAGCCCTCTGCCTCGGGAGCGGTGGTCTGCTGTGGCTGCCTGGGTGATCTCCAGGTGGAGCTTGGGTGGAGGTCAGGATCCTGGCCTCCTCTCCTCTGGACGCCCTGGGTCGGTGCCTCGGCTGCTGCTGTTGATCTGCTGCTGCCGGTGCAGATGGCTCCCTGGATGGCGTTTCCTTACCTAACCTGGCTCATCTGTACTCAGCCCAGTGTCCATCTTATTTTCTATTTTAATTTCCTTTTAATGTTGCTCCTTAAACTTGTCGGGGGTGGGGTAATTTTTATTCTGTAAAGCTCTTTGAACTGCATTTTTTGTATCAAAAGCGCTTTATAAATAAAGATTATTATTATTATTATTAATATTACACACACTGATATTGCCATGACGATATATTCAGTATATTTGAGTAGATTGGACTTTATTGCCTCGTTTCCACTGAGCGCCACACGGGTCGGTACGCTATCTCTAGTATAACGTTGCGTCACGCTAGAGAGACGACAGTCGTGACGCTCCAGTATGTCTGACTCAGTATGACTCCAGTAGCTCCGCCCTAAACCGTACCATACAATTTACCATACTCCTATCGACCTACAACTGAAGGGGACCCAGGAATGGTGCGGAACGGGTCGGTAGGATGGGTCGATTTCATAATGGAAAAGGACAATATTAGCGTACCGAACGGCACCGCTCAGTGGAAATGGGGCATATATTTTTTTAGCGGTGGAGATGATGGAGCTCAGAGAGAGAGAGACAGAGAGTTGGGGACTATAAGCCCGTTTCCGCTATCAGAACTTCTGGGTAATTTTAGTGGACCTTCACGGGATTTGCGTGTCTCCACTTAACCGGGTCGACCCATGTCAGGAACCAACCCGTATGTGCTCTGAAATGTCCCGGTAGAGTCGCTGGGTGCTAGCTGTGGTTAACTCGCGCTGGTTGGTTGCAACTCAGCGGGGAAATGATACCAGCAGACGTTGCCAAACAACCAGCTTAATAAAACTGGAAAAGTTGCTGGTTTTTTTACAACATAGCAACCAGAAACGCAGCAATTATTAAAAGAACATTTGTTGGGCCAAATTTTTTTTTTTTTTAAAATACAAAACCTTTCAAGTAATGTTTACGGTGTGTTACAATTGTTTTTCAAAAACAATGCAACACAATAATTCTCAAAACGTAAAGATGATTTTAAATAAAATACAAGCTAAATGTTGCAAAAACACGAAGTGCTAAATGTAAAAGCCAAAATAACGTTTCTTCCTGCTTTCTTGATTTATAAATTTAATATTGCACAAAAATGAAAATGCACATATTTGAAGTAAAACTCTTCAAGTTCAACAGGTTTCCGTTAAATAGAAAACAAAACATTTTTAAGTTCTAACATCTGGTGTAAAGACAAACACGGAACATCAGTATTGATCCTCCTTGTGTACCTGGTACAAAGTAGGCACAGCTTGATGACATCATCAACATGTGCAATCTCGGTATAGTCTAAATCTCTACCGTTGGCTAAATGTATGTCATTTCTGCCTTGTACTATTTATATCGCCCACTAGTAAGTAAAACACATTCCTGTGGAAGTTCAGAAAACCCACAGAGCAGCTGATCAGGTCCAGGTCTGCTTGCTTGGAAGCAAAATGTCAGGAAATGAAGAGTTTTATACACAGTGTGTGAACTTGGCACAAAGCTACATCAGCAGGCGGCCCGGCTTCACTCACGGGTTTTTAAGTCTCCGGTTCTGTTTCCCCCTCTCTCTGTTCAGACTCCAGACATCCAGAGACGCGAAGAGGAACTCCCTGTTTCTGTGGACAAGCTACGGCAGCTGATAGAGGACAAAGTTAACATCCTGCAGTTACCGACTGCTGAGAACCAGCAGGTAAATCACTGTCTTTTATTTCGAGTTCATGTTACAGACCTACACGGAGTAGCGCTGATTGTGAAGTAGATGGTAAATGAATCGCGGTTCTCAGACATTATTAACGATCTGAATAGTGTGGAGTGCATTTGAATTCAGGTGCAGGTCTTCTGGGGTTTGTCTGGACATCTAAAGACTGGAGAGCGTCTGTGAACTTTGACCAGGTCATGCTAACACATAAATATTCTTTGATCTAAACAATCCTATAATATCTCTGGCTGTATGTTGAGGGCCGTCCTCCTGCTGGAAGGTGAAGCTCCACCCTTATTTCAAGTCTTTCTCTGAGCAGCTTCTTCACTGCATGATACTGCCACCACCATGTCTTACCACAGGGAATGATGATGTGTTCAAAGGGTTTTATGCATGGAGGTCAATGAGTTAAGAGAGCTCTTGGGATATTGTTGTAGAACCGATCCCTGCTGTAAACTGAACCAGAACCTTCTCCCTGACCCATCTGCCATCTGGTTCCTTG
>OY747717.1:3127500-3225000 GCA_963556495.2 Valencia hispanica
TGTGCTGGTTTTTATTTGTGGTTTCACATAAATTAATGACGGGACATAAATTTGTTTGGATGCTTCAATTCATGGAAACTGAATGGATTTAAGAGTAGAAAGTAGCCATGGAAGGAATGAAGAATAAACACATGCAACAGAAATAATAGTTTAATCATCGAATCGTGGCACACCCCTATTGAAAGACACTGCAGCAGTAAGCCAGGGATACCTTCTTTGAGAAATAAAACGGAGAACAGATCCAGTTAGTGGCAGAAATAATTCAATGAATGGCTTTGTCCTGGAGGAAAACACAGAAGCACTGACCCAGGGGTACTTTCTATGGGAGAGGATAGAACAGAGAGACACATAGTTATTGGCAGCAGCTCTGTTGGTTTCTGGCCTTCATCAACCCAACAGTCGGCAGAACCAGATCCCAAAACACTGTGACCGACTGGTTCTGCATGAAAGCATGGACGGTTGATTCTGTAAGTGTTTCAAATGTTCCCCCACGTCAGGGTTTGGTGTTGGAGGAGAACCCGGGAGAGGAGGAACTGTTACGGTTCGCTGCTCTGAGTCGGGATCTGACCTTTCACCTCCAGCAGCTGCAGAGCCAAACGGAGCAGGAGCTCAGAAACATCCAACCACGGTGAGTAAATAACAGCCTTTCTATATATGACCTGCCTGAGTCTGATGGTCCGTCCCTTCAAAATGTCAGGATTTTACTTCAGGAGACGAACTTTTCCTCTAGAATCGTCTCTTTAATTTTCGGTCTTTGTTTTTTACCCTTTGAATCATATTATAGTTAACAGTAATTCATTTATTTGTCAGATTGTGATTAAATTCATGTGATTCCAGTAAATTCAGTTGATTTTAACTGGAGATTCACCGCTCGGGTCCTTTCGATGAACCCGGGCGGTGATTATTTGTAATCCATTGGAATAATACTGGAACACCACTAAATTGAACTGCACTTAATTTCATTGTAATTAATTGATTTAATTGGTTTGAATAGGCCTGTATTTATTTAAAACAGAGACGCACGATGTATCGGAATTAACGTCGGTATCGGTCCGATAAGTAAATAGGGGCCAATATTAACGAACAATGTTTATTTCCATCTTGTTGCGGTTTGGGTTTCAGGCGGGGGGAGGGGTTTGGTCATGTGACGGTGATGCAGCGAAGGATTGTGAGGTGTTTTAACTGAACCAGAGAAGCACCACCAGTGTTGTGATAGTTTTTTTCAGAGTTTAAAGGATAGAGAACGGCTAAAACGGTAATATTGATATTGAATATAGATATTGGCCCAGATCTTCAGATCGGTGCATCCCTTGTTTTAAATGATTTCCAAAGTCTTCACTGCTGACTGTTTTTACATAATTGTCATTTAAAAATGTCTCATCAAAAATGGTAAATGAATTAGACTTTATTTAATATTAATAAATCTGCATTACAGGTGTAATTATGTTGAACTGGACTTTACTATATGTATTGTGTCGGAGAATTGAAGTCGGACCAGGGATAGACCGATAAATCGGGCCGATAAACATCACTAGTAGAGCTGATTTTTTTTTTCTGAACTGTTTTTAGTCAATGTGCATTCATTTATTGTCAAATTCAATTTTTTTTTCATGCATGGAGCTGTACTTTAATGGATTAGTCTGGAATGTTTAGATCAGGATCCTAATATTTTCAATAAAAGCATTAATTTTAAACTACAATCTTAGACCTGGTTACACAAAGGAATCTCTCAGCTAGATGGCATGGCAAGGCATGCAGCCAATGACAGCAAGGCATGCAGCCAATGACAGCAAGGCATGCAGCCAATGACAGCAAGTCTTGCAAAGATGGAAATATCACCTCAAATTGTATTACGTTTTATTTTATTATGACTCTAGGTGGGCCTAGGCCCAGCAAGGCCCGCCCATAGCTACGCCCCTGGTAGGAACATAAATTGACTACTAATTGACTCCATTTAAACAGTGCAATTATTTGGCTATAATTGAATAACAATCTGTTAAACTGAGCTGCTCTTATTTTTAATGACTTGTACTGTATTGTTTCATAAAGAACTGAAATTGACTGGATTTGGTCAAGTAAATTGGGGTACAATGACCTGAATTGGGCTTGTTTGGTTAGAAATAGATTTCAATCAATCTGAGCATTACTTCTTTTATTGAAATTGGATTGAGTTGGAGCATAGTCCATTTAAACTGGACTGTATTTAATTAAAATTAATGGGACACTTTTTTTCCCTTGAAAGTGAACCAGCCTGAATATATTTTTGTTGAGTCGGACTGAATTGGATCAGAACTGAGCTTGTTAAGAATTACTCGTCAGTTCCCCATTTAGCTGGTATGACCTCGACTTTTTCTATGGAAATTGATTATTAAAGAACCGAGGTTTAGTGCATAATTTAGCTTGTAATGAATCGTAACATGAGTGAATTGAACTGTACTGTGTTTCGTTGAAACCGGTCTGAAGTTCCTGAATTTGGATGTAACTTGATTCTAAAGTGGACTACTGTAGTTTTTAGATCGGAAACTTTATCAGAATCAAATTGAATTGGCCTGTTTTTCTTATAAAAATTGTGCCGAATTGGCTTAAATCTGGACCAATGTGTTCCTAAAAGTAACGGACTCTGAAAAACCAGACTTATTTCAGTCACCTTGGCTGCTAGCTAATTATACTTTATTCAAACTGAACTATATTAATTTGATTTAAATTTGGTCGAATTTGTTTCAATTAAACTGGACTGAATTCAGCTTAACATTGAACTATGTTAAGTTACCATGGCAACCAGGTAGGATCACATCTGGGTCAAGGTCAACACGACGCAGTAAAAACAGTTTCTCCGGTATGAAAACACGGACATTAAAGTCAAAACGTTTTCAGATCAAGGATCATTGATTTTAGCTCCGAGATCAGAAGCTACTACAGCTAACTGAAGGCTTACCTCCAAAGTTAGATTGATATTTTTGCTCCAAACAAATATCTTGTATACCAAAGAATAAAAATAAATTGGCATTGAAAAATAAGTGTGACACTGTGTCACAGCAGCAGTGCTGTGCATCCCAAAGAGATGCCTGTCTAAAAAAAAGACAAATCGGCCCATTTATCAGCAGAAAAGAATAAAGTTAAACTTTATAACTGTGTTTTGCTTTCTCAGTCTAAAAACCTGCTTGTTTTATTAAATTTTCAATGCATCTCAAATGTTGTTTTTGGACGTCCTCTGTAAGAGATCAGTGCTATGCTGTGGTGTTTGAACATGCGTGGGTGTGGAGCAGCTCAGTGTTGGTTTGTGGGATTTTCTTGTCACATGAATGTGTCTCCTGACAGCAGCAGGTTCTGCTTCGCTGCAGAAGACGACAGGATCCTACTTGCCTCCCTGTGTTTGATTCACTGCGAAGATGAGGGAGGTGAAAGGGGGAGAAAACGAAAGTGGAGGTTTCATTTGTTCGTTTCAGGAGGAATTCCTGTTAACCTGTGGGAACCAGTCCAAATGGAAATTTTCTTTTCTGTTTATTACAACTGCAAATCCATAGAAAAAAACATTAGGGAGCCAACAATGTCATGTCTGGACAATTTTCACGGTGACCGCAGTGATCCAAGTTTATGTCTTGGGACATAAATTAGGAAAAAGTTAGACAAATAAGTTTGATCTTTAAGATGTTTAAATTAGAATCAGCTTTAAACAAGGAACTTGACCTTAGTTCCACTTTTTGTACCATATAAATATTTTCAGAACTCTGTTAGATGTCCATCAGAGAGACAGCTTGGGGACAGAGACAGTCCCTGATGCTAAACAGTTTGTGTCCAGAATGTGTGGGGTTTGCAGAGATCTTAGCTGCCCTGTTCATTGCAGTTAACACACAGAGGCACAAGAAGGAAGTAAAAATAATCAGGTGGCCCATGGAGACGTGTAGCTGCTAATTTTTCTGCTCTAAAACAGCTGTTTTATTTAAGTCTAGCTTAGTTTGTGTGGTGTAAAGTTTGTAAATAGGGAATAAATACGATCAGATTAAAAAAACTGGAATTTTACTACATAAATCACCCCAAATGCTCTTGGACGTATAGATTCCTGCTGCTTCTTGCATTCCTGAATGATATTACCACTGGCCTTGGTACTGAGGAGTCGACAGATGTTGGACCATTTGCAGGTTCTGACCAACTGATGATTTCCTGGTTCTCTATTTGTTTTAATTTTTCGTTGCGACATGTAAATCTTCTTATCTGCCATTTCTTTTGTTTGGAATTGGAAAATTCATCACAATCAAAATGAATTTTGGTGGCTTATATTGAAATTGTGCTCAATTTGGTGATAAGAGTTTATTTTATTCATCTTGTATTGATTTTTATTTTACCCTAACTAACCTGTACATATTGTAAATAAATGCGGTTGAATTAGATCATTTTTAAATCGAATTGAACTGCATTTAGCTCTACATTGAACTATGCTTAGTTACCATGGCAACCAGCTGAGAAAATCATTTCTCCAGGATAAAAACACGGTTATTTAAGTCAAAACATATTCAGATTAAGGTTTATTGATTATTAACAAGTATTGTAATTGCAACTTTTTTTAAGTGTTTTTGTGGCACTAGTGGGCTTTTATTTGCAGTAGTGAGACAGAAAACAGGCTTCTCTGTCTCTACACCACACACACCCCCAATCTTTTTATCTGCCGTTTTTTTAACATTTATTTAGCATTAAAGCACCTTTTTAGTATGATTATTTAGGGTTTTTTTTCGTTTGAGTTTTTTTTCCGTTTCCATCATGACTTTCAGTTTACTTACCGAAACATGGCTCGATCAGCCATGAATCGGTAGCAATACATTGTTCCGACAATGAGACTTTTTCCCTTAGCAGCTATATATATAGCTCAGCCATGTAAAGTAGAGCTGCAGGAATATTGCGATGTTGATATCGATTACATTTAATCCACATATTCCGAACAGTAAAAATGTAAATCCAGTGGGGACATGGACAGGAGTAAAAGTCTTAAATGGCCAAAAATATAGTTAAATATACACATTCTTCGATGTGTCCTAGCTCCCATATAAAACGATGGACAGACATAAAAATGTGACTTAGGAATACATTTTCCTCCATTGGTTTCTGCCCCACTTATCACATTTCCAAGTGGGAATCACCATGGCAACCCAGTGACTTGACATTTTCTAGCGTTACTCGGCAGCTTCTCCTTTCGTAAATGCATCCATCATGGCGCTTCATATATCCTAAATTTAGAGGTTCCGGTGTTTTGGGTATTTTTGGCAAAGAGGAAAAGGTTTCAACTTGGACTTTCAAAATAAAGTCAACAGATATTTAAAATAAGAGACAACGTAAAACTTTCCCACAACTGCCTGAAGTGAAAAATTGTAAAAACAAATAAATAAAAAATCCAACCAGGAAATGAAGCTTGAGTGAGGCTTGTTTGGCTTATTTTCACATTTCCAGGTTCTAGTCTGATTGTTCAGCTGGAGATATTGTGGTGATAAAATCCATAATAAAGTCAAAGCTTTTTCCCAGTGTGGATAACTTAGGTTTCAGAATATTTTTTTTTTGAAAAGTTTGCAGTTTCTTTATTTTAATCTTCTACATTTCTACAAAGACCCAGCGTAGATTTATACTCGCCACCTTTCTGCTTTACCTGCTGTGTATTTTGGACATAAAACATTTTCAGTGTCTTTAAAAATACAAATAAATCTGAAAGGTGTTTGAGTTTCTTGGTCCCAAGTGTAGCAGCTCTCATGACGTAACCTGGTCTCCTTTCATTGTTTCAGTAAAGACGAGTTAAAACACATCAAGGTGTGGCAGCAGATCCACGCCCTGAACTCTGATCATATTCCAGGAAAATCTCTAATTTCCCAACAATTCGGAGTCCAGATGCCAGCTCTAATTGAAGCTCATCAGTGCTCAGATCAAACGAGCAGCTACTTCATTAGTTTTCCTCCTGGCTTACTGGAAGAAGACCTCACCCCGCTTCCATTTGACTGGGGGTCTCCTCCGCATTAAGGCAGGTTAGCTTTACTAAAGGTTAGCTTTAAAACTGAACTAAATTAAAATAAATCAACACCTTCCACTAGGTGAGATTTATTCAGGTCTTCCTTCTGTTTTTTACAACATAAAGCTTGGACAGATGAGACAAACATGAAACATATCAGCAGCGCCTCATACACATTACCAAACACGGTGGTGGAGGAATGATGATTTGGGCTTGTTTGCAGCCAGAGGACCTTGCCGTCGTTGCTATCCAGAGGAGTTCGTCGTCCACTCAAAGTACTTCAGAGTCAGTTGTGAGTCAATCGCTAGGTCCAGACTGGGTCATCTACATCACAATGCTTGAGAAGGAAGAGAATAAATGTGCTGCAATGGCCTAGTCAAAGTCCAGACCTTTACCTGATTGAAATGCTGTGATGGGGCTTTCAGAGAACGAAGCAGAAACCATCTGCAAACCCTCCACCAAGAGTGAAGTGTAGTTTTTGTAAACTGGAGTTTGATTTAATTTCTTTTAAGACCAGATCATTTACATCCATCCAGGTACCTAGAGCACCAGAACGGGAAGAGGTGTACTTTCTATCACGACTCTAGGTGTTGCCTTCTTTTTCCCACTGACAGACCGCGGTTATGCAACAAGACTTCAGCTCGTTGCCAAGCCCAACAGGCGGACTGACAGTTTGGAAACGTCCCAAATGAGGTCTGTCAACTCAGCTCTTCATCTTCGCCTCTTCTTCTTTAAATCTTCTCCAGTCTTGAAGGTGACGGAAAAAGCTGCTGAACCAGCTGAAACGTCAGAAAACTGTCACTGGAAACGGATCATAAATCGTTTGGAAAGGCGAGCTGCCGGGTTTTCCCTTTGAAGGCGTGTGACAGGTGAATTAGTTTACAGTTTCAGGGGCACCTGAGCTGTAAATGTACCAGAACTGGGTAAAGTAAAGGTTGTAGTTGAACCTCTCTCCTCTATGGATTTAACCTTAATTATACCACCGTCTGGGTGAATAACACTCAATTCTGATTGGCTGGAGGGTGTAGGTTAAAAAGTGACCATGTACACCTAGGAAAGGCGTCCCGTCAAATTGCCTGATGACAGTTCTAAATTATTGTGCTGGCTTAAACGCTAGATGGTAACCATGGCAACGGGTCAACTGCTGCTGCCGGGTCGCTGTTGCTTGGCAACGCCTGTATACGGGAGATATTAAATAGAGCGCTCGACTTATAAAAAAAAAAAACCTCACGATTTTAACTCTAAAACACATTAAAGTATAATTAATTGATTAAATACTTCTTTCTTTTGTAAGTGACCATGGTATAAGCAGGATAATGCCCTTCGTGGTGTCCATTAACAGAAATTAATGGACTTCGCGTCGGACGGTTCACGCCTCCATGTCGTCCATTAATTTCTGTTATTGGACACCTCGAAGGGCATTACCCCTTACATATTTTGTTCATCAAGGTGTGACTCAGAACCATCAGGGAGAACCTTGAGTTAATGCCTGCTGCAGTCAAACGGGTTTTACTCTTGACCGTTACTTCTTTTTGTAACGACGGTCCCTTCAAACAGGACCTTGTAGAGGAGGAGGCTGCCGATGTCCGGCTACAACATTCCTTCAGTATGATAGCAGGTCCATATGCTACTATCTTGGTAGTGGTCATGACTCGGCACCTATTAGCTTGACCAGAAGAGCCAAGCGAAGATTTAACGAGGATTGTAGATTTAGAGACGTTTGGGGAAGTCTTTTGGACACTTTCTAATATCACGATACAGGGGAGACAATACGATATATTGCGATACTATGAGTAAGACGATATATTGTGATTTTTAAAACTGAATTTAACTGTAGAAAAACTGTCCCATCATTCTAAACACTCCAACCTGTTTCATACTTTAACATAATCCAGTTTTATTACTAGATCTAGTTGATCCACTGGAACAAAGAAGGTGAAAACAGCCACAAACTACCAGTTATACTTTTACATTTACTACAAAAATTACTGTCATCATTAATGGTTCCATTCATATAAAAAAAATACATATCAATTCAATTCAGTTTATTTCTATAGCGCCAATTCACAACAGATGTCATCTCAAGGCACTTAACAAGAAGTCATTTCAATACATTTATACAAACATTCCAATCAGTTAAAAAGTTTCCTATTTAAGGAATCCCAGCAGATTGCGTCAGTCATTGGCGTGAGGTTGGGAAGACTTTCCAACCACAGCAATCCTTCAGCAATCCCTCATACTGAGCAAGCATGTAGCGACGGTGGAGAGGAAAAACTCCCCTTTAACAGGAAGAAACCTCCAACAGAACCAGGCTCAGTAGGAGCGGCCATCTGCCACGACCGTCTGGGGGTTTGAGAAGACAGAGCAGAAACACAGAAGGAACAGAAGATCTGATATAAGAGAACTTTCTATGTTACAGAAAGTAAAAAGTTGATAACAGGACACGGTGGATGTTCAGTTACTGGGGGGATCATCCCAGTCGATGCCCCCGTCCAACAGGGCATTGCAGCCAAGCAGGATACCAGACCAGGTATATCTTCTATGGAGAGAAAAACACTGAGAGAAAACAAAGTTAACAGTCGGAATAACAGAATGTACTGTAATACAACTGGAGAGTAGTAGGAGAAAAGGAAGTAGCAGAGTGAAGAAAAGTGGTAAGTCTGTCCTCCAGCAGTCTAAGCCTATAGCAGCATAACTACAGAGATAGCTCAGGATGACCTTAGCCACTCTAACTATAAGCTTTATCAAAAAGGAAAGTTTTAAGCCTGGCCTTAAAAGTAAACAGAGTGTCTGCCTCACGGACTAAAGCTGGGAGCTGGTTCCACAGGAGAGGAGCCTGATAACTAAAAGATCTGCCTCCCATTCTACTTTTAGAAATCCTAGGAACTACAAGTAAACCTGCAGTCTGAGAGCAAAGGGTTCTGTTAGGAACATATGGACCAATCAGATCTCTGATGTATGATGAAGCTTGATTATTATGGGCTTTATATGGAAGAAGAAGGATCTTAAATTCTATTCTGGATTTAACAGGGAGCCAATGAAGGGAAGCTAAAACAGGAGAAATGTGATCTCTCTTTTTAATATTCATCAGAACTCTTGCTGCCGCATTTTGGATCAACTGAAGGCTTTTAATGGCATTTTGTGGACTTCCTGATAGTAAAGAATTACAGTAGTCCAGCCTTGAGGTAACAAATGCATGGACTAGTTTCTCAGCATCACTCCTGGACAGGATGTTTCTAATTTTAGCAATATTCCGGAGGTGAAAGAAGTCAAAATAACGCCGAGGTTCTTTACGTTATTACTGGGGGCCAATTTAATGCCATCTAGATGAAGTGATTGACTAATCAGTTTCTGTTTAAGAACTTCTGGTCCAAAGAGCGCAACTTCTGTCTTGTCAGAATTTAAAAGCAAGAAGTTTAGATTCATCCATGTTTTTAGGTCTTCCAGACATGCCTGTAATCTACCTAACTGACTAGGTTCATCAGGATTTATGGATAAATCATCTGCATAACTGTGGAAATTTGTTCCATGCTGTGTAATGATTCTACCAATTGGAAGCATATATATGGTGAAAAGAATTGGTCCAAGCACAGAACCCTGTGGAACTCCACAAGTAACCCTTGAGAGTGAAGAAGATTTATCATTTAGATGAACAACCTGGAATCTGTCAGACAGATATGATTTAAACCAGCCTAGTGCTGTTCCTTTGATCCCTGCAACATGTTCAAGCCTTTCTAAGTGACACAAAATATGATATATCGCTGCATCAATATACCGTGACATAAAATATCGCAATATATATCGGTGTATCGATCTTTGCTTACATCCCTATTTACTAGCCAACTGCAATGGTGGCAGCATCAGGCTGTGGTGCCGATGCAAACTGGGGATGGAAAAATGGAGGAGGACTTCCTCCAACTTGACCTGGAACCATCATCCAGGAGGGGCTCAGAGTAGAGCTGCTGCTCTTCCACGTCCAGAGGAGCCGGTTGGGTAGGATGTGTTCCAGGGCACGTCCTTCCAGGAGGAGTTTCCAGAGGAAGACTCGGGACACGTTGGAGGGACGATGTTTCTCTGCTGGGAACATCTTGTGATTTCCCCCGGAGGAGCTGGATTAAGTGGCTGAGGAGAGGGAAGTCTTAACCTCTCTGTTTAGGGTGGTACCCTGGCGACTCGACCCTGGATTAAGTGGAAGATGGTGGATGGATGGACCTGGAACCAGCAGCTAGATGGACAAGGATCTCAAACGGACATCCTAACTGGTTCTGGAAGGACTCCTTTAGGCTTCGGGAACAGCCTTGCCAACACTACGGACTGTGTTTAGTATCTTTGTCAGGAAACCATCCGGTCTAGAAGAAGATAAATTGATAAGTCGTTCAACCAAATGTTTAAGTTTGAGCCTGACTGACATTTAAGCCCATAATGAACAGATGCAGATGTAGCTGATAGGTGACGATGCTTTAGCTTTACTTCACCTCTCTGAAGGTCACATGTGGGGTGCCCCAGGGCTCCATTCTGGGGCCCCTCCTATTTATTTATCTACATGCTCCCGCTAGCTAAGATTATAACAAGCAATAAGATTAGCTACCACAATTATGCAGATAATACACAGCTGTACATTACAATGTCTCCAGGTGACTGTGAACTAGGGCTGGGGAATCGATTATATCGATATATCAAATTCTCTATTTATAGAGATATAATTTTTGGAATATCGAGAAAATCGAAAAATAAATTCACCAATGCATCTCTTGGGTTTCCATAATCCAAGGCTTTCCATCTTGTTTTACAGCGTGTATTAATTTGGACTATGAATTCAAGTCAACTCCAAGGAGGGATGATTGAAAGCAACTTTTAAAACATTTGTAATTTCTAGGGATGTAAGAAAATATCAATATTATCGATACATCGCGATATTTTATTTCCCGATATTGTATCAATATTCAAAAACATGTTTCGTTTTTTTGTTTTTCTTTTGGATGGAACCATTAATGATGACAGTAATTCTTGTAGTAAAATATAAAAGTATAACTGGTAGTTTTGTGGCTGTTTTCACCTTTTTTGTTCCAGTGGATCAACTAGATCTAGTAATAAAACTGGATGTTAAAATATGAAACAGGTTGGAGTGTTTAGAATGATTTTTCTACAGTTAAATTAAGTTTTAAAGATCACAATATCGTCTTACTTATAGTATAATGATACATCATATCGTCTCCCCTGTATCGCGATACATATCGTATCGCCAGATTTTTACCAGTACACATCCCTAGTAATTTATAAAGAACAGAAAGGGAGAAAAAAAAGGGATTATCGAAAGTCAAATTTGGCATGAAGAAAATCCTTTTATTTTTTGTCAATATCGCCCGTTCCTAACCTCCTTCTATTTATAAAAAACGAGTTGTATGTGCGATGACGTGTTCAACTTTTGAAACTAAATCTATAAATCAAAAATAATCTGACATCGTCAAATTGTACTAGGGAATGTTAAACATTGACAGAAATTGTGATTTGTTTTACATTGCGATATATACTGACTGATATGGAACGTTTGTTCAATATCGCCCAGCCCTAATGTGAACCCATCCGAACGCTAAACAAATGGATCCCCAGAATCAGAACCTTAACATGGAGAAGCTGCATTCCTTTTCTGTACTCCTCTAATCTGGAAAAAAAAGCTGCTGAAACACTTGAGTTCCTTTAAACCAGGGCTAAAAACCATCTGTTTAGAGCTGCCTTCGATTAATAACTAAAACATCATTATTTTGTCACTGTAATCTCTTTTTTTGTGTGACGTTTTTATCATGTAAAGCACTTTGAGAACTGCCTTGTTGCTAAAATGTGCCATGCTAATAAACTTGACTTGACTTGAAGCGCCTGTAGACCAGGGGTGTCCGGCTCCGGTCCTTCAGTGCCACCGTCCTGTAGCTTTTTAGATGTGTCCCTGCTCCAGCACCTGAATCGGATGAATGGATCGGTACCAGGCCTCTGCAGAGCTGGATGCCGAGGAGGGGATTCAGCTGTTGGAGCAGGGATGCATCCGGAATGGACTTGGGACACCCCTGCTGTAGAAATCTACAGCGTAACACCTGAAGACAGTTTCACTGTAAAACCAAACGCACCCGTTTGAATTTTTAACACGTTTCTTTCACATCGATGATCATTTCTGTGTTCTCTGCCATCCGACTCGTTTTTCGACCGGATCTTACTCATCTGAATGAATCATCTTTCCCGGTGGAAACACAAACGGAAATCCAGGGCAAAGCGTGGATCCTGAGCCGGTTGTGTAACGATGTAAGAGGAGAAACACCCGCCGGTTCTGGTGTCAGGTGTTTGTCGTATTCACGCCTCGCCGTACGTCAGCAGCTCATCAGAACAGCTGTGCACGTGTGTCGGTCGCTGTGTTCTGGTTGTTCACATGGAGCTCATCCACTCGGATATTTACTACCATAAGGGGGGGAATCCAGTTTCCTTTGGATAAATGAAGTCTCTTCAGCTTTAATAACTTGTATCAGTTTTAGTTGACGAATCACAGAGGAGCTTTATTCATAGTAAGACAATTTACTCTTAACATCAAGCTAAGATAAACGTATTATTTTCCTGTAACCTGAAAGTCGGCCTGATCGATATTCACAGGTTTTTTCGGAGTTTGTTTCCAATTCGATTCAGTTTATTTATATAGTGCCGATTCACAACAGATGTCATCTCAAGGCACTTTACAAGAAAAGTCATTTCGATATCCAACATTCCAATCAGTTTAAAGGTTTCTATTTAAGGAATCCCAGCAGATTCACATCGAGTCATTGACTTGAGGTTGCGCCCCGTTGATGCAGACTTTCCAACCACAGCAATCCTTCAGCAATCCCTCATACTGAGCAAGCATGTAGCGACGGTGGAGAGGAAAAACTCCCCCTTTTCCCTCCGGTTTTCAGGCCTGTTTGGTTCCCTCTTGCTTCCCTTTCGTAGCCGTAATATATTATTTCTCTGTGTCGGGGGGGGGGGGGGGGGAGCATTTTGTTTTCACTTTTTTGTTGCTCTTAAATATTTCTGATCAAACTAATGTAATATCGGACAAAGATAATTGCAGTAAAAAAAACGCAGTTTTCAAATGATTTCATTTATTGAGGGGATCAATATTATAAAAACCAACATGGCTCTGTGTGAAGAGTATTTTAATTGGTGTTGGCATCATCCTTGCCCACTGCCCAGGCCCGATGATGGTCAGATCGGTGGAATCAGGAACCTGTAAGGCCACTCGACTACCAACGCCTCCGAGCATGAAGAACAGATGAGAAACAAAGTCTCTGACATCCATCCGTCTGGTTCCAGAACCATCTCTAAGGTTCTGGGACTCTAGAGGACCTCAGTGAGGACCATGAACCGCTGTGGAGAACCTTCCTAGGAAAGGCTGACCTACCAGAATTACTCCAGAAGCTCATCAATAACACGTCCAGGAGGTCAGATGCTGTACTTATGGAACTATGAACCCTAAAGGAGAAGATCCGACCATCAGTTCTTGATCCAAACAACTCCAGCAAGTCCAACTCTGAACGGCTATAAAAACTAACTGAATGAACGATTTGGAACGGACTAGTCAAAGTCTAATTGAGCTGTTTGGAATCAATGAGGAGTAGTATATGTTTGAAGGAGTGATACGGATCCATTGCTTGGAGGTGGTGGAAGAGCCTCCAATGTAGCAGCTAGATGTTAGCGCCAGGATATGCCGTTTGGTGACTCCATCCGCCCGTCCGATTCCAGAGATGAGAGGTTCCGGAATCCGACGAACCACCTAAACCAACTCCTTTCAATGCGGAGGAGCAGCAGCTCTACTCTGGGCTCCCCGCCGGGTGATGAAACCCCTGATGATCTTATGAACGTAAATGGACCCAGTTGATCTAGAGCTTTGCGCCGCCGGCCAGATTCTTCTTCTCCACGACCGACTGGATCAACGCCCATCACTGTAGACGAAGTCCTGATCCATCCATCCGGGATTCACTCCGGATCAGACACCAAGATGCTTTAACTTCTCCACTTGAGGCAGAGGGTGGAGGTGACTCCGATGCCTCGTCCGCACGTAGCCATGGTATCTCACAAAGCGAAGATATTTTTCTATGGTCTTGGCCCGTCATCCACACGAAAAAGCAGATTTCGAATCTTTTTGAAAACTCCGGCCAAAGTGAAGATCTGCGTTTTCCTCTGTTTTAAGCGTTTGCGTGTGGACAGAAATAACCGGGGTTTTCAGTTTTGCAAACGTCAATTTCCGCGACAAAAATACATCACTAGTGCAACCTGCGTTTCCACTCAGAAACAGCATTTATGCCCTCAGAGATGTGGTGGCATCATCGATTGTCCAAGCGCTTTTTGTTTGCCTGTTTTTACAAGCTCTAATACTGCTCTATGTAGATGTTAGAACATAGAAAGTTACTTTGAGTGGATAGGATTTGGGGGAACTACTGCCCCCTACAGGTTTGGCATGTCTATGTGCTTAACAACGCATTTATGTTTTTCCCTCTGCAGGAGATCCAAATCTGTAAATGTAGTTGTTTTTTTTAAATGTCACCAACCCTGAAAACAAAGGGAAATAAACTCTGATTAAAAACAAAAATCCTAAAGATAAATTTGTCAAATAATCTAACATAAAATCTAATTCCTAAGATGATTTATGGAATAAAAGTAGCCAGATATGGACTAAAACAGTAAATTTTTTGTTTGTTCCAGCGCTACATCATGAATAATAACTGTAACTCATCTCTCCGTCCTTCAGGTGATGGTTCTCCTTCATAAACTCATTTCTGCTTCATCAAAGCCTCCTCTTCCTCCTCCTCCTCACAAACAAAACACTTTACCAGTCGCCTCTTTGACTTCAGCTCCTTTGATGCTTTCTTGCGGAGGTTCAGTGCCTCCCAGTGGACACATGGGGGAATTACTCGCTGCTTCCATCATATTTTAAAGCACAAGTCAGAGATTAATCAGTTATCAGTTTTATTAAAAACCAAGTTAACTTACAGAGTGTTGATCAGGTTCAGATTGTTCCTCCTTCCACTCACTGTTGTCAAACTTTTTGCTCAAAACTGGAGCTTTAGGTTAAAACCGACGTCTGGCTGGACTTCAGGAACGAGCGATAAATCACCAAACCTTTGTCTGTGTTTGTCGTCGGTGGTAAAAAACCTGCAGCCTGTGAGGATTTAAGTTCTCGAGTTGCTGCTGTCTTATAACACCTCATTCACTTGTTCCCAAGTTAATTTATTGTCTGGGTTCGGGTCTTCTGGGGCAAAACAGAACAGACAGGCGTCAATCAGATTTGCTTTGATTCAAACTGCAGAAAACTGCATTATTTGTTGCTTAATAATTCAATATTTTTGCTGATAAATGATAAATATTTGTTGTTTTTATGTTTCCTTGGTGTATTGAATAAACTCCAGAAGAGCAAGCCCAGCCGGTAAGGAGCACTAAAACAGCCTATATGAAAAATAAATACAGAAATAAGTGAAAGCCAATTAAATCTGGCAGCAAAAGAGACGTAACAATAAAAACTGAGAAACCGAAGCGTTGAAGGAATTCCTGGGAATGAATGTGCCTATGGGGAAATAAACAGAGGAAGAAAATAAACAAAGCTACATCGATAAATGCAGGCTAAAAATGTTCAAAAATATCTTGAATATATTTAAATTAAAAAATGCAAAAAAAATATATATGGAAATAATTATTTCCAAAAAAGATTAAGAACAATAAAATCAGGGATGATGGGATTAAAACTAGAAGAAATGTTTATAAATTTAATCAAGCAGTGAGAAAATAAAGTAGATTAAGAAAGGGAGATTTACTTTAAGGTGAATTAGTAAAGTTTAATATCAATTAATAAATGTAACCATTTCAAGTTTTTGGAATTTTAAATTTAATACTAAATTTTAATACTAATTTATGTGAGGATCTACAACTGTATAGAAAACAATTGATAGAAATTAGTTTGGCGCCAATAGTCAGCCATTCTCTAGTACAGGGGTGTCCAACCCTGGTCCTCGAGAGCTGCTGTCCAGAAGGTTTTAGATCCATCCCTGCTCCAACACAGCTGAATAAAATTATTGAATTACCTCTGCAGCATGCCATCAAGTTTGGCAAAGGCCTGTTAAACGAGCATTCATTTGGTTCAGTTGTGTTGGAACAGGGATGCATGTAAAACCTGCAGGACAGTAGCTCTCGAGGACCAGGGTAGGACACCCCTGCTCTAGTATTTTAATATACTTTTCTATTTATATATATTTCTAAGTGTAGCTGTAATTAATTTTGGCAGCCTTGGTCCTCCATATACTAGTATTTAATATATTTTTCTATTTGTGTCGCTTTTATTAATTATGGCAGCCTTGGTCCTACATACTCTAGTATTTAATTTATTTTTCTATTTGTGTAGCTTTTATTAATTTTGGCAGCCTTAGTCCTCCATACTCTAGTGTTTAATTTATTTTACTATTTATGTCTCTTTAGCTTTTATGACTGTTGGGAGCCTTAGTCCTCCATACTCTAGTGTTTAATTTATTTTACTATTTATGTCTCTTTAGCTTTTATGACTGTTGGCAGCATTGGTCCTCCATACTCTAGTAATTTAATTTATTGTACTATTTATATCTATTCATAAGTGTAACTTTTATTAATTTAGGCCACCTTAGTTCTCCATACCCTAGTGTTTTATGTATTTGACTATTTTTATGTCTCTGTGATTTTATGAATTCTGGCCCTATTGGTCGTCCGTACTGGAGGTTCTAGGACCGGTGATTGTAAAGTAAACCTGTCGTGTCGTCAGATTCTGTCAGATCGAAGGCCGCCTGCAGCAGCTGACCGCCGAGCTGCCTGAGCTTCAGCAGAGGAAGAAACGGACAGAAGAAGAGCTGAAGACGACTTCCTGTCCTCAGACGACCACAGTAAGTCATCACAGGGAAAACTTGTGATTTCACACGCTAAAGAAATTTTCAGCCGCTGGGGCGAAATCATAAACGTCACGTATTAAAAACTCAAGCAAGCAAGGCCTTTCCTTACAGAGTGCAAAAGTTGTTTGTTTGTTCATTGATTATTTTCTCACCTGATGTGAGTCACGTGACCACAGATTTGCTTGTAAGCCGCAATCACAGTGAGCAAGTTTATTCCCAAGAGGAAAACACCTCTTCCCAGGAGTTGGACGTCCCAGCAGATTCAGCCAAATGTCAGAGCGTGAAGCTCAGAGAAATGACCAGAAAGCCAAGAGCTCCATCACAGACACTACAGGCCTCGGTTAGCAGGATAAAGGTCAAGTTGGACCTGAGACTTTTGAAGGAATGTCCACTTCAGAGACTTTTAGCCATAACGTACAGAACCATGTTAGGAGAAATCCAAAAATGCAACAAAAACACTAAAAACAAAATAAAATTATCTGAACTTGCAGTCCAGTGAATTTCCCCCTTTTTGGGGATAAATAAAGTACCTACCTAGCTAGCTAGCACGGTGGTGGAGGAATGATGGTTTTTGGGCTCATTCTGCAGTCATCGAGTGGACCATTGATCTCCTCTGTAAACCGGCGTATTCTAGTAGCTTGGTCCAAACTGGGTCGTCAACAGAACAATGATCCCAAACACAGCAGCTGATCTATAAGCAGAATGACAGTCAAAGGGGGCTGCAATGGCCTAGTCAAAGTCCACACCTAAACCCGACTCAAATACCGTGGTGGGATTGTGGTTTGGGTTAAATATTAAATGACGTGCGGAGGTTCTGTTTGCTTGGTATAAATCTGGCGATACGATACGTATACAGGGGAGACGACATGCTGCGATAATATGAGTAACACGATATATTGGGATTTTTGAAACTTAATTTAACCAGAAAAACCCTCCAACCTGTTTCATACTTTAACACGTCCAGTTTTATTACTAGATCTAGTTGATCCACTGGAACAAAGAAGGTGGAATCTGCCACAAAACTACCATTTATACTTTTAATTTTACTACAAAAATGACTGTCATCATTAATGGCTCCATTCAAATAAATAAAAAAAATACTTTGCTTTTGAATATAGATACAATATCGTGAAATAAAATATGGCGATATATCGGCCTATCGATATTTTCTTACACCCATCATATCGTCTTGGATCCTGAGAGAAAATTGTCTCGATGAAGTTACAGATTAGGGGTGTAAGAAAATATCGATACGCCGATATATCGCCATATTTTATTTCCCGATATTGTATCGATATTCAAAACAAAAATATCTTCTTTTTTTAAAGGATTTGAATGGAACCATTAATGATGACAGTAATTTTTGTAGTAAAACTAAAAGTATGACTGGTAGTTTTCACCTTCTTTGTTCCAGTGGATCAACTGGATCTAGTAACAAAACTGGATGTGTTAAAATATGAAACAGGTTGGAGTGTTTAGAATGATGGGACAGTTTTTATACAGTTAAATTGAGTTGTAAAAATCACAATATATCGTCTTACTCATAGTATCACAATGTATCGTATCGTCTCCCATGTATCGCGATACATATCGTATCAGCAGATTTTTGCCAATACACATCCCTATTACAGATGTTCTTGTCTCTCCTCTCCGCAGCTCCCTATGAGTAAAAAAATGTTTCCGTGCTTTATTTCCTCAGAAGCTTCAGGCCCTCATAAGCGAGCGTCTCATCCAGTCTGAGCAGCTGCTGTTCCAGGAGCAGGCACTGAGCGCGCTCCGTAACCTGCTGACACAGGATCTGCAGCGGTACCGGGAAGAGGGCAACAAACTCGCCTGCTTCACGGAGAGGATCATCAGAAGGTCCCAGAGGTAAACCAGTCCCCCCCAACGCTCTGCTGGACACCAACAAACCAGTGACGTCCGGCAGCTTCAGCTCGCCTCGTTGTCGTCCCGGTGACAAAAAATACGCATCACTTCCAGGTCGGACGGAGAGGGAACCTCTGGCTGTGCAGAGGGCGAAGAAAGAAGCATGCAGGGAAAGAACGAGACGGAGCCGGAGAAGAACATGGTACGGTTCTGACTTCATGAAACCAGTTCAAAGTTTAACATCAGCTGTTAATATCGTCCAGCCCAACAACCTGCTATTAGCCAAAGCAATTTTATTTGTATAGCAACACTTTCAACAACAAGGTGATTCAAGGTGCTTTACATGATTAAGGGGTAAAATAAAAACAGCATTAAAACACAGGCAAAGCATTTAAAGTAAAAACAGCAAGAAGCACAAACAAAACATGATACAACAAAGCATTACTTAAAGGCAGCTCTAAACAGATACGTTTTTAGTTGTGATTTAAAAGAACTCAGTGTTTCAGTGTTTCAGCAGCAGCTTTATTTATATATATATATATATATATATATATATATATATATAATGTGTGTGTGTGTGTATAAAGTATTTATTTTAAGGATTCAGGAAGTAGATTAGTTTATTTTTAGTATTAATTACTCTGTGTTTTGTATTAAGTCATTAAGTCTGTATTGGGTGTTGGTTTGGATGGTTGAGGAGTGAAAAATTGGTTTGTAATCAAGTTATAAACCTTTGATCTTAATTTAATCATAAATTACCTACATTTTCCCAACCTTGGTTTTAAGTCAGTTTTAAGTGCTAGGACTGCACCAAGTCCGACTTTCATATTTATTACTGAAACAACACTTAGAAGTTTAGTCAAACCAGTATTAAGCAAGTCTAATAATCAGATCTGTTAATTTAGTTTTAAAATTGGTAGGTCAAAGTTATTAATAGGTATTAAATGTATCAGTATTAAGTCGGTTTTGAAAAATTGTTTTTAGGCAATTTAGTCTTTGAGTATGAAATAATTAGTCAGTGTTAAATGTGTTAATTTATTAATTAATGTTAGCTATAACTATAAATTAGCTTTCTAGTATTTTAAATTAAGTATTTATTTTAGGTTTTGCTTTTCTGGTCAGTATTAGGGAGATGGAAAATATTGTAAATTGTTGTCACTGGGTGTCGTGTTTGTAATTAAATCAAGTCATTAATGAGTAAGTATGGCACAGTGAGTCAGTGATGAATGTGACGTTTTAAATATTAGGAATATTATGAAGAATTTTCTAGGTATAAGTAAATTACAAATATTCTAAATTATATTATATAATTATATTATAAATGTGTCAGTTGCCATCAAAAAAAAAACTGCTGTTCTGCAACTTTATACAAAATACATTTTTGACTAATTTTAAAACGATATTTCTCCGACCTCGGATGGTTTAATCGTTTGACAAGTGAAGAGAAATAACTGCAATAGTTGCTGATGAATGAACCAGCGTGTGAATCAGTATAAAAGTATTTGATAGGTATTAAATGCCCATCAGTATTGTCAGTTTTTTTATTATGGTTGATTTTAGGCAATTAGGTCATTAAGTATAAAGTAATTAGTCAGTATTAAATGTGTTAAGTTATTAATTAACACAAATGATAAATTAGCTTTCTAGTATTTTAGGTTAAGTATTTGTTAGGTTTTGCTTTTTTAGTCAGTATTAAGGAGATAGTAATATTGTAATTTTTTGTCATTAGGTGTCATATTTGTAATAAATTAAATTTAACATTAAGTCAGTTTGTAAGTGTAAAGTTATAACACAATTAAGTCATCAATGAGTAAGTATGGTAAGTATGATAAATGTGACCTTTCAAATATTATGAATATTATGAAGAATTTCCTTGGTTTAAAAAATTATAAATGTGTTTATATAATGTATACTAAGGGAAATAAACCATATTAATCTATATCAGGCTTTTAAAACATTTTTCCAAATTTCTCAATTTAAAAATGAGCAAATTAAATGTTAATTCAGCTGCCAGAAAAGAAAAAAACAGCTCTTCTGCAACTTTATATAAAATAAATCTTTGGATAATTTTAAAACGATATTTCTCTGACCTTGGATGGTGAAGAGAAATAACTGTAATAGATGCTTATCAATGAACCAGCGTAAAAAAACCAGAAGAAAAAAGAAACGTGAGCGAGTCTTGGTCTACACGCGTGTGTTTTTCTGCTCGTGTGTCTGGCATCGGTCCAGCTGTTGTCAGTCTTCCTCAGACAGTCGGAGGAGAGACAGAGGAAACATCTGCCTGCTCATCTGGCTCTGTCTGTCACACACACACACCTTCATCCCTAAAAAAAAGCAAAAAGCAAAAAAAAAAAAAGCCCCATAATAAACTGACAAAGTTGTGACGGGAAATGATGAGGGAAGAAACCTGGTTTGGAGTCTTATTATAACAGGAAACCTGTCGCGGTGTCGCGCTACAGTTTAACTCTGAGAGCTTAAACACAAACAGCCGACAGGCTGCAAGTAGGGAACAATGCGCAGGATTGGGATTTTCTGGTTAAAAGCAGTTCTTACTGCCAAATGTTTTACATCACTCTACCTAAAAGCTAAAACCCGGAGTGGATCCTGCAGCTTTTTCTCCAGAGTCCACTGGGCTGAAGTTTTTGGTCCGAAAAGCTGTTCAGGGAGGTTTTCTAATCGCCAGATACTGTTTCCCTTCAAACTGTATGAGGACCAACCTTGGAGATGCAAACATCCAGTTCTGCAACATCAGTAAAATGATTAACAGGCGGAGAAAAAGTCCAATTGGAAACGTCTTCATCTGAACCAAATACTTTCCGTATTTCGCCGTTTTTTTTTTTTTTTTAGAACGGTGACAGAAAAAACAGTTGCAGGGGTCGATAGAGCAACAGCTGTATTTGCATTCTTATCATAAAATAGACTTTCTGGAGGGATTTTAGGGAAACATCCCGTTCGGTTTGGACCTTTGGCAAGACTGATATCTAAGTTTCCTCCTGGACCTGTTGGCTCCTTCAGCCAATGTCAGATCGGTCCATTTCCGTATTTAACCAGGTAAAAAAAAAAAAAGAAAAAACTGTGATGGAAAAAGTTGAAGGCCGTCCGTCATTTTGACCAACTACAATTCACACCTCTGATCAATTGGTGCAAACGGGCAGATATTTCCTACTTTACGCACCGAGTACAGGTAATTAAATCAATTAAATAAAGATTCCCATGAGAGCACATGGACACCGTACTCGATGCGTCTCGCTAACCGGGAGCTGACGGCGCGTTGAAGAGTTACTGAGGTTTTGGAGCGCGGTGCTGCGGGATTTCCTCCCGCTGAAGCGATTAGCTTACAAGTCAGGAAACGGCTCGTTCAGAGTGATCACTTCAACTGGAGAAATGTTCCCTGATTTCCAAACTTTGGCTGAAGTGGCGCTTAATATCCAGTCTCTAGAACAACATCTAAACCCCCATGAGAAGTCGTCTGTCCGAGGCAAAAACCCCAAATCCTCATGACAATAACCTCTGCAGCGATCCCACTATTTGGTTACGAACAAGCAGGAGATCATTTCAGCTCCATGTGGAGCAGGAGGAAGACGTGTTACTGTGTTCAGGCCACACCAGGTGAAGTGCAATCAATTCATTTCAGTTTTTATATGTAGTTCTTTGTTCGGTTTGTTCAGATTTAATATTATTTAAAATGATTTTTAATAAATACTATTGAATATGCTGTAATTTGTTTTAAATTGACAGGTAAAAATACATTATGACCGGATATTATTGACCCCGTCGGTCAAAATGACGGACTAGAAAAGTCCGGCGCCACCTCTGGTCCTAAAACCTCTTATAAAGGCATGACGAATTAGAAAAGAGCTGCAGAAACCAGAGGTGGGAACATTATGGGACCCATAATAAATCTTATCAGGTCTTATGTTTTATTTGTACACATGTGATTCAAAATAATTACCTTCAGTAGAGCTGCAACAATACTGGAAAATCCTATGACTGCAGTTCTATTAATAAATATCGAGACGACTTTGTCAGAACATCTTATTAACATGCAAAGTGCAAATTGATCACAGTTGGAACCAAAATTATAACAAATAACACAGAGATGGACTCAGTGCATGTTATTTAATTATTTGCGATTATCCACACCGTTTTCCAAGAAAACACCAATCTTTTCTTTTTTATTTGTACGCTGCTGAGCTGAGCGTGCTGAATTTTAAACCTTTATTTCTGTGTTACAGTCTTCTTGTTTGCAGATTTTTCTCCGTAGCATGTGTAAAATATTGAAATATTTAAGGAGCAGTCTTCAGAGTGGAAAACCATAAAACAAAAAACTTGGGATTATAACATCACTTTAAGAAAAATGTACTTAAACATAGAAAGTAAAAGTTATTCTGCATCAAAGCCACAAAAAGGATATATTGGAAAATTACATTTCCCCCCAAAATATTCAACATGTTTAAATTAACATTACCAGCCAGAGGTATGCAGAAATAAAACTAACAACTTAAAAACTACCCAGGAGAGTTAAAACATGTAACCTGTATTATTTTAAGCTATTATTTATATCGAGCGTTCATCAAAATCCACCAACTGCTGTCATGAAATCATGGAAAGTCAGTCGTTGTGAGGATTTAGAGGGAATTGGGTCACATCTTTTTAAAAAACTGGGTTCCCACGCTGACAGATGTCAGTTTTAGCTTGTAGCTTTTCTCTAACCCCTAAATTATTTATTCAATTAACCAATAAGCCCCATCCCACCCCGATCACTGACCTCTAAACCTCTTTCTCAGACCATTCAGTAACTCTGTATGATCACATTATTTTTATTACATATTAATTTAATGGGTTTAGACTGGCTTGAATTAAAAAAGGTCTTGGTGGATACAGTGATCCGTCGTGGATGTAGAAACACCCACAGATGGAAGCGTGGTGGAGATCACTGTGATGCTGGTTCTGGTCCAGTCAGACCAAAAAAAGCTAATAATGCGCTAACTGACCTACAGGAGTGGGGGGGTGTTGTTGTTGTTGTTTAAATCCCTTTAGAAAACAATAAAATTATTATTATTATGTATTTTTATTTCATTTTAGTCTCCCCCATATACTTTTACTCTGCACCAAATAAGGGTAGCTATTTATATGGTAGCCACCTAGCTAGCTATACCAGGATTGGGGTAATATTAAAACTAGTTTTTAAATGTGTACTAAAAGTTTCTAACCTTATTAAAAAGCAAAATAAGACATTCTTTTGTGATAAACTTTACTGTTCTACGTCACGAATCTGCTGATATTTGTTCTGTAGGTAGTTTTTGAGCTACCTAAAACGAGGTAGTTATTAAGTAGGTAAAATGATTTAAAAGAAATGGTCGTTATTCTTCTTTAAAAAGCACAATATGTCTTAGTATTGTACAATTTAGTTTTTTTAATTTTAGTTTAATTATCGTTTGAAGCCGCTTTAATTCCAAACTAGGGATAACATGGTACCCATCTAACTAAGCTTGTTAGCCATACCAGCGTTGAAAAATATTCATTCCCATTTTAAAAACGGGAATCTTATTAAAGATGGCAAAAAATTGCTTTTAAAGTAATTGATTTTTACTACTTTAAAAAAATGCAAGCCATCTAGCTTACTACAGAGCAATCTACTTATCAATGAATTAGAAACCATTTCTTTCAAAATGAAGAATGAAAATGTTCCAGATTTGCTGTGATCCTCTATATTCTGCTTACAAATTGACGTTTTGAATGAAATTCGGCTCGGTTCAGAACTTTGCCTCGATTGCAGAAACAATATGGCTTTCTGAACATGAACAAAGACGATAAATAAGCAGTTTTCGGTCTGTTTCTAACACTACAGGGCTCAGGAAGCCTGAACTCAGAGGGCTGAGCTCTCGGGGCAAAAATAATAACTTTAAAAGTCATCAGCTTGGAGCTAATCCCACCACGGCCTGTGGACATTTTAATACCAGAGTGATTAGCAATGATCCTAAACCCCAAACAGCCAACCTCCCACTCAGCCCTCTTAGGCCTGGGCTCCTCTCCCACCCCAGCTTCAGCTCACCGTCCCTGGGGGAAGGCGGCCAGGCGAGTCCCCGGATTAAGGCCACTCTGTGCTTTGGACCTTGGAGTCTGGAAAAAGTTAAACCCCTGGACGTTCGCCACTTCATTTCTCTAAGTGGCATCAGTCCCCTTGTTATGACTGTTAATTAAAGTTGGATTTATTCAAGAGGCCTTTTTTTTTTTTTTTGACAAAAGCCAAAAAATATAGTTTACATTCGCTGTTTTTTTTCTAATCTTTCTGTTAAATTAAGTGGACTTTTTTTTCTTCTATTTCATAGCTTGTCCATGTTGTTTATCGGTTTTATTTGTGTGAGAAAGTGGGAAGCTGTGAATGTTTGTGGTGGTGGGGGGGTACTGGGAATTTTTTCACACGAGTGAGCAGATGTTGCAGTTTCTCAGGAGAGATTTATGTCAGGATGGAAACACACGCACACACACAACACACTGGGCTCTGTGTCATAATGAATGCATCTTATCAGTCAACATCCACACAGTCTGGGGAAAAAAAGCCTTTCACGGACGCTAAAATAAACCTACATGCATTTCGGCCCATCGGGGCTGTAAAAGGCCAGAGAACCATTATCAGGTAACTATTATTAGTTATCAAGGGTGTAACGGTACATAAGAATGACGGTTCGGTACGTATTTGGGTTTTCAAAGTCACAGTTTGGTACGTTTTTGGTACACTTCAATCAAGAAAAATAAATACAAATGTGCATTTATTTATTTTTTGATCAGTATTAAAAAGAATAACCTTTTTTTTTCCTGAAATTAATTTGATTTTATTATGTTTTATAACTTAAAATTGAAAGTATAGAGTATAGAGATTTATAATATATTAATAAAATAGTACAACCAGACATAGCCAGAGTAGGAAACAGTATGACCACTTGAAAACAGTCAGTGTTACTGTTTAGAAATGTTTCAATAATACTTACCTTGAATGCAGCATGGTCAGCTGTTGAGAAAAGCCCTTCTCATCAACGGGGATTCCTCCGACTTGCGTTTTATACCCAATAAGGAATTTGGGCTGATTGGATGCTACTGGTAGCCATGTTGGACGTCCGCTGGTTTTTCTCCAGTATCAGTGATGTTTCCATTCAGATTGACATTGTTTCAGGTGAGTCATTCAGTTCAGTGCAGAGCGTGTTATGGACCTTATTGCTGTTGAAAGATGCGTTCGCTGACAAAGTTCTGGTTTGGTCCGTCTTTCTTTTTCTACTGTAGCTGCATGAGAAACCATTTATGTTCCCAGATAGCAGAGTTTAGTGAAAGCTGGGAGTCCTTTCTGTTTTGTTTTGGTGTCACTGTTCAAAGTTGCCCTGCAGGAACGTTGCACACATAAACACACATAAACATTTTGCATTAGTTAAGGTCCAAAAAGTATGAATACACGTACCGTTACACCCCTAATATTTATTGTCTTCCCCATCCTATGATGGGTGATATTTACCAGAACTGTGTTTACAGTGTCTTATAAGCCAGTCCTGTCTAACTGTTTTTTCAGCATCAGCCCAGTTCTTCCTCATCCCCAGTAAGTTCCCAGATGACTCCCAGTAAAGAGACATCAAGAGTTGGCCTGCCCCGCAGTTCAAAGCTGCAGCGAGCGGACAGCGTCAAAGACCTGCTCGGTAGATTAACAGGCCCAACTCCTTACCTGTTTTCACCTCACAGCCCTTTCTCTGGACACAGACGAGTCCTGAGGTCTGTGTCCATGGAGGCGCTGCACTCGCCCAAGTCTAAGCTGAGTCCGTTCACACCAAGTGCGGCCGAACAAGTCAGGAGTCCACTTCCCAGGGTCACCGTGACTCGATCCAGATACGCCAAACAGATCGAGGCTGAATCAGCTGAGACGGGCGCCAAATCTACAAAGATAGCCGCGAGAATTGATTGTCCAGTAGAGGGCAGCGCTGAGAAGACTGATTCGGCTACAACGGGCAAACCAAAAACTCCAGGGTCTGGCAGAGATTCGGTGGCGGACTCTGGCGTTGGATCGGTAAGAGACGGAGAGAGTCGAATCGAATCCGGACGAGCCGCCCTGATGGTCCCGCTCCAATCTGGGGAACTTTGCACTCTTTCTGGTTGATGACGGCACGGACGTTTCATCAAACATCTATCTGCATGACTTGATCCCACTTAAGGGCACAATACCGCATCAAATCTTTTAAAGCACGTTCTCATTCAATCATCGACTGAAACTGATTTCTTTTTTTCACCTACACTGCCTTGAAAAAACACAATCACCCCTTGAACTGATTCATATTTTGTCTTGGTACAACCACACAAACTTCAATGTGTTTTAATGGGACTTAAAAGTGACAGGTGTGGCAAAGCGGTGAGGAAAATGATACGTGGTTTATCACATTCTTATGTATAAACGTCAAAACTGAGGCATGAATCTGTTAGAGAGAAAAAATCCCCAACTTTGGGCATCTCCTAGAACACAGTTCATAGACCATGGACCAACTGCAGACCTACTAAAAACGTGAACTTTTTAGCAAACCTACAAACCCCTACATAGTGGATCCCCGGTTATTAGTGTGGGTTAGGGACCACAGATCCCAGCGAATTCTTCAGACCGTCTCTAAAAACACTAAGAACTGCTAAACGCCAGGAAGGTTTTTTGCTGCGGTTCCTTTTCACACTGCAAGTAAACGCAACAGGACCAGAGTTTCTCAACAAAAAGACACGTGTGCTAAGGTCTTTCTGCCACTGGACAGTTAAACGTGTAAGCGGGGTAAAACCAGGAAGCCATGTTAAAACAGGTCAACATAAACAATGGAGAGTGCTGTTCTTATTGTCTTTCGGCGTTGTGGTTAAAACACAGGGGTTGCGTTAACCGAATATTCCTTCCATGAATTCAAAACTGTGGCTGATTGGGCAAAGGCGGAGCGTTCAGGCCACAGCAGGTGAAATGTTCATAATACACGTAGCTTGTTAATCTGCTCGATGTGGATTCTCCGATCAGTTTGTTTGAATTTAATATCAACTAAAACGAATGAAAACGAACTACTGAACATGTTGTGATCTCTGATACAGCTATTGCTCTTAACAGAAATGTTTGAGCGTCTAGACCGTTTGCTTCAACATGACGTGTACAATAGGATGCAGATAGACTTATTGTGTAGAATTAACATATCATTATGATATGAATATGGATAGAATATATTGATGTCACAGTGGGGACATTCACATGTTAAGGCAGCACACGCATTAAACATACAAAAAGAAATAAAGTATTACTTCTCCTAATGCGCCACAAAGACGGGTGCCCGTCGAGACTAAAAACGTCGGTTGTTTGTTTTTTTGTTTACTAGGTGGGATAAAGTTCGGTCTCTTTCACACCTGATTTGCTCCGCCACCTCTTCAGCTGGGTCTCAGTTTGCACCAGAGTTCGTTGGGTTGTACTGACACCGGCCCAAAAGGTCCGGACCAAAGGAGGTAACGAATAAGAGTTCGTTTTAAGCTAGCTAAACGAGGCTGGTGTGAATACGCCCTTAATATGCATCGGTACGCACAGTGGAAAACGTCTTAGCGCCACCACAGAAGCTAACATCGACGATCTCCCTTATTTCCCACGCTTTTGGGTATCGGCGCCAATCAGTGTCAAGGAAAACAAATGAAACTTCTGCATTGGCTAGCAAATTTCAGTCAATAGCGTGTCAAGTAGCATTGTGCCGAGGTATTCCAACTTCCCAAGCTGCATTTTCTTTTGACAGTTTTAGTTAAGCTCTACGAAACAAAATCCGGAAAAACTCTGGGATCCACTGTATGCGATGGAATAGACCAAACACCATTCTCACAGAGACTTGGTGGTGGCAGCATCATGATGGGGGGGGGTGTTTTTCTTCCATCCTGAAAGAAAACCTGTTGGAAGCTGCAGAAGACCTGAGAGCGAGGTGGAGGTTCACCTTCCAGCAGGACAACCACCCTAAACATACAGCCAAAGATACAGTGGGATGGTCTAGTCAAAGTCCAGACCAAAATCCAATAGAGAACCTGCGGCAACATTTGATAACTGACTGAGCTTGAGATGTTTCATATAGAACTGAAAATTGTTTCAGTCTGGAGATGTTCAAAGCTGCTGGAGGCAAAGGAGGCTGAACACAAATACACCCAACACTCTTTAGACTTTCATTTGTAATTATAAAAAAACAAACTTGCATTATTTTGTTTCCATTTCATAATTATTCACTACTTTATGGTGGTTCATCACATAAAACCCCAATAAAATACACATTGTGGTTGTGGTTGAGAACAAATTACATCACAGTTTTTCCTTCTTTATTGGTAATAATGACTATTTTATTTCATAAAACAAAGATTTAAACTGATGCATTTGTTTCATGCTTTTTGGGGGTCTGGCTTCTGTTTGCTTTCTGAACTTTTTCCCAGTTTTGTTTTTATTTTTTTACCAGAGTTAACGTAGCATGATGATGTAAGGTGGGAAAAACAAGGGTCTCCATCCTGAACAGAGGAAAACAAACCTTTAGGTCACTTTTATTAAAACGACGCATCATGAGAAACCTACAAGGTTACGACGAAGCGTTGAAGAATTATTTATAATCGCCTTTTTTCCAAGCCTGGGGCAAAGAAATCGGTTGGAGAGAGCCAATGAATTAGTAAACAGGAAGGCTGGAATGTTTCGTTCATGATTCCATCGTCTTTCTTAAGTTGATCTGGAAAAAATAAAGTGTGAATAACTACTAAATTTCTGTTCCCTACAAAGTTGAACAAGCTGGACATTTTCCATTTCACTATTTCTACAACAGGTTGAGTACGAGTTGTCTTCTACAGTTATGTACGCTTGACTTAAAATCTCCCAAATCTTGCTTTTGCTGATCAATTCCTCCATCAATAACAGAACGCCTTTAAATCATCCTACTGCTTCACCGCACGAGTGATTTTTCACTCCCAAACGTCTCCGCCTTCTCTCTGAATCCTCTGGTTTTTGTCCTCCAGGAGTCAGAAGTCGACTCCAGCAAGCAGTCCGACAGCCCGTCGGAGGAGGAACCATCCACACCCAGAGCCACGACCGTCACCCAGAACCCAAAGTATCAGCTGCTGATGAACCACGAGCTGAAGACCAACGGGCTGAGCAGCAGGGAGCCCAACGGTCCAGGGGGCGGCGGGTCGGTCGGCGACAAGAGCCCCAGGCTGTCCAGATGGGAGACCACCCGGCTGGGGACCAACAACTTCCGCGGCTCCCTGGAGTCCCTGGCCTCGCGGGACTGGGACACAGGTTCTGACAGGGTGGGTGAGGACGACCACGATGTGTGTGTGTGTGAGGGATTCAGCTCTGGCAGATTAAAGACGGGCCAAATGAGAACCAGATGCTGAGGGATAACAGTCAGTCCAGAGTTGGTGAGCAGCGCCATCACCTGGAAGAAATAGGAACAGATCTGAAGCTTCTGTAGAAATCTGTCATGAAGTCAAAGATGCTCTCATCTTCATCCTCATTCAGCTGAGTTAAATACTCAGATGTTTCCAAAAATATGAAAAATAAGTTGTTTAAAAATGTTTAACAATGTTTAAAATATTTATTTTATTTTGTCTTTAAAATGTTTTTCTACTGAAGCCGACATTTAGAGACAATACCTTTTTTTTTCTTTTAGCTTTTTCTTTTAGTTGTCTAAAGTTTTTCTTTGATGGAACTTTATTTAACTTAAATATGTAGGAAAGCATTTAAATAAATAATATATATATAAATAAAATAATGAAATGGTCTCTTAAAATAACAAAAAAAAATTAAATGAATTAAAGTTTGATTATTGGTGAAAAAATTAAAATGTAAAGTAAATGCATTCTAAGGTTATATCACTAAAAGATTTGACTGTAGGAAAAATAAGTTTGAACGTGGTAAATTATTAAAGGTTTTTAGTAAAAAAAAATTTATTTAAACAAATATATATATTTTTAAGCATTTCTGGAATAAATAAAGAATATTTTAAATAAGAGTTATTACTTTTTTTTTAATAAAACGGTAAAAAAAGGATACAAACAATTGTGATTAAGAAGTAAATAAATGTTATAAAAATGTATTTCTTCTATTTTTATTTTAAGTTTTTCCACACAACTTTTAAATTAGTAGCTAAGATTTGCTTGAAAGTGTCAGAGAAGATGTTCTAATTCTCATTGCAGAATGAGAACAATATAATCTTTCACTTCAATATGAAGAAAAGCATTTAAAGTAAAATAAAATATGTAAATAAAATAAAATAATTTTAAAATTCAAAATATTTCTATTTTCTTAAATTTAGACTATTAGTAAATTACAATATAAAGTAAATACATTTTAAATGTATATCCATAAACATTTTTAAAGTAGGAAAGCCCAACTTTTTTATTTTACTGAGAAAATAAGTTTAAATATGAAACCTTTTGCAAGTATTTAAGAAAAAAAAAGATTTAAGCAAATATGTAAAACAAATTTCCGAATTAAATAAAGAAAATTGTACATGAAACGTAAGAAAGTAAAGAAAGATTAAGAGAGTAAATAATAAAAAAATGTATGTCCTCTTTTTTTAATTAAAATTTTTGCACGCGAGTTTTAAGTCAGTAGCTAAAATGTATGTTAACGTTTCAGAAATGTGGAGCTGAAGCGTTTCTAAACACCGGGCTCTGAACAGCTGATTCCCTCATGAACTGATTAGTTTGGCCCCAAACCTTAAAGGAGAAACTTGTCTGTTGCAGACTGAGAACAACGTAATCTTTCCTTTTCAGTTTATGAGCAGCGCCACCTTCTGGAAGAAACACAGACTGAAGGTTTCTCGCTCCGCCGGCTTTCTCACAGTTTCCAATCAGAGCACAGCGTCTCGGCTTCAATCAATGTTTTTATTTTTGCAAAAATTATCTCTGATCTTCACGTTAATGCATCAGCCGGCAGAGATGAAACAATAATTCACGGCTGACATCACCGCCGTTCTGTTAAAGTAATAAATGTCTTGTTGATCGCAGCTCCACGTCAGTGTTGCCTATGTTTACTGGCTTGAAACTGAACACCTGGTTGGTTGTTTTGTTTGCAGACGGGTGTCATCGACAGCCCCCCCAGGGTGTTCAACAGTCCGTACTCCACAACTACATCCATGGACTACAACCCCCCCTACAGGATGTCAGAGTTCAAGGTTTGTAGCTGTGAAGCTTTAGGAAATGTCGAGTTTCTATGTAGAAACAGGCCGTAGCGACTGAAGCTGCGCTCCCATCTCCGGTTTCAGGGCGGACTCTCTCCTGCCACCTCAGAGATGAACCTGTACTTCAACAGTCGCAGCACCAGTCCGATCGGGGTTCCCACGCCCACGCTGACCGTCCCCCGCACCCGATTCTCGGCCTACGACACCCTGAGGAGGAGGACTGAAGTGAACAACACGGTACCGACGCAGAACGCACACTCGGCACATTCATTTGTGTCCATTATAGTGGACGTTTTGTTCACCTTCATCTTCTTTTACTATTTTGAGTTATCCTATTAAGCCCTACAGTACTTTTAGAAGGCATTCTGGGCTTTTGATAGGTTTACATGCTGGGAAGTCCCCTTTTTTCCTCAATCAAAATGGCTGGCTTACCAGCAACCACATTTTATGAAAAGATGAGAGAGAAGTCAAATAATCTTCATATTTTGCTATTTTTACCCTACAGATTATACATATTCTTGTTATTAACATGTCAATAACAATATTTTGACATCTGAAAACAGTTTAATGATTTATCTTATGAAATAAAAGTGCTTTTATGAATGTCAATTATGGAGGACAACAGGACGATTTTAGTGAATTGAATGACTTCATTGTAGGAGAAATACATGAAGCAGAAGAGATTCTATACAAGACAGTCGAGGGAGGTTCAGATTTTGAACTTCCAGATGAGGAAAATGATGAGGATTATGCAATGCAACACCAACTTTTCCAGTTTGTTCAGATTTAACGGGTTTTCTGCTGCTTCATCAGACTAGATTATTAAAAAATTTTAAAAACGTGAAAAACCTGCGTCAAAATATTATAAGTGACAATGCGCTCAGAGTTCTGGGGTTGATGCATCCTATTGTTTAGAGACAATTGCAAACTTTAGACTTGGGATTGGCGATAAATTGATTAATCGAATTTGCTGTTTCTGAAGCCCCAGTGTGGCTGTAGCAAGAAGGTCCTGGGTTCGAATCCCAGTCTGGAGTGTATGGCCTCAAATCTATATTGCGATATAATCTAAAGCGTGTGCGATAATGATATCTTCTGCCATATATTCTTTTCTTTATATACGTTAAAATGACCATTTTTGAACATTCTCACTTTCCAGATACATTGCAGCAGAACAACTTCAAAAAAGTTCAGAATGCCATTTAAAGAACATGTATTGTGCAAAATGCATTTTATTTAATATTCAAATCTTTTTCCAAAAAAATGCAACACAAAAATTCTCATAACATAAAGATGAAGATATTTTAAATAAATTAAAAGCTAAATGTTATAAAAACACAAAGTTCAAAGTTGTCTGCTTTCCCGGTTATTTGTTGTTGTTAAATTTAATATCGCACAAAAACAAACTTTCACACATTTGAAATAAAAATACTTTCAGCTGTTCAGCTGGTTCCTTTTCCGTTAAATGAAGAAACAGCAAACCGTGGTGGGCCGGTATAGTTTTAAATTTCTACCTTATACCTTTTATATTGCCCACTATTACTGTAGTGTTTCTGCATGTTCTCCGTGTGGGTTCTCTCTGGGTACTCCAGCTTCCTCCCACAGTCTAAACGCATGCTTGTTATGTTCATTGGTCTCTCTGTTGCCCTGTGATGGACTATCCAGGGTGTAGCACGCCTCTCGCCCATTGACCACCCCCACCACTGTCGCAACCCTACAAGAAAAAGCTGATATAGCTGATGATGGGATGAAAATGTAACATTTTGGAAAAATCTGGATTTTTCTTTCACTTGTGCTTCTGTAGCTCAGAGTGATGTCATCATTTTTTACAGCCTTTCTTTTTTTTTTTTGAAAGACTTTGAATTCAGGTAATCTCCCAGAAGGGATGATTGAAATAAAACCAAGTTTTTAAGTTTTTTGTTTGTTGTTTTTTTTTTTTGCAGAGAAAAAAAATCTATTAAAATCGGATTTAATATGAAAACGATATATTTTATTTTGAAGCCAAATATCACCAAGCCCCAGTGAACGGAGGAGGAAATGCAGCTGCATGGCGGAGAAGTTTAAACGGGTCACAGATTGTTTGGTATCTTTTTTTAAATTTCTTATTAGTTTTAATTATTATTTAACAGATACAGACTGGTCAACATCCTTCACCACAATCTTGCGCAGCGTTAACATACATATTTTGCAGAGTCCATACTCAACCAACATAAGGACAACTTAAAATATTTAGTATCTTTTTTAGTTTCTTGCATCCAGATCCCTTTTTATTTTTTTTAACCATAGAATATAGAGTAATGAAGTCACACACTGTCAAATGATTTTTTTTTTTCATTTTAACTGTTTTCATGCCTTCAGTTTCATCTCCACACAGACATTAAAACACTCCTTGTCTACTTTAACCCAGTGTATCAATTCATTCCTGTAAGAATTTTTTTTTTTTGTCACAATATATTTGTAAACAATATATTCATTGCTGACATCATCACCTCTAGGTTTACTGTATAACATTTACAACCTTTCACCCTAATGACTGTAAACGGCGAGTTTTGTAGAGTAAATCACTTTTAGGTTGCGTGATGTCCTTTGCCGTGCAGCGGCGGCTTTTACAGCAGTGCTTTGTCTTAATATAGTCCCAAATCTAAATCTGCTCCTGTTATTCCTTCGTGTTACTTATTATTTCCCATTTGCAATCGATATGATTATTGAGGTCACCAGGAATAATTAGGATCATTATTAAGTAATTTTCGTGACTTTTGCACATGAAATGCTAGCTGTTACCATTCACTTACATTGTTTCTGATAAGCTAAAGAAAAACTGACTGATGCCAGATTAGGAGAATGACTGGCCTGGTTACAAAATGCTTTTTCACACTTATCTAACTCTGGGGAAGATGGCAACAGACTAAATTTCCCTTAGGAGTGGAATATCCCTTTAATCCCCTAAAAAAAAAAGAAGAAAAAAGATGGGAATCAACATAGCAACCACTGAGAAGTTTCTTCTTAAATTAATGTCATCATGCAAACAAAAATGTTGTTTTATGTACAGTTTCCACATTGTTTTTAATATGTTAATATCCGACCAGCAGGTGGCGCCCATTCACTACAGTATGCGCTCTGCCACACTGGGAGCGCCCAACAAGAGAGACTTCATAGAAGAACTGATGAAACAGCTGGACACCTGCCAGAAGGTAAACTTTTGTTGACAACAGCTCCCAGCTCCCCTCGCTGTGAGATAAAAATGCATCCGAGATGGTTAGAAGGTTGATCTGGTTGCGTCTCAATTAGTTCATTTAGGAGAGTGATACCCAGAAATAGATTCCTTTCAAGTCTTATTTCTGTTAATTTTAGGGAAATGCAACTATTGCAGCAAATATCGAAATAAATATTATTGGAAAGTTGAGTGGAAGGAAAAAAGTTTAGTTGGAAAAGGTTGCACAGTCAGACATTTGCACGTATATCACCCTGTGTGTAATAAATGCATATCATAAGAAAGCTTTACTTTTCTATTTTAATTTTTGAAATTAAGTTTTTGATTATATTCAAATTCACTAAGATGCACCTATATTACTCGACATGCATTGAACCTGAGGTGACATTTCCAGTGAAATAGTTCTGCATAGATGAACTGAAATGTATTAGTTTGTCGTTTACCTTTTAGGCCCAAATTAGCCGAGAAGTAAAAGATTTAAAGACAATTTTGACTCAGGGTTCAGTTTTATCTATGCCAGTTTTGGTGAAAAGTATAGGTTTACAAAGGGATGGAATTGTTAAACAATATTTCTAATGTTTTATGTGTTTTCTGCAGCGCAACACCTTCCTGGAAGCAGAGAGCGCCGAGATGGAGAAAGAGAGGAACCAGATCAGGTCAGACTGGATGTTATTTGTGCTTTATCCTAACCCTGATTTATCTGTTAGTAGGCGATTAACTCAGGTCAATTTCGGGGAAGTTATGGTCGATAATGGGCTTAGAAGAGAGATAATTTCACAGGTGATTGTAACTTGGGCCAAAAGTTGTTTCCAAGATGTTCAGAGAATCTGCAGACGGACAACAAATCCCTGAAGTGACCAAAAATATTGCGAGATGGGAAGAAATGATCAAACCCAGAGATCTGTCTGTCCAGGTCCTCGTTGAGGATCAAAAGATGTGCCGGGTAATCGAGCTCCAGTCCTCGAGGGCAGCTGTCCTGTTTGCATGTTTCTGCTTCAACAAACCCGAATCAAATACTTCAATAAAAAACAAACAAAAAACTTTATTCATCCCAAAGGAACATTAAATGTTGTCGTAACTCAGATCATCCAAGTATCTTCAAAGAGTCGTTGTGGATGGTGATGCTGTGGGCAGGAAGGATCTCCAGTAGCAGTCAGTCTTACAGTGAATCTGTGGAGACCTCTGACTGAAGACTGTTGCTGCCATGACATGCTAACAACTCGATATTCCACAGTAACATGTCCTGGATGACGCCATCAGTTGTTGGCAAGCTCTGCTAATCCACCTCATTTGCTTTTGCCGCTCCTCTCTGCATCTGTCTGGCCCTATGGTGGTTAATAATGATAATTATTTCTAGTAGAACGTTGAAGAACTTGATTGCACGATGAGGAGGTAATTCAGCCATCTGGATCGGGACCTAAAAGTTGCCCTCAAGGACACTCGCACCTGCCACCGTTTGGCAGCGCTTTTTATCGTTTCGTTTGCCGCTTCGACTAGTACAGTAACGGCCCGATTGCCCTGTGAAAGGTTCGAGATGCGCGCCCTGCTGGTGAACAACGAGGACCTGCTGAGGACCAACGCCCAGCTGAACAACGAGCTGAAGAGGACCAGGGAGCAGATGATAGAGATGGAAAAGGAGGGCCAGGGCTTCAGGGAGAGATTCAGAGAGATGGAGGTGAGCTGTTGGGTTTCTAGAAGCACTAGGAGGGTCGCGTTTGTTCGACTTCAGTTAGGAGTGACGTCTGTCGTCGGCTTTGCAGATGGAGGTGAAGGAAGCCCGGGAAATGATGGTGGAGGCCAACACTCAGGAGTACGCCTTCAACTTCCTCCAGCAGTCCCTGAAGAACAAGATCCAGGATGCTGAGGTAGATTCAGAGGAGCTGCTGTTTTTTTTTACACGATTTAAAGGTTCAAATTAGGGATGTTCATATTTGGCTTTTTTACCGATATACCAATATAGCCTAACTCCTAATTACCGATACCGATATGTGGGGACCCTCCGTCATAAAAAACAACAACTACTAAACCATTTTAGGTAACTACAATGACATGTCTTGTATCATGCATACTTGAGCTTTAAACATCTAGAAAATTTAATAACTACTACAATTTTAGTTAGGCAATAGAAAAAGGTGCCATTTTTATTTTGTCTTCAAAAGTAGCTGGAAAACATTCTCACACAGAGAATATTGACAAAGGCCCACCACACAGGGCCAATTTCTACTTTTAGAAAATGTAAACAACGTTATACCTTTATAGCAGTGAGGTAAAGTGGAAACAACTGAAACAAGAATAAACAATAAAAAAACAGTACACATTTAAGCAGGAATATAATATCTCGAAAACTAAACCTCAAATCTGTCATATTTTGACTTTTTGAAAGAGAGAAGTAGCTGAAGAGTTTGATATATAATATGTGTATGGTGCGAAAAAGTCATCTTATTAAAAAATAAAAACCAATACCGAAATCACGCGAGATTAGCAAAATCACGCGTGGTTTCGTCAGTAAACACAACAACAAGCAAGAAAACAACAAACAACATGGCCCCAAAAGGTCTGTGTTTTATGTTATGTTTGAATTGACTGAAACTGTAATGAGTGTTCACAAAACGAACTAAAATTAACAATTTATTGAGTAAATTTGCTTAGTTTTCGTTTCTGTAGCCTGTGTTTTAAAAATAAAAAAACAAATGGTGCCACAAGCAGAGGCGGCATCAGGGAGCGTTTGGTCATTCATAAGTGTTCAAGTCAAGGCGCATGGTTCTCGTGTGTCTTTTGAACAGACTTATGTCTCATGCATCGGTTCAAGGGATTATCGGTCTACGTCTCTCCCTGCTCTACTGTGCATGAATCGACGCGTAAAAAATACGAATCGCGTTAACTATACAAATTAATCGACCTGCGTTAGGACGTTCATTTTGAAAGCCCTAGTTTTTTTTACCGTGTTGCTCTTAAAATCCTAATATTTAGATGAATGTAAAATTTCTTCGATTTCTTTATGCAATGATGCAATAATCGCCAGATTACTCGATTGCTAAAATAATCGACAGCTGCAGCCCTAGTAAAAATAAATAATTGAAAGACCAAATTTAATTAGACCCCTGCTTTCCAACGTACGCGTAACGTAATTGATGCGTTTTACTCACGCATCACTCGCGAAAGCATTCCACCCAGCTGGTCCCGGGAGATCACGAAATCACGGGAGAATTTTAATTGCATAACTTAAAGGAGCTGTATGTAAGATTGTGGCCAAAACCGGTACTGCAATCACTTTCAAACTACTGTAGAGCGGTGTATCCCCTCCCGACTCGAGGTTGCCAGATTGGCTGCAGGAACGTAGGCTGCTACAAGGAGCTTCCAAAGGCAAGTGACGAGTCCTACACAGTAATTATGTTAATTATAATGACAGAGAAACGGGCTCTGATAATGCATCGCTAATGTTAGCAATAATGACTCGCCGTTTTTATTTCCCAAACAATTCCTTATCTTTTTAATTCGATGACCGTCCTCCTCCTTACGCGCTAACGTAACGTTACTTTGTACGAACATGCAAAACTTTGTTCGACTGTCATGAATATTTTAAATGTCCATTTACATGAAGTACAAGTTGGCCAAACATAGCTTCAGGCCAAAACACAAGATGACATCATCAGCATCAGTTGAGGGCTGCAACTTCACTTTTTAAATGACAATATCCTGGCTGTATTTAAGTATTTGAAGTATTTAAGTATTTGAAATGAACATGATTTCTTAATGTCTAGTGACGTATCAGGGCCATTTTATGATTAATTGAAATACATTTCTTACATACAGCTCCTTTAAAGTGTAGTATGCAGGGTAAAATGTAATTCAATGTTAGTAGGTAACATAAACCTCACCATCCACTCCAAAAACTGCACATATTTATGTTCATGCCTTCTTCTTTTTCATGTTTTCCTTGTAAAAAATGATCACTGGGATCATATAAAATGGCTGATTCTCCACTTTAGGGATGAACTTCTCATCGTCTGTGATAAAAACCAACAAATTAAACCCACAGACCGACTGACTTCCATGGTGTCACAGGTAGTGATGGTTTTAGTTTTTTCATAGCTAAGCAGTCGGAAATCTGCACGTGTCTTTTATTTTGAAAGTTTCTGGATTTTTTTCACTGCCTCCGGGTTTTATTTCCTGTCTGGTCCGATCTAAACTGCTGAGCTTGACGCATAGGGCGTAAAAAAACCAGATTTAGGAGATGGGGGGCCGCGACACAATGCTTCTGATTTGCAGACGTCTTACGCATCCGGTGGAACGCGGGGCTCATGTTGAGTGAATGGGAATCTGTGTAATCCTCTGCAGTCAACGTCCTTCCTGGTTCTGGTTCCTGATCCGAACCTGAACGAGGAGGCAGAGATTTGATGTTCTCTCCTCTGACGTTTGGTGTTCAGGACAACCTGGAGAAGCAGACCCAGCACGCCCAGAATATGGCTGAGAAGCTGTGGCTGGCAGAGAGAAAGCTGGAGGAGATGGAGGTGGACGGAGAGAGCAGAGAGAAGAAGACATCTGAACTCAACAGCACCATCTTCAGGCTGGAAGAAGAGGTACAGGAATATTGTAACTGTGGTGGGTCACTCCCGGGCTGATGGTGTGAGGAGGTGTGACCAGTTCCTGGGTGTTTTTAGCTCAGCGAGGCCATGCAGATGTCCACCCAGAGCTCAGCAGAGCTGAACCTGCAGCAGAAGCTACGCCAGGACGCCCAGATGAGGGTGGAGGAGCTGGAGGAGGCCCTCCTTGAGAAGGATCAAGAAACTCAGCGGCTGCAGCTCCTTGTCAGCAAACTGCAGGGAGAGGTACCTGTCCCTGCTCGACGCAGCCGCAGCAGACGTCATCAAGCAGACCGTTGCCTCAGCTTCTGTGTCTGGTTCCAGGTTTCCGGTAAGCTGATCGATAAGGAGCGCAGCTTGGAGGAGGAGATCCAGCTGAGGGAGCGGCTGCAGCTGCAGTGTCGGCAGGCCGAGAGGGCGGTGGACGATCTCACCATGGAGCTGCAGACCACCAACCAGGCCAAAGACGACCTGGTTAAGCAGCTCAAGTTGGCTCAGGTACGTTCTAATGGGTCATTGACAGGACAAACTCCTCACGGGCTCCTGTAGACCTCTGAGATCTGTGGTGGTTGATTTCTTTGATTTTTATTGTCCGATTGGGCAAAGTTGAAGAAAACCTGTAACTGTTACGCCTGTTTTCCCGGTTCTGAGTTAAACCTAGTTTATGTTTCTCCGTGAGCGACTTTCCACCCACAAGCACAAGTATTGACAGAGACGTTTTCTTTTTATACTTCCCCGTTGGTGTTAGTGTTGCAAAGCAATTCTCCTCCAGGACAGCAGGGGGCGCAGACCTTTTCTGGCAGGTCTCCCTACCATTGCAGTGACGTCTCTGGTCGACGACAGTTTACTTCAGCTTGTAAACGCACATCCACTCAAGCAGCGAGTTTTGATTTAGCTGGAAAGCTTTTTTCTAGAAGTTCAGCTCATAAAATCCTATGAAAACTCCTGTAAACAAACAAACACAGCATCTGTTTTGTTGTTCTCTGCACCTCCTGGTGTTCAAAATCACCAAGAGAACCAGATTAGATAAACTGGCCTTGCAATATAAAGCATCAAGTGGCCAAAAGCTGCGTTGACTACTAATTACATCAACTATAGAGCACCGTTCGGGTGAAACGATGCTTCAATCACAGACATTCGCTCTCTGTCACGTTCGACGGATAGTTACAAAAATTGGGCTCTACTCCGTCCGTGCTTGCGTGCCTGTTGGAGAGCCCTTTGCGTTGACGGATGATGGCGCTGACAGTGGACAGGACCCTCAAACAGAAACAGCCTCACCAAATAAACGTCCATCTTCTCGGACCACTGGAGGCTGAGAGGGCAGGAGGGAGACTGAGCCAGGGGTACCTTCTATAGGTAGGGAGTAAATCTGGGCCTAACCAAAGGCAACTGCAGCAGAACTGGGCCAGAAATGTCTATGGGATAGAAAATTGGACAGTGAAAAAAGTACATGACAGTCAAAGCTAAGTTAAATATTCTGCAATTTTTACCCAAAACACTTAAGAAAATAAAAAGAGCATGTTGGCAAAGTTACGATGAACACTGAGAAACAGACAAATTTTTTCAGCACCAGATTATATTGTGGACTTTGGACCTGTTGTGGACTAGCTATTTAATTGGAGTTCTTTAATTGGACCCTTGTAGATGTAAAAAGACGAGGTGGCTCTGTTCTGTCAATATGACACGTAGAACTTGGACATTATTTTACATTTCCAAGTGATCTGACAGAAGCATTTACTGTGTCTACAGTTATGATCCTATCCTTGATCGGCATACGTCATTGGAATCTCAAGAATCTCTGCTTTCCAATGACGTCTAATATGTTTATGTGCATAGAAAGGGTGTCACGAAAAAACTCCGTAATGAGTTGATGGGTTTGCCAAGGAAGCACGGAGCCAGGAATACTGTCTATTGGATGTAAAACAAAGAAAATTAATTACGTTAATGGCAGTAATGGCTCCAGTCTAGAAAAGACACAAGGGATCAGGACTACTTTCTATGGAAAGCAAAAAGAAAATGCCGCCAAAGGTTAACGCAGCAATGATGCATGAGTATAGATAGGGCTGGGCGATATGACCTCAAATCTATATTACGATATATATCATTTGAAGCACGTGCGGTAACGATATTGTTGCGACATAATTTTTTCTTCTGTTTTATATATGTCAAAATATATGTGCCATTCTAGATAGAAAGACTTTTTTTTTAAAAAGCATAGAATGCCGTTTAAAGAACATTTATTGTACAAAATTTCATTTTCCAAAAAATGCAACACAAATATTCTCATAAGATAAATAAAGACGAAGATATTTTAAATAAAATACAAGCTAAAACGTTATGAAAACCCCAAATACAAAAAGTTGAAATTGAAAGAATAACATTTTTACTGCTTTCCTCATTTCCTATTTATAAATTTATCGCACAAAAACAAAGCTGCACATATTTGAACTAAAAATGCTTCAAGTTCAACAGGTTTCTTTTTCGTTAAATGGAAAACAACACATTTTAAACTCACAATATCCTGTGTAAATACGAACATTCACGAAAATCAGTATTTATCCTCCTTGCCCACCTGGTAAAAAAGTACGTAGGCACAGCTTGATGACATTATCAAAATGCGCAATGGCGGTAGGCCGGGAGTCAAAATCTCTACCGTTGGCTAAATTTACATCATTTCTACCTTATACTGTTTACATCACCCGCTAGTAAGTAGAGAGACTGTAAACAGCAGCGTGAGGGAAGGTTGTCGTTGTTTTCTTCTACTCTGAACCTGTAGCAACAGAACAACATAAAGCTGACAGTAACACAAATATATACAAATATAGACGAGGGGTTCTGCCCCCATTTTACCTTTAGCTACTTCAGGAGCCAAAATGTGTCTCGGGGGTTTTTGCCAAACCCATTTTAAGAAGGTCGGTGTCCCTTCTCCGTCTGGCACCAGGAGGCAAAATAACCACCAGGATCACTAAAACAAATATCCGTTTTTTTTATGTCTTTCATTCCTAAAGGTTTTTATTCCTGAACTGAGTCCCGACTGTGACTCAGTGTAAAGGAGCGTTCCTTTTTCCCGCCTCACCCTTCATGAACCTCACCGCAGTGCTCCATGACTCAGAGACGTCCACTTGACTTAATAAGACATGCAAAACCACTATAGTTTGGGGTTAATGAGGTATTAATTATGCAAATCCTGTTTAACAATCGGCGTGCATAAAAAGTCACGGTCCTGGAAATGCATCATGCTGTCATTCCTGCAGTAATCTGTCCTACTTCTGAAACCACGAGCTGTTAGAGAAGTTCAGGGGTCTCATTTATAAAGCTTGCCTTACCCACGAACCCTTACGCCACATTTTCAGACTTCTAGACCCTCGCAATAAGAAATATGAATCAAGAATTATATCACAGTATGTTCACATGTATGTCTTCAGATTATACACCAGTTGCACTTGTTGGTGCATTAATTGTGTGAAGTAAGAAATATAAATCCTGCAGCTGGCGCTCATTGAAGATCCGCCACTGGCAGCATCAGGATGGGGGGGAGCCGATGTAGATTCCCTATTAGATCTATGAGCTGAACTGGACCCAGTGTTAGATCTACTGACCTACAGAACCGTTCATCACATTCTGGCTGTGGCATACCGTCTCCCTATCTGCCTCCGCCTTCTTTTTCTATGTCCGCCACGCCGCTGAATCTACGCTGTGCCACTCGCTGCTCTTCCGTTCATTTATGACCCCCAAAATAATATTTTGCGCATAGGATACTTTTTAAAACTAGACTTAAAACAAACCTTCTCAGTCAGGCTTTAAATATCCAGGAGTGCTGAAACTTATGTTCTGCTGTAATTTAGTTTTAATTAGCTCTCATTCCAATGTTATTGTTGCTACAAGAAGTAATCATATAAGTGGAACTCTATATTTATTGTTCTGATTTGTTTAACTGCTTGCGCTGCAGCTTTTATTTTTTATTTTAACCCTTTTACATTTGTTGTCTTGTTACATATTTTCTTATTGCTAACTATATTTTTGTCTTTTATTGTGAAGCCCTTTGGTCGCCCTTTTGGCTGAGTAAAGCTCTATATAGATAAACGTTGATTGATTGAAATAAAATGGTTTTCCGCGACTAAAAATTGCGATTTCTCCGCCTCTCTGTTGCCATGGTTATCTGTGAAACGACTCCCATCATATTCACCAGGGCACTTTGCGTTGACAGTTTATGGTAGAAAGCGGGTGTGTAGGAGGCGGGTTCTGATACAAAACTACCTGAGCACATTTCTAGGGAGAGCGGGAATTATGTGTAGCTGTGTGTACTCCAAGTTTGATAAATCTAGAAACTTTCCTTGCGTACTTTTTTTTTTTTTATAAATGTTTTTTGCTGAGCTTAAGTATGATTTTAGTGAAGATTCTGGATGTTTAGATCAACATGTTTGCTTCTGACCGTCAACAGGAGAAGCTGATCGACCTGGAGAGCGAACTGGAGGAGCTGAGCGACAGCGAGCAGCGGTGGGCCGCCAAGCAGAAGAGGACCATCGAGCAGGTAGTGAAACGGCCAGCAGGGGAAAAAACGATCTCGACCCAAAATGGACTTCAACACGTTCTCCTCTGTTTTCAGACCGAACAGCTGCAGTTGAAGTTGATTCAGGAGAAAGATCTGAACGACCAGCTGGAAACTGAGAAGGCTTTCATGGAGAGACAGGTGACCTTTTCTTCAACATGGACTCCCAAATCCCCGCTAAAGACGCATCCTGTGTTAACATTTCTGCATCCCTGTGCAGTTAAGAGAGCTTCGTATGGAGGTGGAGGACCTTCAGAGCTCCAGGGTCCAGGAGGATGTGGTTTCCCGAGCCGAGACCCGAGCCAAGGAGCTGGAGAGCGCTCTGAGAGCCGAGGAGAGGTGAGCTGCTGACGTCCTGCTGTATGGTTTATCTGCTCGTCTCCAGTCAGTCTGATCTGAACCCAAATCAACTCAGAGAGAGTCATATTTTAGTATTTTTTAAGTTTTTTTTGTAGTAAATCTGCTGTGTCCTCTAGTATGAATTAATATTCACCCTGTGAGTCGTTTAACGCGGAGAAAACTGTCCTGGCACTCCTCCTTCAGGGGGTTATAGTTTGTCAAAGGAGTCATTGGGTGGGGGGAAACAACAGGATTACTCTAACCTTATTCATCAATATTCATTATATCCAAACGTCTCGACTCTGATTGGCTAACAGCAACGCGACTCTTATGCTGCCTTTGAATAAATAACTAATGTTACTTACTTTGCTGGTGGTGATCCAAAAGCAAAGTCCAACTGTTTCTTCCTCAGCTCCTCTTTCTTTGGTAAAAAACGCAATATTGATGTGCTATCTCCACCATGTTGTGGAGTTGCTAACGGTTTTTCTTCTTCTTTTACCCTACCAAAGTGCCAGCTAAAGTACCAAATAAAGAAAGTGATAGTTATATTAAAAATGCTATATATTCTGAGTAATTTGTTTTCTTTTAAGCTGTTTCAAGCAAAGCCAAAAAATGTCAGACAAAGGTTTTTGGCCTTAAATAAAATAAAACCTCTTAGCAGATGTTTTACAACAATAGGAAAAGCATCAAATATTGTAGTGATAAGATCAGGATATCACTCAACATTTATAGCAGGACGCTGTTGTCAGATATTTTCTTTCGCTCTCTTTATTGGGTCTGTGCTTCTATTTGCACTATTTTTATCACATATATTGCAAAGTATGTTATTTTTATGTGTATGCCAACGGTTAGCTTCTACCAGCCGAGTCGCTAACGGTTAGCTTCTACCAGCCGAGTCGCTAACAGTAAGCTTCTACCAGCCGAGTCGCTAACGTTTAGCTTTTACCAGCTGAGTCGCTGACGGTTAGCTTTTACCAGCTGAGTCGCTGACGGTAAGCTTTTACTAGCAAAGTTGCTAACGCTTAGCTTCTACTAGCCTAGATGCTAACTGTTAGCTTCTATTGGCCAAGACGCTAATGGTTAGCTTCTACTAACCGAGTCGCTAAATGTTAGCTTCTACTGGTTGAGTCACGAACGCTTAGCTTCGACTGGTGGAGTCACTAACGGTTAGCTTCTACTAGCCGCATTGCTAATGGTTAGCTTCCATTGGCCAAGACGCTAATGGTTAGCTTCCACTAGCCAAGTCGCTAAATGTTAGATTCTACTGGCCGAGTCGCTAACGGTTAGCTTCTACTAGCCGAGTCGCTAACGGTTAGCTTTTACCAGCTGAGTCGCTGACGGTTAGCTTTTACTAGCAAAGTTGCTAACGCTTAGCTTCTACTAGCCTAGATGCTAACTGTTAGCTTCTATTGGCCAAGACGCTAACGGTTAGCTTCTACTAACCGAGTCGTTAAATGTTAGCTTCTACTGGTTGAGTCACTAACGCTTAGCTTCGACTGGTCGAGTCACTAACGGTTAGCTTCTACTAGACGCATTGCTAACGGTTAGCTTCCATTGGCCAAGACGCTAATGGTTAGCTTTGACTAGCCGAGTCGCAAAATTTTAGATTCTACTGGCAGAGTCGCTAACGGTTAGTTTCTACTAGCCAAGTCGCTAAATGTTAGCTTCTACTGGCCGAGTCGCTAATGGCTAGCTTCTACTAGCCGAGTCGCTAACAATTAGCTTCTAGTGGCCGTGTTGCTAATGGTTAGCTTTTACTAACAGAGTTGCGCGCTGCTCTCTTCTGGCCACAAAACCAATCCAGTCTTCCCGTGGGCGGTCCCAAGCCAAGGTGGGCGGGGCCATGAATACAAATTTTTTCTGTGATGTAGAAGAGACCGGCTTTTTGTGATTCACTCGTTTTGCTGTCTAATTCCTTCCTGTGGCTAATGCAGGCAATGGGGGTTGGAGAAAATGTTCATGAGCAGCATGCATCTTAGAGGGACAGATCGTATCTCAAAAAGAACCAGTTTTACACAGTTTCTCAGTGAACGGGACCTTTAATAATTCAACTCCAACAAGTCAACAACTTTTGGGTGAAATTTTTGGAAAATTATATATCATGAAAGTACGACATTTAAGTAAAAGCAGCAATGGTGGTTTGGCCACCATGTCAATGTCTCAATAACGTGTCATGTGACCTTGAGTGATGGCCCCTACTGTCCACAAGTCGACTTATTGTCAGTTGAGGCGTGGCATCCCACTCTTCTTGAAGGGCGGCCCTTCGGGGTCATCGAGGTTCTGGGTTCCAGAGTTATGATCCTCCATACGGTGACTCGGCTGATCCCTGAGGTTTTCTATGGATTCAGGTCAGGAGAAAGAGCCGGCTGCTCCAATCCAGGTCCACCAGTCTCCAGCGGCCGTCCCCCAATGATGCAACCTCCATGAACTGGAGCATTGTGGTCCATGAAGATGAAATGACGCCTGCGTTCATGCAGGGACACAATGACTGGATTAATGATGTGTTCAGGTAGTCTGGGCTTTTCACTTTGTCAGTTCGAGGCGTGGCATAAGGACGACCAATCATTAAACCTTTCTCAGTTCATTTAACTCACAAACAAAGTTGTTTTCCGTTTAAAATTAATTAAAAGTAAAAAAGAAATCTGCAAGTATATCAGACCACTTTTTCTTTTATAAGCCACACACGAACATCAGGCAGAAGTTTTTTCGGCTGCATCTCACGCCTGTGGTGCATTCAAGCAGCGTTTGAAATATATGGTGAGTTCAACAATGTAGGAATTTTAAAACTTTAAAACAAAAAACACAAAAAAAATAACATAAGCTATAAACTTCTGTTTAATGGCGGTTGGCAAGCAATGTTTGGTGCATACTAAATGTGCCCTACTTATGTTTTACAAAGTATTAAAAAATAAAAATATATTCTTTATATTAATTTTGTCTTCTTGAGATATTTAGGCCAAATATTTTTTCAGAACTTGAAATTTGGTTTAAAAGGTCTTGGATGTTCAGTTGGAATTTGATATCTGGTACATTTTGTTCCAGTCTGTGCCACAGTCTCTTCCTGAAGACAAGACGACACGGTTCTTGGAGATTGTAAAAGACATTTTGTGTAGTTGCTACAACTTTTGTGTCTGTGCTACAAAACCAGCAACCTCTGTAGCACCAGTGCTGTAAGTGAAAAAAACGTACAGTCAGTGAAGGAGGATCCATGAATCAAACACCTGTTGTGCAAAAGGTTCTGCAACCAGGAACAGTTGGAACTTTGTGCATTCAAAGGTTTAGATAAGGTCACATCAAGGTCATCTGGAAAGGTTCTGGTACATTTGAGGTTCATCCTGCTATTTCACCTGAAAGCCAAATATCGCCCACTCTGTGCGAGGAGTGTTGATCCACTCAGATGGGATTTTTAATGTTCTTGAAATGAAGTGACAGACTAAAACTGGACTTATCAGGCAAAGGGAGGGAGTGTACAATATAAAGATATATGTTATTATTTTATATTTCTACATATTTTCCCAAAACTAAAGAAGCACCCAACAGGTTTTTTACATGCTGTATTAAATGTTAAATAAGGACTAATTGTAGAGGATTGCGTTCTGACCCCAGACTAGTTAACGAATGTTGGTCTTGGAGCGGAGGCATCAGGTGGAAGCTGCAGAGTTTCATGGCTGTCTTGATGTGTCTGCAGGAGCAAAGCGACTCTGACGAACACCATCAGTAAACTGGAGAGGAAGATCAACGAGCTGAACGACCAGATGGAGGAGGAGCACCGGATCGCAAACGAACAGAAAGACCTGGTAATTACACCTACAGGTTTCCTCCACAGGGTGGTGGGGGGGCAAAGTGTTAAAGGGGGGGTATTATGTTTCTTCCAGGCACATTTTACCCTTCTATAGCACACTCCAATAAAATTGTCACCTTAAGTCTTTTAAAAGTCCGTCATATATCCAAATCCACCTTAAAGAAATGTACTTCCGTATTGGACGCCTTGATTTTTGCCTGTGCCTCTCTAAGACCCTCCTACTCTTTCTGACACTCCCCCTTCAGTTCGTCACATACCGTGCATCATCACAGCATGCACAGAGTCGGAAAATAAATCCCACAAAAGACACGCAGCTGCAGCTGGTGTGTTATAATTACTGCTCCTGGGACTCAGCCGGAGTTGTGTGAGGTGGGGAGGGGTAGGGGAGCTCTGCAGGGGCGTGGCTACATAAGGTCGGAGGAGGAGATGGGTGGAAAAGGCGGGGATAGGTGGGAGCAGGAGTTTCAGCAACCCCGAGAACTACCAGCAGAGACCGGCAGAGACTCGAAGATTACTCTAACATGAGTGAATGGGTCAGAGCAACACATCGGGCATGTTTTTAATGAGGGAAAGACATGTTCTCAGGATATCACGCTTCAGAAAGTCCATTTTGCATAATACCCCCCTTTAAAGAAAAATTTGATAAGTCAATCTGCTTGTTTTCTGACTTTGAAAATATTATAAATTCAAGTTTGAGCATCCCATTCTTTATGTATAAATCTGGGCTTTTTCATATTTATATTAATACCAAATGATTATTTGGATTAAAAAAAGAAAAAAGCCCAAAGTTTGACCTTTTAAAGGTTGAATATGGAGCAATTTAATAAAAAGCCATATTTTTTTAAAAGTAATAATTCCAGGGGGCATTTAGAGGGGTGCAGAATGAAAGTACACCATTTCCTTACAAAATTATATTTGAATTAAAATAAAATAAAATATAAATTTTGACGGGCACGACATTGGCATTACATTTACATCTACCAGCCAATAGCGGGCGCCATTGCGGGTTGCCTGATAGAATAGTCTGTTCGGCACAGCGAGGCATTGGGGGGGGTTAACCGTATCTCCTACCGGTGCTAGCTAGCGTAAACGTAGCTCCAACCGGGGGGTAAGTGTGAGGGGGTGCTTGTGTGATCGTCAGATCCAGAGAAAGCATGGGTCGCACAGAATAATAAAACCCAGCGCATCCGACAAACAGCGCTTGAAGTATGTATTTATTTATTTATTAAATAACTAATATGAAGACTTCTAGTTGAAGACATGCAAACCAAAGATAATCTAGTGTCAGTAAGCTAAGTATAAAGAATGAATGATAGCAGGCTAACGATAGCAAGCCAAAGTAGGACTGTCAGATATTACATGCATCTAATAGATGATGGATAGAAAGGCTAACGTTACATACTGTTGTAAAATAAACTCATCAGTTGAAATGAGTCCTTACCCTGTACGATTCGTCTCTGGATATGGTGCCGGCTGGTCACGTCACGTATCGGCAGCAAACCTGGCATCCCGACAGCCGGAAACCTTGTTCTGGTATTGCAACTACCACCTGCGCTCACTAGATGTCGCTATGGTGTTCGGGTTCCATATTCAACCTTTAAGTCCATGATGAGGATGCCAGTACTTAGCCGACCTGTGTTCCTGGTTCTGCAGATGACCCAGAGGATGCGCACCCTGAAGCGGCAGCTGAACGAGGCGGAGGAGGAGGCGACCAGGAAGGATGCGCAATACCGCCACCTCCAGAGGGAACTGACCGAGGAGAGGGAAACCAGCAGCCGCCTGCAGAGGCAGCTGCTCGACCAGCACCTGCAAAACAAGTATGTGGTGAACAGTTTGGACCGTTGATTATTATCGGCAGGAGTGGATGTCGACTCTACATCCGTCATCGTTTATGTATCAGATCTTCACTAAGTTCTAAAAGCTCACACAATGATTGGGATTATTGCATCCTAGGTGCATGAAGGAGCGTTATCGCAGACCTTTCCTCCTGGCAGCTGTTACTGTACAACCATCTCTGCAGCTATTTGCACAGATTCCGATTTGTGTTCTCACTCCCTGTAAATATCGTAACGTTTTCATGTCGTAACGTGGAGATTTACACAGAAAGACGGAACACAGAAGATTTTGTTTTTAGTTATTTCCTCCCATATGTAACGTTTTCGTGCCCGTCCGTCTGTCTGTTAGCAACACAACTCAAAACGTTATGGATGGATTTTGATGACATTTTCAGGAAATGTCCGCAATGAGACCAGGAACAACTGATTACATTTTGGGGTTAATCCGACATGAAGCGCGTATCCCACCCTCCGACCAGCGGTGCTAACCTCCACTCCTGTCCCGTGTCAGATCTCGCGCAGCGTCCACGAATCTTCGCTGGAAAAGCTAAGATTCACGAAGCACGAACACAGCGGTGCGTCTCATTAAGAGACATTTTATTGGAAAAGTACTAAAAGTTAGAATTAGATAACATTGGGGGATGGAGGGGAATGAGTGACCCTGGCCAAAGTCTGAGTGCTTTTCTAGTTTTAATTTAAGACGTGCTTCTTCTTTTTTTTACGCTGCCTGAAAATCAGCAGTACAGGGTTTGTCGTCTTCTTCAGTGTCTTTATGTCCTTTAAGTACTTAAAGTTTTTTATTATTATGTTTTATCTATTATATTTTTTTCTAAGCAAACTTAAACAAAATATAAATATTTATATAAAAATAAAAATAGCCTTTCAGTAATACTAATGCTCCACTTCATGTCAATAATAACAAGCGTGCTAAAGTGCATTTTCTAATGCTAGGTAAACAAACAAACGGTTTGTTTTATGGCATATTTATGCCTTTATAAGCTTTTTGTTGCTGGTGCAGCAGAGGAGGAAATGTTGTGGACTCGGGTCTGCGTTTTAAAAAAAATTTTCAGTTAAAGACTTTACATGCTTCAGCTCACGGATTGATGCCACGCATGACGAGGTGTTTTGTTAAATTCCTGGTATTACCATTTTTCGTGGCACAAATCTTCTCGCAGATGTTGCATTTAGCTCTGCTGCCGGAGAAACGGTGTTGAAAGGGGAAGAGTTCAAATTCAAATGCAGTGTAAGGTTTTAACTTGAAGAGGGCGCCACACTGACTGTTTTCGGTAGGAAATTAACATTTTTACTAAAATACCAAAAATAATGACCAGACATGTAGACAACACCATATAGACACTCATTTATAGTTTATCAGCAAAAACGTTGCTCTTTAAAGAATAGCGCAAAATGACCAGGGCTGCACTTAAAATACATTTTCTACACTTGATAGTCATTAATGATTATCGACTATTCCCTTTATCGATATGCTATTTTTTCTATATCGTCCAGGCCTACCATATATATATATGTATATAATGTGCAGTTATGTACATTGTACCTTATGTTTGCTTGAATGTAATGCTAAACTGTTATGTCTTGGCGATCGATGGGGAACCTGGTGAACTATGTGAGCTTCGTTTACAATTATGGTTGTTTTTTTTTCTGTTTCTATAATGGTCTGATTCCTCTTTAAATAAATGTTTTAGAGACTAATTCCATTCATTTCGACATGAACTTTACCACTTATCATCAATTATCAAAGCTCTTGCTCTTATAAGCTTCAGTTTCAAAATGTCATGTTCTAAACAGTTGGTAGATGGATGCGTAGCAAATGTGGGGTGTGCTTAACTTCTGCCTGGAATTAATTGTGAGTTTTAGTTCATCTTAGGAGGACAGTTTGCGTTACCTTTTAGAATACACATCTGTTTTGGGTTTTTTTGCATTAAAAGGAGGATTAAATGAAGCGTTCTGTGTTTTCTAACAGACGTAAGGAGAACCTGACGATCCGTCAGACTTTGGATAACTTGAAGTTGGACCTCAGCGTAGACGACGATGAAGAGGAGGAGCCACTAAAGGAACAAACGACCAACGTGACTAAAGTTTAACCCCTGCAGTAGCAGAGACGCAGAAATGACTTTTAGCTGGTTGGAAAATGATCTCATGTTGCTGGGAAGTCGTTCGACACTTTGAAACTGGCTCAGAAAATCATTTTAAAATCTGGAATGAAATTTGGTGCTAGGTTGCAGCAAAACGATAGTTTTCTATTTTCAGGTTTGTTCCTGCAGCTTGATCCATAATCAGGACTCCTTGCATCTCTCTGCTGGTGAACATGATGAACTACAACCACCTCATATTGATGCTCCTTATGGACTCAGCTGCTGCTTTCATAATTTTTTTTTAAAGGAGTCATGATCTAGAAGCAGGCCAAGTGGAAATGTTTTAGGTTGCCTTTGAGTTTCTCAATCTCTCCCACTAGAATGTAGTTAAGATAATATAAGCTCTAAAAATTGGATGAAAGCCGTCATTACACTGAGACCTTCTCAGTTTTTTATTCTCTGTATAGGAACACGTATATATCTGCAGTATTTCTTGTTTTAAGATGCTTTAATGGGTCGTGAAACTGTCGGAGGGATCTTTGAATTTGATCGTGGCTGTTTTCAACTCAATCACAACAGAGATTATTTATACATGTTTTGTCTTTTGAAGATTGTGTCTGGGACGTCTCTTCAAAATTAACATTTTTAGAGTTAACTTTTTTTTTTTTTTTGCGTATTTAAAGGGTTTGCTGCTGAATTACTGTAACTCTGCCGTTTGTGTAAAGGAGTCTTATGAAGATGTAATTCGGGGGAAAAGCGTTCAGGATCACCGGCTCGCTCACATTTTGAAAAGCTGAAATAATGTTCTGTTTTTTGATAAAAGGAAATCATTGGTTCATTACACTAACCTAGTTAGAGAAATAACCCTGAACCCCATATGCAGGTTGATTTCCGCCATGTTTACCATGTTTTCTTTCTTATTTTAATCGAGCAAAAACATTAGGTTTTTAATCTGAAAGCCACATTTTGTCTAGAGGATAAAACTGTCTCCAAAGTTTAAAATCATCCTCTCTGCTGGTGGGTATTTATTTTTCTCCCTTTGATAAATCCTACAATTAAACTCTTGACATCTTTGACCTCTGACATTTGGAGTTGCGCCTGTTCTTGTATAAATGGTTCCCTGTGTGAGCTTTAACAGGATGTTTTTATTATGGTTATAATCAAAGAATAACTAAGTCAAGGCTTGACGATTCTTGTATTTTAGAAAGTTAATGTAAAGTTGACTACTGGGTGATTTTTTTTTTTTCTAATGTCAGACTTTTAAAATCATTTAAAATCCCTTCTGAACAGAGTAAATTACGCAAACCTGCCACCAGTAAAATCCTCTGCTGAATGGAGAATTTGGAGGAAGCTGCCCCTCGACTTCATCATCATGGCGATCCAAAACGTACCCGCTTTTTTCCGTAGCTAGGGCAGAATTTCTAGCACCACACAAACGCGTTAAATTCAGTGATTCTGATTAGCCAACTATTTTATTTTTACTTAGCAACCATACATGATTGGCTATTTACCTGCTCTTTGGGGACGCTTTAGACTAGTAGGGCCCCTGAAGCGCAACGATACGAGTCCGTAGGGAAGTAAAAACTGATCGATACACTGATATATCGCGATGTCACGATATTGTGTATATATATATATATTCAAAAACAAACATTTTTTTTACGAATTTAAATGGAACCATAAATGACGAGTAATTTTTGTAGTAAAATTAAAACTATAACTGGTTGGAGTGTTTAGAATGCTGTGACAGTTTTTCTACAGTTCAATTCAGTTTTAAAAATTACAATATATAATATTACTCATAGTATCGCGATATATCGTATCGTCTCACCTGTATCGTGATGCATATTGTATCGCCATATTTCTACCAATACACATCCCTAGTGGACATGTGTGTAAATAATTCAATTTCCATGAAGGCACACACTAAAATTGACATTGAAAGTAAATTTCTATTTATAAAATGTATATACATATATATATTTTACTTTTTTTTTCTCCTTCCACATTTGGGAGGACAGTGCCCCAGTGCCCCCTATAGGCCAGTTGCCACTGTAAGAACCCTTTTTTTATTAATTATTTTTATGATCATTTGGAGCAGAAATTAAAATGGTATAAATGTGATCATCTGTACATCCCAACAGTCAACAACTGAATCCAACTTTTAACAGTCTTTAGAAATTATCCATATATTTACATTAGTTTCTTATACAACCCTGTTTTGTAAATCAGGGTATATGCAGGGATCTCAAAAGAAATGTTAACAGCTTCTAAAATAAAATGTAGATTTTATCACAATGCACTAACAAATTCTTAAAACGGTTGTTTTTTGGGATTCAAATAGAAAGAAATTCATTTTGCAAATAAAACTTTAACCAAATTATTAAAATTCACCCAAGTAATTTATCAAAATGCATTGTTACTGTAACATACTCAACTTCTAGCCAAGAATCCAGCAAATTTACACTTCCTCATTTTCGGTAGTGCTGCATCGCTTCGCTGCACTTTACTATTAAACTAGCGGGATACATCATGTTGGCAACGGTACGTAAAGTCACAGGAAACCTGAGCAAACAGCCGACATAAAGGTTTGAAAAGGGATTTTATTAAGTTTACATGCGTCTATTTCTGATAGACTGACTATACTGACCAAATTTAAGATTTTACCAGATAAATTTAAGACTTTAATACCTTTTAAAGTAGGGGTGTAAGAAAATATCGATACGCCGATATATCGCAATATTTTATGCCACTATATTGTATCGATATTCAAAAGCAATGTATAATTTTTTATTTTACTTTTTAATATTTGGATGGAATCATCAATGATGACCGTAATTTTTGTAGTAAAATTAAAAGTATAACTGGTATTTTTGTGGCTGTTTTCACCTTCTTGGTTCTAGTGGATCAACTAGATCTAGTAATAAAACTGGATTATGTTAAAGTATGAAACAGGTTGGAGTGTTTAGAATGATGGGACAGTTTTTCTACAGTTAAATTGAGTTTTAAAAATTACAATATATATAGTCTTACTCATAGTTTCACAATATATCGTATCGTTCCCCCCTGTATCGTGATACATATTGTATCATCAGATTCTTGCCAATACACATCCCTTCTATTGGGGGTCTTAATTTTCCTTATATCAATTTATCAACTTGTAATTCTTTTCAAATACTCGCAGATACCCTGTAAATGGACTTTTAAACAACTAGCAGTGAAAATAATGTTGATATGTGGATGTTGTGTACGGCTTGAAGTGCTTTAAATCTAACCTCCAGGTTTTGGATCCGATGGAGAAAAAGGTCTGACTTTATCGGTGTAGTTGTTAATGGCACAGGATGGGTCGGCAGCATCTAACAAAACATCATAACTTTTAATTTATGAGAATTTATTTGCCTTAACGTTGATGAAGGAAAAAAAAAAAAATTCTGTTACAGATAACAGTGGTCCACAAAAACAGCTTTGGGAATGTCTTCTGCAGGAGTTGAAGGAGTCATCGCCAGTCTGGCCACTGTGGGTGAAAATCCCGTCAAGAAGATGCAGAAACTTTACAAATTAACTTTCAATTTAAAACTATCACAGTTGTCATCTTGGGTCTAAGGTTGTCACAAATCATAATGGAGGACATTGACATTTTTATGGTTTTAACTTTTTTTTTTTTTTACTTGAATTTACACATCATTGCGTGCAAAGTTCAGCTCCAAACCTTTTTTTCCCAGCTGGAATAAAAATAAAAATAAAAACTTGATGAATGAAGCGTCTGCTTCAGGATTGAATTAGTCATTTTATAAAAAGTTTCTCAAAGTCTTTAAAAACTTAAGGGTTGGAAGAATGAAAGTACTACACGTTGGAAGATAAACAGAGTTTGTATGCAGTGCATGGTTTCTTCAATTACTGCAGCAACACAACAATGCATGAACGAAAGTCAGCAATCAGGGGTTAATGAGGAGTCCACATAAAAGAAAAAGTCACATTTCTGTAAAGATCCTTAACGCACCCGGAAGTTAGAGGTTTGTTAGACGTCTGCAATATATTCCACACAAAAAAATTAAAAAAGGTTGAAGGACATTTTTAGACTGTAATATGGATCCACTTTGAATTGACTACATTAATCCTAAAGGAAAATTAGCTCAGATTAGAAAATTAAAGCAGCATGTGCAGACTCTGTGCAGCCCGTTGTATAAATTCCCCTTTCCCTGTTTAAAGGACATTTAAAAGCTGATATGTTAATGGATGAATGAATCAAATTTAGAGCAGACAATCTAAAAAAATAAATACATAAAGCTTATGAAAAAACAAGCTATAAACATGTTAGTCTTCATTTTTATAGAGTTTAACAAGTTGATTTAACTGTTTTTTTCTATTCTTTGTGTTTATTCCAAGGGGGCAAATGTGAAGCAAAATTACAAAAATCGCAAAATCGAATAATAAGGGGCGTGTCCTTTTGATAGACAGCCCCCCACCCCACCCCACCCACCCCCCCTTTTCAGTCTTCGGCCATTTTGTTTCTCTGAACTTGACCATCAGTTGCATCAGAAATGTTTATTCGTGTTCGGATGTTAATCCTGCTCTTATTGGACAAAGATGGCTTCCGGTATTGATTGCACTAACAGACCGTCCAAGAAGTCTCTGTTCCATTTTCTTTCGGTAAGTAAAATTATATTTGAGATAACGCTGCTTGGTCAAAAATGGATGGGAAATATCACATTTCTTATTTCCTTTAGCCTACATATTGATAATTAAAGCTTGTTTTATTTAAAAATGTACATAGCTTTAGTCAAAGTTATGGCTTAACAAGGCTTCATGATTTTTATTTGACAAAATGGTCGAATCAGCCTAGAAGGCAGGTGGGTAGCAGAGTCGCTGAATCGCGGTTTTCTGGCTAAACGCTGCCGCTAACCTCCGTTAGCTCCGGGTTAGCTCAGTTAGCTCCGGGTTAGCTCAGTTAGCTCTAAGTTAGCTAAGTTAGCTCCGGGTTAGCTCAGTTAGCTCCAGGTTAGCTCAGTTAGCTCCGGGTTAGCTCAGTTAGCTCTGGGTTAGCTCAGTTAGCTCTGGGTTAGCTCAGTTAGCTCCAGGTTAGCTCAGTTAGCTACGGGTTAGCTCAGTTAGCTCCGGGTTAGCTCCGGGTTAGCTCAGTTAGCTCCGGGTTAGCTCAGTTAGCTCCGGGTTAGCTCAGTTAGGTCTGGGTTAGCTCAGTTAGCTCCAGGTTAGCTCAGTTAGCTCCGAGTTAGCTCGTAGCTACATCGGCTCAGAGTTTGATGGGTGTCAATCATCCGCCCCCACCCTCTCAGCCAATAGCTTGATAAGCTTTTCAAAATTGTGGGGGATTCCAGTTGGATTTATGAGCTACTTTGACAAGGTGTATCCCTTAAAATCAAATGTAAAATGTTTTTCACACGACACTCAAGAAATATATGAACTAAAATGCACAATGTTAGCTAAGTGAATATCCTTAGGCTACCAGGTACAAGTGTGTATTTTATCATATTCTCGAATGTTTTTCTCAAATCGTTTTATAATTTCTGCCACTTTGTGCAGCGTTTTGATTTGCTGGCTGTGATTGGTTCTTTTTCATCCAATTTTGTCTTTTTTCTTTCTTTTTTTGTAATAACTCATTATCTTTAAAAATGGACCTCATGAGAAAGAAAAAGCTTTATTTTCTATTTTGCGTTATTTTTTAAATTTAAATGTCTTTGAACAAAGCAGAACTGAAGTGTGTACAACATGCCAAAAAAAAGCTGGTGCTGATTCTTGATCTTTCTTTTTTAGGTCAAAAAGTAATTACTTGTGTTTTGTTTCTATTCAGCTGGAGAAAGTTAGGACATTTATTGATTTGTTTTATGCATTTACTTAGGGTTGGGTGGGTTCAAAGTCACCTGGTGACATCGTAATGTAGAGCTGAGTATCATTTGCATAGTTATGGTAGCTAATCTTATTGGTTGCTATAATCTTGCCTAGTGGGAGCATGTAGATATTAAATAAGAGGGGCCCCAGGATGGAGCCTGGGGAACCCCACATGTGATTTCTGTTCGTTTTGATGAAAAGTTTCCTATTGAAACAAAGAAGTCCCTGTTCTTTAGGTAAGCCTCAAACCAGCCAAGTAGTGTACCAGAGTCCAACCCAGCTCTCCAATCGTTCCAATAATATATCATGATCAACCATGTCAAATGCAACACTGAGGTCCAACAGAACCAGGACTGTGGTTCTACCACAGTCTGTATTTATGCGGATGTCATTGAAAACTTTGACGAGGCCAGTCTCAGTGCTGTGGTGAGCACGGAAACCAGATTGAAAAACATCAAAGCGGTTGGTCATTGTTATGAAGCCATTTAACTGCTGAAACAGCTTTTTTAATAATCTTACTGATGAATGGAAGATTAGAGATCGGCCTGTAGTTCTGCATTAACGTCTTGTCCAGATTCTTCTTCTTTAGTAGTGGTTTAATAACTGCTGTTTTTAAAGCCTGGGGGAAGACACCTGACAGGAGGGATGATTTCACTATTTGAATCAGATTCCCAATGACAGGGAAAACTTTCTGAAGGAAAGCTGTGGGTAGGATATCAAGACAGCAAGAGGAGGAGCTTAATTGGTTAATGATTTCTTCTAGTTTTGTTTGGTTTAATTCATGAATTTCAGACATTTTTTCTACATTGGTTTTATTTGGGTATAACATTGGTGGTCGGTTTGGTGCTGCGTTACAGACCGACTGTCTAATTATTAGAATCTTTTCAGTGAAAAAGCTGCAAATTAATTGCAGGTCCTGGTAGAGTTTAGTTCTGGGGCTACTGTCACTAAAGGATTAGTTAGTCTTTCTACTGTTGCAAACAGAGTCCGTGCATTATTAATGTTTCTGTTGATTTCAGAAAAGAATGATTCCCTAGCATCTTTTATAGTTAACTGATATCTATTCAGTTTCTCTTTGTAGATCTCACAGTGAACCTGGAGTCGAGTTTTCCGCCATTTTCTCTCGGCTCGTCGACACTCTTTTTTCACTACGTACCAGTGGATTACTTGTCCACTGAGACTTCTTTCTACCTGAGACTACTTTCACTTTACTTGGAGCAATGGAATCCATGATGTCTGAGATTTTCACGAGGAAATTATCTACCAGCTTATTTACTGAGTTTGAGTTGGGAGATGAGGGGGATGTGGTGGAAGGGTAAATACGTTTAAAGGTTTCTACTGAACTGTCCCCTAGAAAACGCTTTTTTACAGTTATCTCACTGTGGCTAGACATTTTAGCAGAGATGGTACTTTCAAAGAAAACACAGAAATTTTCAGATAATGTCATGTTTCGTTTCTGTGGACTCTAGTGCGGACACATAAACGACCAGCAGAAACAGGAGGTTAGCTATAAAGCAGATGATTTATTGTTTGCCCCCACAGGAACGGAACGACTGGAGGTAACCCACAGAGCTCGGGGTATGATACTCGGAACGGAACTTGGGAGGGAGGCAGCCACTGATGGGGAGAGGAGATGAAGGTGAGTGGGTTACCATGAATCAGAGGGGAAGCAGGAATGGAATCTTGGCTTACTTGGATAGTACGATTGTCCTCAGCTCGGGGGGGGGGGGGAAAGAGAGTCGCGGTGTGTCCAACGTAACTCCGTCCAGGTTGTTCCGATCCCCAAGGTGGTTGAGGGTGGACCGACAGAAGAGGGCTTGGTCGAGCTCGGAGCAGGGCAGCAGGAGAGCAGCAGGAGGATCAGGGGAAGCAGGCTGAGATCGGATCACAAAGGCTTGATGATAACGAATCGGGAAGGCGATCAGTCATCCGACAAGGTTAACGATCTGGCGTCTGCCCCCAGTCAGCGTTCCCCTTTTAACTGCCGCTCCTTGATTGCCTTAACTGCGATCAGCTGGGAGATGGCAACAAGCTGCGCCCTCTGTGGAGAAACAGGTGAGAGAACACCAAACACACACACCCTGACAGTACCCCCCCCCCTCAACGGACGCCTCCTGGCGGCCAAACCTGGCTGGAAGAGGCAGAAGCCCTCTCAAAGTCCGTTATGAGGGAAGGATCCAAAATGAAAGCCAACGGCGCTCCTCTGGGCCGTACCCCACCCAGTCCACGAGGTATTGGTGACCCCGGCCCCGAGGTCGCACATCCACTATGCGGCGAACCGTGTAGGCAGGGTGCCCATCAATGATCCGGGCGGGAGGAGGGGGTTCGGAAGGAGGGCACAAGGGACTGGCAGAAACCGGCTTAACCTGGGAAACATGAAAAACGGGATGGACCCGGGTATGGGCCGGGAGTTTTAAACGGAGCGTCGAGGGGCTGATAACCGACTCGACGGGAAAAGGCCCTAGGAAACGAGGTGCCATCTTCCTTGAGACTCCTTTCAAGGGAAAGTCACGGGCTGACAGCCATACTAATTGACCAGGTGTATATTGGGGAGCGGGGCGACGGTGTAGGTCAGCGTAACGCTTGTTTTGGGCGGATGAGCGTTGGAGGGCTGCCCTGGTCAGCTCCCAAACTCTTCTGCAGGACTTGATGTGAGAATGGACAGAGGGAATGGTGGAATTGGGAATCGAGCTGGGGAGGAGAGACGGTTGGTACCCGAGGGAGGCCTCAAAGGGGAGACCCCGGTGGCCGCTGATGTGTGGGAATTGCGTGCGTACTCGACCCAAGGAAGGTGGGAGCTTCAGGTGGAAGGGTTCGTTGCGCAGACGCAGCGAAGGGAGCTCTCCAGCTCCTGGTTCAGTCTCTCACACTGGCCGTTAGCTTGTGGGTGGAAGCCTGAGGTTAGTTGGGTCCGGGCCCCAAGAGCTGCGCAGAAGTCCCTCCACACACGGGAGATGAACTGGGGACCTCGATCCGAGAGGATCTCCACAGGGATGCCGTGAAGCCGAAAAACGTGTAGACAGAGGAGCTTGGCGGTCTGGGCTGCAGTAGGCAATCTGGTAAGTGGAATGAGATGGCAGGCCTTCGAAAAACGGTCAACAATGGTTAGGATGACTGACTTGCCATGTGATGTGGGCAGTCCGGTGACAAAGTCTAGGGCGATGTGGGACCAGGGCCGAGCTGAGATGGGGAGGAGTTGAAGGTAACCCAAGGCGGGCTGATGTAAGCTTTTGTTGCGGTTACATGTAGGACAGGCCAAAACATACTCCCTCACATCTTTATTGAGCCCTGGCCACCAGAAATAACGGCGGAGGAGTGCAATAGTTCGACTCGTCCCTGGGTGACAGGAGAATCTGTAAGTGTGCCCCCATTGGATGACTCTGGAGCGAACAGATGATGGGACAAAGATACGATGCGGAGGACCTCCCCCAGGGTCAGGCTCGTTGACTTGGGCGTGCTTGATAAGGGACTCGATGTCCCAGGTGAGTGATGCCACGGAGCAGGAGGGTGGGAGGATGGGTGCAGGAACGTCGGGATGGTCGTCAGATGACTGCTGGCGGGACAGAGCGTCAGGTTTAATGTTCTTGGAACCTGGCTTGTAAGTGATATTTAGATTAAAACGAGAGAAGAATAAAGACCAGCGGTATTGACGGGGGTTTAATCTTTTGGCTGCTTGGATGTAGAGTAAGTTCTTGTGGTCCGTCCATACTATGACCGGGAGCTCCGAACCCTCCAGCCAATGCCGCCACTCCTCCAGGGCCAACTTGATAGCGAGGAGCTCTCGGTCACCTATGCTGTAATTCCTCTCCGCAGGGGTGAAACGCTTTGAGAAAAAAGCACAGGGATGCAATTTCTGATCCTGGGGAGAACGCTGTGAAAGGACAGCTCCGACTCCGGTATCCGAGGCGTCAACCTCCATAATGAACTGGATCTTTACGTTGGGGAAAATGAGAATGGGTGCTTCGGTGAATCTCACCTTTAGATGTTGGAAGGCCTGGTCTGCTGCTTGGTCCCAGATGAAAGGTCGCTTAACGGAGGTGAGGGCGGTTAGAGGGGCTGCGATGACGCCGAAATCCCGAATGAAGCGTCTGTAAAAATTAGCGAACCCCAGGAACCGTTGCAGCTGCCTTCTGGACGTGGGAATGGGCCAGTCTTGGACCGCCTTAATCTTACTGGGGTCAGCCTTCACCTGTCCACCCTCGAAGACATAACCCAAAAAGGAGACAGATGACAGATGAAATTCACATTTTTCAACTTTAACATAGAGACAATTCTCTAGCAGCCGTTGAAGAACTAGCCGGACATGCTGGCAATGCTGTGGCAGATCCTTGGAGAAAATAAGGATATCATCAAGGTAGACGAAAACAAAAACATTTAGAAAATCACGGAGCACATCATTCACCAGATGTTGAAAAACGGCCGGGGCATTGCAAAGGCCAAAAGGCATGACCAGGTATTCGAAGTGCCCGATGTGGGTCTTAAAGGCTGTTTTCCACTCGTCACCTCCGCGGATCCGAACAAGATGGTAAGCTTTCTGCAGGTCGAGCTTTGTGAACACTGTAGCCCCCTGCACGGCCTCAAAAGCTGAGGTGATGAGAGGTAATGAATACTGGTTCTTGACTGTGATGGCATTTAGACCTCTGTAGTCAATACAGGGACGTAAAGTCTTATCCTTTTTCTCCACAAAGAAAAATCCCGCTCCCAGGGGAGAAGTGGAAGGGCGAATTAGGCCCACGGCCAGGGAATCGTTAACATATGTCTCAAGGGCAGCTCTCTCCTTGGCGGACAGGTTGAAGAGACGTCCAGAGGGAAGAGGGGCCCCAGGGAGGAGATCGATGGCGCAATCGTAAGGCCTGTGAGGAGGGAGAGAGAGAGCCTTGGATTTACTAAAAGCTTGCTGCAGATCATGGTACTCGGGGGGGATTTTAGTCAGGTCTGGCTGATCAGAAACTGGGACTGCTACAGAGGAACCGGAACTGGGAATGGCCGAACGCAGGCAGTTTTGGTGACAGAACCCACTCCAGGACTCAACCCGTGCTTTAGCCCAATTAATGCTTGGGTTGTGAGTGGCCAACCAGGGGTAACCTAAGACTAAGGGGGCGTCTCTATTGGGAAAAACAAAGAAAGAAATCTGCTCATGGTGGTTGCCAGAAAGGACCAGTCTTAAGGGGACAGTTTGATGGGTTATCTCAGTTAGGGTCCTTCCATCAAGAGCAGTTACATTTAAGGGAACAGAAAGCGCTTCCACCGGAAGGTTATATTTACCCACAATCTCAGGGCAAATTAAATTCTGCTCGGACCCTGAGTCAACGAGTGCTTGGAGAGAGATGTGGGTCTGGTGAACTAAAATCAAAGCGGGCAACATGGGCCTGGGGTTAGAGTTATTGACCCCGCCCGACAGGACCCCCAGACTCACTGCCGGACTGGATCTTTTGGACGAGCGGGGCAGGTTGAAATAAAATGACCCGGGGTACCGCAATATAGGCAGCAACGGCCTTCCATACGGCGCTGCTGTTCCGTCGGAGAAAGCCGAGCCCTGCCGATCTGCATCGGCTCGGGAGAGGGTAGACGTGCAGGAGGAGCGGGGAATGTGAAATCCGCCGAGGGGCCGGCTGACGAAGAGGAGGAAACAAACTGCGGTTTAGATCTTCCTCTTGATCTCTCGCGTAACCTGTTGTCAATCTTGATCGCGAGATCAATCAAACTATCCACGGACTCGGGTTCGTCGCGGTAAGCGAGCTCATCTCTAATTTGCTCGTTCAGGGAATTAAGAAAAGCAGCCTTAAGTGCCGGTCGGTTCCAGCCAGACTCAGCAGCTAGGGTGCGGAACTCAACGGCCAAGTCGGCGACTGAGCGGTTTCTTTGTTTGAGTTCCCACAGAAGCTTGGCAATCTGTTCCTCGCCCCTCGTGACGCAGAAAGTCTGCTTGAACTGTCTAAGAAACTCGTCAAAGGAGGAGCTGCTGAGGGAGCTTTGGTCGAAGCTGGCCTGGGCCCATCGAAGGGCTCTGTCTCTCAACAGGGCTATAATATAAGAGATCTTATTAGCGTCCTCACTGAAAGTTCGAGGGGAACGTTCGAATGCCAGAGAACACTGTAACAGGAAACCCTGACTTTTCGATAGGTCACCGGCGAAGGGCTCTGGAGGTGGTGTGACTACCTCGCGAAAAGCTGGAGAAGGAGACGGGTCAGCAGTGGCCGGGGGGGGTGATGTTTGGGTAGTAAGTTTGGAACTGAGATCCTGGATTACCTTGGTTAACTCATGGAAACTCTGTAGGAGCGCAGTCTGTTGCTGCTGCATGTTCTGAAGAGCGGCTTCATGACGACCCAGGAGCATGCCCTGCTCGGAGACGGCTGAACGTAAGTGTGCCGCAGAGTCCGATTGGCCAGATCGTTCTGTCATGTTTCGTTTCTGTGGACTCTAGTGCGGACACACAAACGGCCAGCAGAAACAGGAGGTTAGCTATAAAGCAGATGATTTATTGTTTGCCCCCACAGGAACGGAACGACTGGAGGTAATCCACAGAGCTCGGGGTATGATACTCGGAACGGAACTTGGGAGGGAAGCAGCCACTGATGGGGAGAGGAGATGAAGGTGAGTGGGTTACCATGAATCAGAGGGGAAGCAGGAATGGAATCTTGGCTTACTTGGATAGTACGATTGTCCTCAGCTCGGGGGGGAAAGAGAGTCGCGGTGTGTCCAACGTAACTCCGTCCAGGTTGTTCCGATCCCCAAGGTGGTTGAGGGTGGACCGACAGAAGAGGGCTTGGTCGAGCTCGGAGCAGGGCAGCAGGAGAGCAGCAGGAGGATCAGGGGAAGCAGGCTGAGATCGGATCACAAAGGCTTGATGATAACGAATCGGGAAGGCGATCAGTCATCCGACAAGGTTAACGATCTGGCGTCTGCCCCCAGTCAGCGTTCCCCTTTTAACTGCCGCTCCTTGATTGCCTTAACTGCGATCAGCTGGGAGATGGCAACAAGCTGCGCCCTCTGTGGAGAAACAGGTGAGAGAACACCAAACACACACACCCTGACAGATAATGCAATATTAATTACCGAGATGTCAGATATAGTTAAACCTTTGCTGATAATAAAGTCCAGAGTGTGTTGTTTTTTTAGCTAGTCTATCCTGGGGGTTGTCAGTAAGGATATTGAAATCCCCTACAATGATTAATTGGTAATAATTGATGCATATTACGGAAAGAAGGTTCTATCAATGGAGAAGTTTTTATTATTTACGTCTAGCCTGGTTTCTGATAAAAAAAGAGTGTGTGCATTATGTTCAGTGATGAATTCATTGATTAGAAACGACTTCCCTGATAGAGACCTAATGTTTAATAAATCTAATTTTAGTAGTTGGATGATGGATAGCTGAACCTTCTGACAAGTGATGAATTTGAGATTTGGTTTAATATGAGAGCAATTGGTTTTAAGTTTTTGTTTTCTGTTGCTCATAAGCACTGGAATGCTACTATCGGGGAGGATGGACAACTCTCGGGAGACGATGGGAGTGTAATTACTGTCCGGTCCGTTCTATTATTATTTTTTCGTCTGTCGTTCTGTCTGTCGTTCGTTCGTTCGTTCGTTCCCAGCTGAGGAATGGGCAGAGTTCATCCAGTGTTAGGCACAGAGGCCTGATGTAGTCCAAGTTTCGGTGTTAGTTGTGTACCAATTCCAATTTGTGCCTTCAGTGTGTCAGAGAAATTTCAAAAGCGAAAGTCATTTGGTGTAGATGAGTCGGATGACGTTGGCATACTTGAAGAGCGCTGTACGTCTTTGCTCGTTGCTGGTGCGGTCATAGAAAAGGTAGGAAGTGTTTACCAATGTAATAGTACAATATAGCAGTATCAGATGACGCCATCTTACAAGTTTCAGTAGCGTGAAGCGTTGACAGCTGAACACTGCTGTGTTCCTTTGTATACCTCGTCAGCTAAATATAATTCAACAGTCAGTTTTCACACATTTCCATCGGACGGTCATCTACAAAAGAGAAGGGTTGTGAACATTACAAGGGAAAACTTCATCGTCTCTCGCCACACCCGTGTCTGCAGTTTGCAGCACAGGGCGTCAAAGAGCCGAGTGATGGAGGAGGAGGCTAAAGCCCGGCGCCGTTCCTGTTTTATTTCATTGGAACAACTATTCTCTTGGTGTAAGTATACGTCGTCTCGTTCTTCTTCGTGGATCTAAAGCAGCTCGCCCTCACTGTCACTTCTCCTGTCTCACTCTTGTTGGAAAGAGTGAGACAGGAGAAGTAGTTGTGGCTCATTAGCAAATACAGCTAATACTAACCTAAGAAAACAATATAAGTAGCCATGCATTTATCTCAAAGAACAGTACAAATGCATGTCTGTGTTAAATGTGAGCTGTCCTTCTCACTGTCCTAATCAGACTATATTAAAGGTGCCCTGCCACACGTATTTCATTACTTTTGTGGTAATTTCTGAAGTTTACCATGGACTCTGTAACATTTCTTGTGGAAAAAAAATGCCTTGGTTACCTTGTTTCAAGCCATTCTAGCTGCTAGCATTAAAGCCTGCAGGAAGACTCAGCTCGATTTCCGCCAGTTCTCATTAATATTCAATGAGCTAAGCTGCTTGACTCCGATTGGCTAATCGCTAGGATATGAGAGCATGGCTATTCCTTCACCCAGCGCAACAAGTAGACTAGAGGAACTTTGTTTACTATCTTCTGGAATTGTGGCAGAAATGGCTTCTTCAGGTGTAGGCGAGGGGGCCCTTGGAACATTTTGTGCCCAGAGGGCTCTGCTAACATAATCCGGCCCTGTTTGCGTCTGTTTCCTCCATAACATGACAGCTTGGCAACAGCTGTTATCAAATAATTTTAGCTTTATGGCATGAACTTAGCTTGGCTAGCGAGTGCTAGCATTGTCCAAATTAAATTAAAACCTGCTAGGCTAGCGAGTGCATTAAACCTGTATAACACAGCTTTTTCTTGAGTTGACAATGGAGTTTTACTTGCGGGCTGTGCACTGTCCGTAGACTGACGCGATGGCTCCAGGCTTCAACCGTGTCGCGAAGCCTTTGCTGTGCTCTCCAAAGCTGACAAAGTCTCCCTCTTCAAAATGTGTTGGGCAGATAACTAAATTCGTATGATCCTGTTGTGTCATTGTTCCAAAAATGAACTGAAGCCATTTCATCCTCAACTCTGGGTTCTTGGGCAACATGTGCATTGTTGAACTTCTATTCTTGCATAGGGCACAAGCCCATTGACGTACAGCCATCTTTGCTGTATAGGAAAACTCTTCTGTGGGCGCGTCTCAAGTGGGAGAGCTCATGAATAGTAATGAGTAACGAATCACTTCCACGTCAAATTGACGAGCTTTTCTAATTGGCCTAATTTCTCCGCTTATTTTGTTTTATTGGCTGGAGCTGACAGAGGATGTAGCGGTTCATTTTCACATTCACGAAATAACACAAACACATATAGACCTAACACATTTCAAAAAATACAAGTAAAAACGGTTTTGTGTGGCAGCGCACCTTTAATATGTCTGTCTCACTGTCTTGATGATGGTACCTCTGAGCTACCGCTGTTAGCTGATTGGTTATATACAGCTTAAAGCCCTATACCAGCTATACAGGAGTGCATCTCTCACTTCTTTTGTTTGAGTCCGGACAGCTGTTACACTCTTGAGCCTGCTTTCCCATCTAACATCACTCCCAAGATTTCACTGTCAGTTTGACATGCTTTGTCAAAATGGCCCATCGTTGGGAGGCACCGGAGAAGAAATTGAAGAGCTTCTGCAAATACCCAAAGTAGCTAGTGGCATCTTGAGAGGACTTGGCAGCATCAACTATGACAAGATTCATAGTGTGAGCTCCACAAGGAACAAACAGTGCTCTTGGATTTAACTGTTGCAGTCTTGCCTGAACACCTTGCTTTTTCCCTTTCATGTTGGCTCCATTATCATAGGCCTGTCCTCGACAATTTTCAAAGGGAATCCCAAGCTCCCTAAGCTTGTCAAGGACAACATTGGAAAGGTTAAGGCCAGTAGTTTGCTCCACATCAATGTATCCCAGAAGGTTTTCCTTAATGAGTGGTTGTGGCTGGAAACAGGCAATGCGCACGATGACCGACATCTGTTCTTTGTGACTTGCATCTGGAGTACAATCAAGAATGATAGAGAAATATTTCGCTAACTGGAAATGTCCTACAATGGTACGTAATGTTTCTAAAGAAATGATCTGTATTAGCTCATTTTGTGTCTCATGACCAAGGTAGTATGTGTGCGGGATTTTTCATCTTTTATTTTGGCCACGTGATTCTCCATTACAGGGTCATATGTTGGCATAAGTTCTACTTCCTTCAAAAAGTTGCCATTGTCTGGCTCATAAAGAGAGTGGGACGAACCCCTGAAAGACAAATTTCTGGAGGCCAGTGAGAGAGTGATTGAGATTAAGCATTTTTAAAACGTTATGCCACCTTTTCTTTTCTGCCTCTAGTAATGTCAGCTCCTGTTGATCTATTGCCATGCCTTTCTTTAGCCGTGTGTCCAGTTCTCTCCACTTAAGCATGCACTGTGTATGGTCTTGGCTACACTCATGACCCCTCAAAGTACTGTTTATGTTGACCAATCACTGTGGCCCTCTGCAGTGAGTTTTATAGTCTTCACACCAAAAGGCTTGCATGCAAAGCAGAACACAGCATTGCTCCGTGGAGAGTACACTAACCAACTTCTGTTGGCCTTTTCTCCATTTGGCAGACTTTTGACCTGGAGGCTGGTATGAAATGCTCTTCCATCGGTTCCCTTTGGAAAATGAAAATCAGGGCTGACTTTGAAGGGACCTCTCCGTACAATTTCCATACGGTCAGTGTCTGAAGTGCGTGCTGGCCGTAAAGCAGGATCAGTTGGAGGGGGCAGATATGTCTCAGCAATGTATTTTTCAGATGGCTTTTCAGATCCAGGACTCACTCTGCATTCAGGAGTGTTGGCTTTGTGCTAAGGCGTGTCTGTAGGTGAACTTGTAATTTGGAACTGCTGGTCAGGGCTGGGTGTTGTTGAAGAAGCTACAGACCTGATGGCTGGTGGCTGATCTTGTGCACTTAAACTGCTGGTGGATGGTCGATCTGAATTTTTGTCCTTGGCTTGAATTCCTCCTTGCATGTACTTGTACATTGAGCCTGCATTCAAACACACAAAGAAAATTTGTCATATTAATTCTAAACAAATACATTTTTAAACCATGGGGAAAAAAAAAACTGTAATACATTATTTATAGGTTTATGTTGGCTTATAAATCACTGGCATGTGACGTGATGAAATTCAAAACTATTTAACCTTTATCGAGAAGAACTAGAGAGGGACAATATAAACATTCTGTACACAACTAGAAAACTCTGAATATGAAGGGAGGAGATTAGCATAACTATAAACCATCAGCAGCAGATGTTCCCCTTGGCCTGTATCTTTCGAAAACATCAGCAGAGAGCAAATACCTAATTTGATAAAGGTTTGTCTAATTTGGCATATTAAATCTGAGTTACAAATAGACCAAATATTTAATCATGATAAATCATGTCCATAGAGTTAACTCATGATTAATAACAAACAACTGCTGATTTAAAAAAAATTCTTACTTTACCTTGACAGTTTTTTGTTTTTGTGATAGTTATTTAAGCATTTGGGTGGACAAATATGTTTTATTTCTTTATTCAAAACAGCACAGACATCTGACCTCACAGAGGAAACTTTTTTCTTCAGGAAAATTTATTAGGAGGAACTTAATTTTAAAAAAAAATCTTCAACCTCTTCAGAACATCATTACATTAAGGTCCATATTTTAGATTAACAACCTTTAACACCACTGTTCAGAGTAACTTATTTTTGAAACAAGCCTGATGAACAGACTGAACAAGGGATCATTTCACTTTGTTGCTTTTTTATTAACTTTTTTTTCTTAGAAGTGTTGCTTAAGAATAGAATAACTGCTTGGAAGATGATGATTAGCTACGTTTTTTTCTCCAACAGTAAAAAGCTCCAAAGCTTGTCTGAGTTTGTCTCCCTATCAGCCTCTCTCACAGCTGCTATGAGGAGGATGGGAGGCGGGACAGAGCGGCGCAGTCTCCCCGACTTTTAACAAACTGGAGAAGCAGAGAACAAAATGCGCCCAAACAGCACAGATAAAGTCAAAATGTACGGAAGCAGTGCACAAAAATACAAAATAAATGTCCTGAAATGCAGCATACTTACAAAACTCAGCAACATTTGGCTGACAACAGATGAATTAACAACAATATAGCAATTCCGAATTTAAGCTAGGTCAGAGGTCAAGTCTGAACATGAATGAATGATCACAGGTTTTGGAATAGATAAATATTACAAAATTAACAATTGTCATTAAAAACATAGTCTTACCTGCAAACGATGCAAGAGCGTCATCCCGCTGTTTTTTCTTTTTTCTGCGCCGGACTCCTGAAGTCTTTTCGAAGCCATGTCAACCACAGGTGTCAGGGTCGAAGGTCAGGGTTAATGAAACAGACCAACTACGGGGAGGGAGGAGGGAGATGGAGGGGGGCCGACAACGGATGAGAAAGACGTCCATCTTTTTTCTTTCTTTCTGTCTTGCTTTCTTTTTGTATTGCTTATCATTAACTTGTTTTGCATGTTTTTTTTATTGTAAATCTGTCTTTATTATAGATTTTTTTTATAAGCTCAGTTGGTGCTCCTGCTGCCAGCTTGTTGCCCTACGCACAGTGCGTGGTGTGCGTGGGCGGAGCGCCGGCGCTGAGCCCTTGCGTCAACGGATGATGGCGCTGAGTGTCTCCACAGACGCAGAAGCATAAACTAGGATTAACGCCGCATGTCGTTGACAGCCGTTGCGCTTGAAATAATTTTTTTCCCCCTCTCCCAAATGGACACCGTTTGACCCAGGCTGAAATTAAGACTATTTGCAGACTAAAACTGCAACAAATGGTCAAACAGTGTGGTTAAACTTTTATATCAGAAAATATAAGCAGCTTAAAACATCTGTCCATGAAAAAAAAAAACACCTCGATTTCTAATCTCATGAAACTCCGGATTTAAAAAGTTTTTGTCACAATCAGCGACTGGTTTAACCTTCCCGAGTTCAAACATACATCCCCATAAAACGCTACACTAAAATACACATTTTTAACTGCTAAAGGGTTTTAAACTAGCTCTTACCGTTTGCTGAATTATGACTCAGCTAAACTGAATGGCGCGAACAGCCGCCATCTTGTCTTCATCGGCGCTCTGATAGTTTTTGAAGTGGACCCTGGTCGGGAGGGGGGGGAGAGGGGGGGTAGACTATTATCGTCAAAATTGCCACAATCTGATAAAGTCATTAAACAAACATGATTATATGTATTAAATAGAAGTTCAAATACATGTATTATTGTATAGTTATTTAAATGTTTCCATAACTTCTAAAGCACACATAGGAACGTATTTTAAAGGAATTTCGTCATTGCAAATAGAATTACTTCAGTATCTGTGCAATTATTTCAAAGTTATCTCTTAAAGCAAAAGTGAATCTTGTTTTTAAGCAGTTAATGTAACCAATCCGAAAAGTAGTTTGCTGAAAACTTTAAGGATGCTAACCAAAATGTCTTGTAAAACATAAAATATGTTGGCTGGCCAGTCTGTCACTGGCTGCATTTTTCTCCATTTCACTTCATCCCTCCATTTTACATTGCTGACTCAGCACTTAGAAGCATGCAAAAAGTGTTTTTACCATTTATACTGCAAAAACAGCACTGCTTGAAATAAGCCAAATATTCTTAAAAAATGTCAAATTTTCTTGTTTTGAGCAAAGAAAATCTGCCAATGGGGTGAGCAAAAGTTGCTTGGCTAGAATTCTTAAAACTGGCAAACAAATCTTAGAATAAGCTTAATTTTCTTGGGCAAAACTTGCTTGTTAAGAAAATGTTTTCTCTTTAGACAAAAATAAGAAAACATTTCCAGAAACAAGACTTTTTTACTTTCTTGAGAATCCTTTTTTGCAGTGTACTTTAAAAACTTAAGATCCAAAAATGTCCCATCTGTCGACAAAGAAACAAAAACAACTCTCGGGATAAAACCGACAGATTTATTATCAGCTCTGACACCAGAAACACAATGCATCTCATGTCGTTTCATTCTCATTGTGTCAAACATGCTCTTACAGCGCAACAAACACATACAGGCATCGATACACACTGATAACTTAACAAACGAGTATAAACCGCAGGCATCGGCGAAAACTCAAACCGAGAGGGGGTTTACCAAAATTAAAAGGTCTTAGAGGTACTTTAAACTATTTCTGGTAAACGTGGTACAAAAACAACATCCGGACTTCTGCTCTCTTTTGGCTTCACAAAAGGAATCTGTGGATCAAAACATTAAGCGGCCCAGAAACTTTACAGTAGATCAGACGGAAAGGTTATAAACAGGCACAACATGAAGATAAACGTAAAAGCAATGCTTAGGTTCTCAAGTTGACAGAGGAGAACCACAAAGAAAATGAAATGCGTAAACATCTTGCTAAAGGCAGACATCTTTACAGCCTTAAAAAAAACCACAATGACCAGCGATGCAGCCAACGGACAACTAATTGTATTAAAAGATTGTCACGATTACAGGGCATTGGTTTGAGAACTGTTCTATAGATTTATTTTAACATTTTCTCATGCAAGGAAACCGACTGGTAAATTATTTTTATTTTTTTTGGGGGGGGGCTCATTTCTAGTTAGACATTATTTTAAAAAGGTGCATGATGATTACTCTCAGATTGATATGCAGATTACTTTCAAATACTCCCAACACGGATAACTTATGGTTAACAAAAACGCATGCAATGATCTATCCTCAAAGTGTGTAGTATTCCACAGAATTACTGTTGCAGCAATGAGCTTGGGTGTTGTGCAATTTTTGAGCCATATTACACACAGCTAATTCTGAAAAACTATTCCCAAAGAACAGTAAAAGGAAACTCGCAGTGTAATAGTTAAAACAGTGATGCACAGTAGCGGTAGGATAATGATATGGATAAATTTATAAGTAAGACATGTCAGTAATTTAAAACAAGAAAAATGTAACTGTAGCCATTAATGGTTGTTGGGTGAAAATCAACATTGAGCAACCCCCGACGTGATCCATACGAGGGTAAATTTACAACATACAAATGGCGGATAGAGAATAGTGCTGAATACTTTTCTGATGTAAATACCTGTTAAGCACCATGGCAATACATTTTTCCTAATATTATTCCCATTTAAATGTTTCTGCTTCACAATGCTTTAAGAATTCACAATATATCTTTTCAAAAGCTGAAGCTAAAAATCCACCAATATGTAAAGCCAAGAAGTATAATTGTGTGTTAAAACAATTACATTGACAAGTCATGTTAAAGCTGAGTTTTCTAAAACATCTGGCTGTCCAAACATGGAGGATTAATGCTTTGATAGAAAGCAAACATAAGATTTTTTTTTTAATACCTTAAGTGTTTATAAGTTGCTGAGTGAAACATTTCTGCATCCTACTCTCAGTTGGCGTCGACAAATTAAATACATGTAATTTTTATAATGTGCACAGCCACATTTTGCAATATTAAAGCACACAAAGTATCAAACAATGCCAAATAAAACAGTTTTCATGTGACTTTCTGTGTCACAAGAAAAACTCACAACATGACGACAATTTTAGGTGTGCTAACTCGCCGTCATGTTTTTGGCTAAACTAGACTAACTGGCTAAAGTAAGTTGGCCTCGCTTTTAGCACACTAGTGCATTCTCTGGGATACAAAAGATAGGAAGATAGTAGAAAAAAACAAAAGAAACATGTAAATATACCCAAACAGATTTTTTTCATTTGAACAGATAAATGGGGAACAGTGTTATTTTAACATCCTGCTAGCAGATATTAAAGCTACCAGCTTAGCACCAATGCTACATTAGTAAATAAATCCCTTAGAAATGTATTACGTGTTGTTCAAATATAATTTAGCATTGTTAATTGAGGGCTCTGGGTCAGTCAACCCTCTTCCTATTCATACACCCACTATGTGATAGCGCATTGCCACTGTGTACCTTCCAACTTCTATTTCGTACCTGTAAACAAACTATGTGGCAGGCATGTACCAAAACCATGGGTTATGAATGTATTTATTGTAGTTAAGTATTTTCATGAATTTAGGAATTAATTGTGATTTAAAAAAAATAATTTGGTACCAAAAAAACCCACAGTCTACAGGACAGTTTGTACTTGAAAACATTGGGTACAAAACAACCAAAAATGCAAAATGGAAATGAGAGAATATGAACAAAAGCCTCACTGAGCATTTATAAATTTGTATTAAGAGCTGTAATAGACATCCACAGTTAGAACACATTATTGTTACTTATTTTTTTACAGCATACGATGTACCAAACAATGTAGGATTTATTAATTTAATCTGTGTTCTCAAATTTGCGTGAAAAAAGGAGCTGGCTGAGCTAGCTTGATGTAACATTTTAGTGCTATGGATAAAATAACTTGGTGCGACAGCTGAAAAAAAGGACTAAAATATACACAAAATTGCAACAAAAAAAAAGTTAAACAGTCACCTAACAAAACAAAACCTTGAGCTGCTGGTACATTTGCGCCTGGTACATTTCCTTGAAGCTAACTATGTAGCGCTAAGCTACTACATAAGGTAAATGTAATGATGCTATCTGAGCTTTATTCACTTCAAACTACAGTTCCTTTGAACTGGAAATGCACTGTAATTTTCAAAGAATACAAATGACTAAATTATGTCAATTCCACTCAAGTGTATGTGATTTATTGAGTGTCGTGCAAAAAACAAATGCTAGGTGGCTATGCTAAGTCTTTAGCATGCTAGTGCCTTGTGTGGAATGCATAAGCTAGTGAGCTGGATAGAAGAAATAAAACAAATGTACATAAAGCAAAACCTGAAAAGTTTATTTTTCAGTTGGAAGGAAGATGCAAACAATCTTTAAACAAATCCTTGAGCTATTTTTGTTACATTAGCATCATGCTAGCAGTTACGAAAGCTAACTGCTTAGCACCAATGCTACATTAGCTAATGAGTCTTTTTTGTATTTGCTGTTTAAAAAAATTAATTATGTTAACTGAGGTTTAATTTTATAAAACGACCATTTGTGGTGTATGTCAACAATAATAATATGACACATTGCAACATCCAGATAAACCAGGCAGGTTTAAATGCAGTGGATCTCAAAAGTTTGCACACCGTGTGAAAATAGAAGTTTCCGTTGATGTGCCTCTGCAAATTTCACTGTACAAATGTGTCAGTTAGGAGAGGGGCACAAAGAAACATAACCTATTTAAGGAAATGTGGGGCAATAGATTAACACTAGCAAAGCTATGTTTCGACAAATTAGATGAAAAGGCAAGACAGAGCTTGGTGAGCCTGCCAAGAGCGTTAGTAAACGGGAGTACATGAATTTCAAACAAGTTCTATTTGTGCTCTGCGTGTGACCACAATCGTCTGTATTCTCCACGTCTGGATAAAGGAGCGAGTCAACTCAAGTAAAAATACAAAGTAGTAATCCAGAAAATTACTCGAATAAAAGTAAAAAAGTATTTGGTTAAAAGGCTACTCTGGTATCGAGTACTTATTTTGAGAGAGTTACATATGATTTGATGTTCAAAAATGATGTAATTGGACAAAAATATGAAGCTATGTGCACTAAACTAAATACAAATACATTAAATAATCGCATAACAAATTCTAATAGATGAAATATTTTTCCAAATTCTTTTCAAAGTAAAACTAATGAACCAATACCTACAGTAGGTAATGTATATGTTAGATCAGGGTAAGGTACCCCCACTTTATGGGGTGCTGTTTTGTAAAGTTACACAGTCAAAAGTTTACAACAATAATTTGGGTTAATAGCCCGTCAGAGAAATAGATGGAGTTTCATTGTTTAAAGTCATATTTAACTAGCTAAGCTAAATATTTATTTTGAAGCTAAATATTTAGCTAACCAGTTTAGCTTGCTAACTAAATATTTAGTTTGAAACTGTCACATTTATAAATGAATACGATGGACGGAAATATGTCTTTGAGAAATGATCCCCCATTTCTTTTCCTATGACAGGCTAAATTACCCAAATTAATGCTGTTAAGTTATGACTGTGTAACTTACAAACGGCACCACTTGACCTCTGAATGGCATAACAAGCTCAGCAGACAGAAAATAACATTAAAAGGATTAAGACTGTGTACAAAACAAGGTCTTCAACATAAACTGTAGTCATTAGTCTCGTGCATTTTGGGTTTATAAACAAGTTACTCGCTGTGGGTAAGAGTAGCGATACTTCATAAAATTTTACTCGAGTAAAAGCAAATAGTATAGGGTAGTAAAACTACTCCTAAAAGTAATTTTAAAAAGTTACTTAAATTAATGTAACTGAGTAAATATAAATGTTACTACCCACCTCTGGCAAATAGCATGCAACACTTGGAGCCACAAGATTTGCAGTTTTTATCACTTTTACCTCCAAAAGATTTTACAGGATAAATGTCACATTATTGGTAGAAACATGATTACTGTCTCATTAGAAAATCTTCTATTTTAACAATGGTTTAGACAATTTTGAGAGCCACTGCAATTTCTTGACTGTTGTCACAAGCAAAAACTAAGAGCTGGCTGAACTAGGTTAGCTTGACTTACGTCAGTGACGTTGATGAGCGGGAAAAATGTCCACTGAGCAAGAACTAAAACAAAGGCTAATCAAGAAATAAGAACAAAAGTGTCTTTAAACACAATCTTGAGCTGCTGTTGTCACAATAGCATCATGCTAGCAGCAATGAAAGCTAACTGCTAAGCTAATCAGCAGCTCTGTGTCACTTTCTATCTGCAATTCAAGATTTAGTGACGGCTAACTGACCTTGTATCATGTTGGACAACCATTTCAGGCCAATCTATGTTTCTTTTATTTATTTTAAACTAAACTTAAGTCTTAAATGTTTTTATGGGCACTTTATTTTGCCTAAAGCTAAAACACACAGTATAAAGTACCCTTAGATTAGCTAAAAAAATAATATAAAAAGAAATTAGCCACATAAAAAAACTGTTTTCTGTTCGGAAACACAGCTGGAGCCACTTGATTTCTGTACCAAAGACTCCCAACAAAGCCAGTTAATATAAAACACATTTGGCACATGTTCAGTAAATGTCTAAAACAAAGCTTCTCTGGTAGCTCTAATGTGTGGTTGATACAGGTACAGCACAGAACAGAGAGAAACAAAGAAATATAAATAAAACACATTGGTCCCACCAATCCTCAGTGTAGCCCAGGAGAAAAAGCTTTATTCACACAGCCTGGTATTAAACTCGGTTTAGCCCAGATTTGACACAAAGTTTAATCTTTTCCCTGTTGTGAAGTAATGGGCAGATGAACTGGTAAGGGTGGGATTTGAAGCTCAAATTGTGTGTTTAAGTCTATTAAATGATCTGAATGGGGTGCAGAGTTTAATTCCCAGGCTGCAGGTTTTCAGCGAGGCACATTATGTGTCTGACAGCGATGAAAGACTCCTCTCCTGTTATAATCTCCTCCTCAAGGCTTGACAGGCTGAGGAATTATTACCTTGAAGGTCCACTAGAGGGAGCTAAAGTTTGTCCATTGTCAGAGTTGCAGACAGGAATGGACATAAAGAATGAAAAGAGCCAAAAGACGTTGATTTTTTTTTTTTAAGGAGTGAAGAGGAGAGACATGCTATCAGAAAAGATAGAGGGAAAAGTAAAAGATGAACAGGATGTGAGGAGGATCAAGGACAGGCGGACAGAGGAGCGTCCCCTGATTTAACATGCACATCTCTTCTCATTGGGCTGTCCATCTACAAGCTTGGTGGCCCCGTTCCCGTTGGCTGGATCTGCCAGCGGTTTCTCGACACACTGCTCCATCCTCTTCATCACCAGATCCAGCAGAGTTGTCACTGCCTTGTCCACCTCTGCTCCAGTTGCTGCGCTGGTCTCAAAGTATGGGATCCTGTGAGCGGCAGCAGAAAGAGGGGGGTTCACGGAAATTCTTTACTGAATAATTTGAAAAAGCCCAGATGATGATGTCAAAGCTTTGGAAGCTTCTGATGGGTTAATTCACTATGGCGCAGCATTGGGGCCAAAATTAAGACTACTGCCCTGCCGCAGGAGGCTATTGGTGTGTTCTATTTACCTCGGAAGTTGGAACTGGGAATGACGTCACACCCGAGTTGCGAGCGTTCCAGTTAACAAAGTCGGGATTTCAGCATGCCGATGCCCAAGAAAGCCGTTGTTTTGTTAGCTTTTTCCGAAAAAAGGAGACCGCTAAACAAATATCTAGCTCCATCTGGAAAGCATCTTTGATGAGGAAAAAAGACGCAGAAGGTATCTGTTGTTTTTACTGCAAAATACTGTTTTTACTGTAAAATAAGCAAGTTTACAACACAACTTACTGTTGTTTACGGGCTGAGCGGCCATTTTGAAACCAAATGTCGGAGCAAAAAAAAATAAATCTCAGACTTTCCAAGTGGGAAGTCCGACTTCAGGGGGGTCGTTCCAGTTGATTCTTCCCACTCGGAAGTCGGAGTTTACGAGTTCTGAGTACAAATAGAACGCACTATAAATCCATTCCGAAGCTAGCAACTGATCTGACTATTGATAGGCCAGTATCGGTAACTGAGAGGCCGGCCCTGGCAACTGAGAGGGAGACGGCTCACTAGTGATCGCATTAGATAGGCTAGCGACTAGCATGTCTAGGCTAACCACCCACTTTTCCTATTATCTGCTGTCTATTAGCATGGATAAGCTGGCCGCTAGCATTCCTTGGCTTGTCACCCACTTTATTAGACGTGTGCTTTCTTCTTCCGACTTTATGGCGGTCAGCTAACAATTTGAGGTGCATTACCGCCACCTTCTGGACTGCCATGTGGACTGGAATAGTTTTAATGGCTTTATCCTTAAGTAAATACCTGTGACTCTTAAAAATCAAAATATCGTCCCGTAAGTTATTTCCCATTATAGTTTTGTAAAATTTAATTTACCCTTGACTGAACAATACTTCTGTTGCCCAGATTTGAGTATTTTCCTCTCCTGCCTATATTTATCACAAGCTACATGTGCAAATGTTTCCTCTTACCCCACCAAAATAAAAATAAATCACAATACCTGTCCCTGGGTGTGAAATTAGGGTCCTCTGGATTGAGTATGTGATTTGTTATATGTTCTTTGCAGTTTTACTAACTGTTAGGTCTGGGGAGTTTGGATAGAATAACAGATTTTTTTAATTAAAAAAATGCTTTCTGCCAATAAGTATTATTTAAACAATAATTAGGGGGCGTCGTGTAGCAGAGTGGTTAAGACGGGGACCCCATGTTCGGAGGCCTCAGTCCTCAGCGCGGTTTTCCGGGGGTTCGATTCCACCCCGTGGACATTTGCCTAATGTCTCTTCCCCCACCTCTCCCATTACTACACACTATCCACTGTCAATAAAGGCCACTGTAGCCACAAAAACTTTAAAAAAGGTAAACCATCAACCATGTTTGAGTATTTACTTAAGGATAAAGACATTAAAACTATGCCGGTCCACATGGCAGTCGAGAAGGTGGCGGTAATGAACCTCAAGTTGTTAGCCAACCACCATAAAGTAGGAAGAAGAAAAAACAAGCGTCTAATAAAGCGGGTGACGAGCCAAAGAATGCTAGTGGTCAGCTTATCCATGCTAATGGACAGCACAGAGAGTAGTAAATCCAGTGGGTGGCTAGCCTAGACATTCTAGTTGCCAGCCTATCTAATGCGATAACTAGTGAGTAGGCCTGTAGCGATGCGTCGATGACGTCGACGACTCGGACGTCAAATCCGGTAATCGTCGCGCCACGCCCCCTCTCGCGCATGAGTGACCAAAACAAAGCACCATAGAGAACAAAACTCAGTCTCCAATCACCTCTCAGGCTCAGCACCCTGCACTCCCAAGCTCTACACGTCACCAGAACGCAACCTGCCGGCCGCCGCCCTACCTTTAAGGTGTGGGAATACGTCAAACGCAGCCATTAGCGTCAAGGTATAGTTATTTGCAGTCTTTGAAAGATGGAGCTGGCATATCACACCAGCACAACTTCTATGTGGGAACATCTGAAGCAGAGGCATCCTATTGTTACTCGTGACGCTGGAGAACAGAAGTAATTAACGTTACAATCGCCAATGTTTTCTAAACTAATTGCACGTTTGTGTAACGTTAGTAGTGTATTGTGTAACATGTGCTTGAGCTCTGCGCACTTCGTTGGTGCGAGCTAACTGTGTTTGGTTTCTGCTAGTAGCTAGTGACTAAACAGCTGTGTTTAGCTAACATTAGTTAGAAATAGCATATAATGCTGGCATGAATAGTAACGGTGGCTAAATTACAGCTAACAGAACACAGCTATCTAGTCACAAGCGTCGGCGTACAGCTAATTGGCATCACCAAAGTGACCAGATGCCGGCCTATCAATAGTCGGATCAGTTGCTGGCTTCGGAATGGATATAGCCTCCTGTGGCAGGGAAGTAGTCCTAATTTTGGCCCCATACGTTCACAACATCTGAGTTAAATGGAGTTACACCTGCTGATGTACAAAACACTGAGAAGTTTTCCCCACAACAGTGAGAGTCTAAGTGCTATTGTTACCAAGTAATAGGATCCGGAATACACTGGAAAGGAGGAAATTTTATGTCCGCCTATTTTTCAATTCAATTCAGTGCTGGGGGTTTGAGAAGACAGAACAGAGACACAGAAAGAACAGAGGATCTGATATAAGAGTACTTTCTATGTTAAAGAAAGTGAAAAGTTGATCATTTATATTTATTTTCTAAAAATACAAGCTTTACAAGTGGCTTCAGAATGGAGGGGCGAACTGAAACACAGTGTAGGTCTAAATTCTGAAGTATTAGGCTACCTTTATCCACACCAAATTTGACAGAAATAAAACATTTGAATGGAAGCATTAATGACAGTAATTTTTGTAGTAAATATAAAAGTATAACTGGTAGTTGGTGGCTTTTTTCTCCTTCTTTGTTCCAGTGGATCAACTAGATCTAGTAATTAAGCTGGATGTGTTAAAATATAAAACAGGTTGGAGTGTTTAGAATGATGGGACAGTTTTTCTAGAGTTAAGTCCAGTTTTAAAAATCACAATTTATTGTCTTACTCATAGTATCGCGATACATCGTATCGTCTCCCCTGTATCGTGATACATATCTTGTCGCCAGATTTTTACCAATACACATCCCTATCAAGTACTGTCCATCAATAACAGCCCTGGTAAAGTAGAACCAGCTGAAAGCAGGAGTGGTTCAAACGGAAAGATAGGTTTCAGTCGGATGTGCCGCTAAAGTGGCACCACAGGTAGAGCTGGAGGTGTTTAGGTCAAGGTGTGACGATTAAAAACACAGATGACAGATGCTGAGGATGAAAGTGAACTTGCCCATATTTGTCAGCCAGCTCCTTGGCCTGTTTCTCCTGAACCTCCCGCTGATCAGCCAGGTCGGCCTTGTTCCCGACCAGAACGATGTCCGGGTTCTCACAGTAGGCGTTGGCCTGCAGCTGGCCTGGAATTTAATCACCAAAGGCAAACAAACTAAAATGTGAAAAAAATGCCTTTAAAAAATCTTGATAAAAGCAAAAATCATGAACGTACTCATCCAGTTCCGGACGTTTAGGAAGCTCTGCTGGCTGGTGAGGTCAAACATCAGCAGGAAACCCATGGCATCCCTGAAGAACGCTGTGGTCAGGCTGCGAAACCTTCAGCAGAAAAAACAAATATGATGATAAATTCACGCTCACTATCATTTCAGGTTATTCATTAAAACACTTAATTTGGTTCAATTAGCAGTAAAACCCGAAATCAGAGGCTTGTTTCTGCCTCGGCTTATTGTGAATTGATTTACATATTTCCACTTGTACCCATCACTTCATACACCCTCAACTCTCCACCATTTTAAATCAGCTTGGGATCTGGACTTTGACTAGGCCACTGCAACGCCTTCATGGTTTTCTAGTCATTCTGTTGTAGATCTGCTGCTGTGTTCGGGGTCATTGTTCTGTTGATGACCCAGTATGGACCAAACTTCAGCTGCTGGTCTCAACGTGGCTCAGGAGGCAGGAGTTTGTTCTGTAACCGGAGGGTTGCCAGTTCGAAGCCCCTGTTCCCTGCTGCCTACTGGTGTTGGTCAGAGGGCCTGGTGGCACCAGTGTATGGTAGCCTCGTTTCTGTCAGTGTTTTTGGTGCATTCCATTTGTAGTCGGAACTTGGGAATTCCAACTTCCGAGTTGTCTCGCCCCCTCGAAGTCTAACTTCCCTCTCGGAAAGTCTGAGATTTTTCCTTGCGCCAACTTCCAGTTTCAATATGGACGCCCAATAGTCCTTGTGGTGGGAAAATGTTTACCGTAATTTTCTGGCTATAAGCCACTACTTTTTTCACACGCGTTGGACCCTGCGTCCTATACAACGATGTGGCTAATTTATAAATTATTTTACTGGCTAACTACCTCCGGGGGGCACTATAGCAGGAGGCGCAAAAGTGAGAGACATGTGGGGAAAGATTATGCACCGAAGAAGACGCCACCGGTAGATTTCCTGCACACACCCTCATCATGGAAAACACACGTAGAAATACATATGATGGATCTTTTAAGTTAAAGGCAATGGAGCTGGCCATCTAAGAAGGAAATAGAGCTTCTGCACGTTAGCTTGACATCAATGAATCGATGGTGAGACGTTAAAGGAGGCATCGGGAAGAACTGAGTCGGTGTAAAAAGACGACAAAAGCTTTCAGAGGACATAAAGACACTGAAGATGACTTCAGTGGATTTAGTGAGGACGATGAATATAGCGACCAATTACTAAGTATGTTTTATTTTCTAACCAGGCATGTTACTGACTTGTGTTGGTGCCGTACTGCCGATTTTCAAGCAGAGTTGAAAAAAGGCATTTGTTATTGTGGATACGTGCTTCATGTCGGATCAACCCCACAATATAATCAGTTGTTCCTGGTCCCATTCCGGACATTTCCTAAAAACTTCATGGAAATCCTCCCATAACTTTTTAAATTACATTGCCAACAGACAGACGGGCACGAAAACATTACCTCCTGGTGGAGGTAACTAGAAAAGACATTCCGTGTCCCGTCTTTCTGTGTAAGTATCTCATGTTATGTGAATGGGTGAATGACTGAATGTAGAGTGAAGCGCTTTGGGGTCCTCTGGACTAGATAAAGCGCTATACAAGTACAGGCCATTTACCATTTCCAGGAGTTTACGATCCACTCAGTGAATGTGAGGTACTCACACTTACATCATCACCCTTCCACCACCGTGCTTGAAGGTTGGTAGCGCGGGACCCCTGGTATTCATGGGGGTTGGGGACTACAGGGACCCAAGAATACTTGTGACCACCTCTAAAAATACTTCTGCCCATTTTCAATAGTGTAAACACCAAATATACCTTAATATGCATAGCTCTGCCATCGAAGCTAACATCTACAGTCTTCCTTATCTCCACTCTTTGGGGTACAGCCAATTGGCACCAAGGGAAATAAATGCCGCTTGACAGTTTGTTTGAGGTGTTGCGTTTGGTTTTCTCCAAACATGGCAAAACATCTCTACTCTGGTCTCATCTGTCCTGGGGAAGTTGTCCAAGAAGTCTTGTCCTTCATCTAGATGCAGCTTTGCAAATCTCAGTCCTGCTGCGATCTTGTTTTTAGAGAGAAGCCATATTTATCCCCTTTGGCTCATGAAGAGGGGCTCACACTGATTATAATCAATTAATCCATGCACCGGCTCTTCTAAATCCAGTGGAAGCATTGAGGGTGTACTTAGTTGTTCCTTTGACTGCACCAACACCTAGCTGATATAAGGGGTATGTCCTGCCAGACTGAGGAGAGTTAATGCAGGTAAAATGGAGTAACGAGTTGTGACTAATGCTGCAGTGCCACATCAGGACTTCATAAGGAGAGAACAGTTTCGGGATCAATCCAGTTCCAGTCCATCCATCCATCCATCCATCCATTCATCCATCCATCCATCCATCATCCAATAACCCATCCATCCAATAACCTATCCATCCATCCATCCATCCATCCATCATCTATTCATCCAATAGCCCATCATCCACCCATCCTTCCCATCATCAATTCATCCATCCATCCATCCAATCATCCCATCCGTCATCCATCCAGGGTTGCCTATATCTGATCTATATCAGCTCTAAGGTCTTATCTCAGTGGGAGGAGCCTATAAAACATCCAACATGAGGCAACTAGGAGATTAAAATCACCCCAACTGACTCCTTTCAATGTGATCAGTGATGAATGAGTCCACCAACTGTATGGTGGAAGCTCCTTTAATCTGCTTGTATCCAAGATCTTGTTCTTTCCGTCAGAGTTGGAACTGGTACGGACCATAACATCTAGTGCTTCAGCTTCCTGCCCAGCAGCAGATGTAACCCTGAGCCGTCCGTCTGTATGCCATTACGTGTCAATAAGTCAATAACCCAGAGCATTTAATGGGTTTGTTAATGACCCTTGATGGGGAAAAATCAGCCAACCTCTCCTGTCCCGCCGTGTCCCAGAGCTGAAGGTGAACCTTGAAGGTTTTCCCCGTGGTTGTTCCATTCGGGTTTGATGCCGTGTAGACCTGAAAGGGGGAAAAAATGCATGCAAATATGATTAAAACCAAAATACTTTCAAGCGCCTTCATCTGAGTGGTATTCACTGAACATTCTGCATCTTTTGTTGCTATTGCGAAACCAGAGTAAGCTGGTGAAACATGAAAACTCAGAGCAGAAAGGCTCTCTGCCTGAGCTGGAGCTTGAGAATGGACAAAAATGTTGTTCTGTCGATGTTCAAGGCTGGTGGAGATGTACCCTAGATTTGAACTGCAACTTTATTGACTCATGCCTTGTCCACACGTAGCCGGGTGTCTCACAAAACGACGATATTTTCCTACGATTCGGCCCGTCATCCACACTAAAACGCAGGTTCACGGGACCGAAAACTTATCTTTTTGAAAACTCCGGCCAAAGTTAAGATTTGCGTTTTTCTCCGTTTTAAGTGGTTGCGTGTGGACAGAAATAGAGTTTTCGACTCCCCAACGTCACTTTTCGCGACAAAAATGCTCCGACATCATTTGTGCGACCTGTTTTTATACAGAGACGTGTTGGCATCATCGATTGTCCAACCGTTTTTTGTTTGCTTGTTTTTACAAGCTCATTTACTGCTCTATGTAAAAGTTAGAACATAGAAAGTTACTCTGAGTTGATAGGATTTGGGGGAACTACTGCCCCCTACAAGTTTACCATGTATAGACACATTCATAGGAATGTGCTTAACAACGCAGGTGTGGACTGAGATTTTTTTTTTAACGAGGTGGTGAGAATATTTGTATTTTAAAAAAAACCCGGCTACGTGTGTACATGGTCTCAGGTAGGCTGAGTATAAATGCACTCCACACTTTTAAGATTCTTTGTCTTTATCATTTACTTTCCATCTCACAGTTATAGACTCTTTCGTGTTGGGCTGTCACATAAAATGAAAGCTGTTCCAAGAAACTGGAAGGCTTTCGGTAAAAAAGTATCTGACGCTGGACGCTTCAGAGTTTTTTGAAAGATTACCCATATTAATTCTCTTAGACTCCAAAATACCTGAACATTTCTGCATCCTCACCCAGAATGATTCAACTAGTTCACCAAAAACATCCAAACACTTAGTCAAATCAAAGGAAAAGCATCTGCAGCCAACATAGAAACGGGAAGTAATCCAGCCTGTTAGTCACCCTTCAGCTGGAGACGCATCTGTTTTAAATACATCCGGAAAGAAACCGCCTCCAAGTCATCGGCCACCTCTGAAGCCTGAAACCGTTTTAATGAGACCCGCTGTCAATCTGTCAGGAGACATCTCCGTCAGGAGTCCAGGACCGTTTTTATTCCCCAACTTAAACTGAATTAGAGCGAAGATTCAGTCTGCACATTTTCTTTCTATTTTTTCTAAGTAGTTTCTGGATTAAGATTCAGTTATGATAAAATCTTTTTTTATCTGAAAGCATGTGAATAGATCTGAGTCAGATAATTATTTTATTAAATTATAACTGAAATTAATTGAAGATTAACTGTATCAAGTGTGTACCGGTGGATGGAAATATATAGCGGGGCAAAAAAAGTATTTGGCAGCCACAGATTGTGCAAGTTGTCCCTCTTAAAAAGATGACATGGGTTTGTAAACTTAATCATAGCTACACTTCAACTGTGAGAGACAGAATGTGAAAAGAAATTCCTGGAAATCACCTTGTATGATTTTTAATGAATTTATTTGTATAATGGTGAAGGAAATAAGTATTTGGTCTAACAAAGGTTCACCTCATTCCTTTGTAATGTAACCTTTGTTGGCACTGACAGAGGTCAAAGGTTACCTGTAGGTCTTCACCAGGTTCTCACACACTGTAGCTGGTATTTTGGCCCATTCCTCCATGCAGATCTTCTCTAGAGCTGTGATGTTTTTGGGACTGTTGCTAGGCAACATGGACATTCATCTCCCTCCACAGATTCTCTATTGGATTGAGGTCTGGAGACTGGCTTTAGACGGGCCTGGACATGTGCTGGCTTAAGCAAGGGGACCTTTGGAGTGCTGCATGATTTTAATCCACGACGATGTAGTGTGTTACCAATAGTAACCTTTGTTACTGAGGTCCCAGTTCTCTGCAGGTCATTGACCAGTTCCCCCTGTGTAGTTCTGGGCTGTTTCCTCACCGTTCTCAAGATCATGTGTTCCCCACCAGGTGAGATCTTGCATGGAGCCCCAGGTAGAGAGAGATGATCAATGATCTTGTATTTATTCTATTTTCTAATAATTGCTCCAACAGTTGATACTGACTGGTACTTTTGATTTTGAGCCTCCCTTCATTCAAGGACACATTATTCTATTTCTGTTAGTCACATGTCTGTGAAACATTTTTAGTTTTATGGTGTTGACTCTTTTAGTGTTCATACAAATATTTACACACCAAGATGCTTGCCTATTGTAGATCGGCTCATCCCAATCTTGTGCAGGTGTACAATCTTGTCCCTGGTGTCCTTGGTTTAGTTTATGTCTTATGGTGTTGACTCTTTTAGTGTTCATACAAATATTTACACACATTAAGTTTACTGAAAGTAAAAACAGTTGAAAGTCAGAGGACATTTCTTCTATTGCTGAGTTTAGTTAATTATACAATTAAATTATTTAAAAATCATACAATGAGATTTTCTGGATTTTTTTTACATTCTGTCTCTCACAGTAGAAGTGTACTTATGATGAAAATTATAGACCTCATCTTTTAAATGGAACAACTTGCACAATATGTTTCTGCAAAATACTTTTTTGCCCTACTGTATACTGTATTAAAATATATTTAGGCAAGGAAAGGCAATTTTATTTGTATAGCACACTTTCAACAGCAGGGTAATTCAAGGTGCTTTGCATGATTTGGTGATTTAAAAAAAGCACATGGAATATAACATTGGAAATTAAAAGTAAAAGAAACACACATGATACACAATAAAGAGAAAGATCAAAAAAGCAAGAGGGCATGAACACATTTCATACATATGACATCAATCATTTAAACGAAGGCAATTCTAAACAGATGGTTTTTAGTCTTGATTTAAAGCAGTTCAGAGTTTCAGCAGCTCTACATTCGTCAGGAAGTTTGTTCCAGATAAGGGGAGCATAGAAACTGAAAGCTGCTTCTCCATGTTTAGTTCTGAGTCTAGGGATGTTTAGTAGGCTAGAGTTGGAGGACCTGAGTGGTCTTGGTGGTTGGTACCGTGACAACAGGTCTTCAACATATTTTGGTGCTAAGCCATTCAATGATTTTTAAACTAGTAAAAGTATTTAGAAGTCTATTCTCTGAGCTACAGGGAGCCAGTGTAAGGACTTTAGAACTGGGGTGATGTGCTCTACTTTCCTGGTTCTAGTGAGGAACACGAGCGGCAGCGTTCTGGATCAGCTGCAGCTGTCTGATTGACTTTTTAGGCAGACCTGTGAAGACGCTGTTGCAGTAATCAATCCGACTAAAGATAAACGCATGGATGATTTTTCTAGGTCCTGTTGCAACATCAGTTGTTTAATCCTAGAGATGTTCTTCAGGTGATAGAAGGCTGACCTTGTTATTGACCTTTATGTGACCCTGGAGGTTCAGGTCTGAGTCCATTACTACACCTAGATTTCAGGCCTGATCTGTAGTTTCTAGTTGTATTAACTGAAGCTGTGTGCTGACTCTTGATCGTTCCTCCTTGGGTCCAAAAATAATTACTTCAGTTTTGTTTCTATTCAGCTGGAGACAGTTATGGCTCATCAATCCATTTATTTGGTCAATGCATTGATTTAGGGTTTGAATGGGTTCAGAGTCACCTGGTGACATTGTAATGTAGAGATGAGTGTCATCCGCGTAGTTATGGTAGCTAATCTTATTGGTTGCTATAATCTTGCCTAGTGGGAGCATGTAGATATTAAATAACAGGGACCCCAGGATGGAGCCCTGGGGCACCCCACATGTGATTTCTGTTCGTTCTGATGAAAAGTTTCCTATTGAAACAAAGAAGTCCCTGTTCTTTATGTAAAACTCGAACCAGCCAAGTAATGTACCAGAGAGTTCGACCCAGCTCTCCAGTCGTTCCAGTAACATATCATGATCAACAGTGTCAAATGCTGCACTGAGGTCCAACAGAACCAGCACTGTGGTTCTACCACAGTCTGTATTTATGCGGATGTCATTGAATACTTTGACGAGGACAGTCTCGGTGCTGTGGTGAGCACGGAAACCCGACTGAAAAACATAAAAAACGGTTTGTCATTGTTATGAAGCTATTTAACTGCTGAAACACCGCTTTTTAAATAATCTTACTGATGAATGGGAGATTAGAGATTGGCCTGTAGTTCTGCATTAACGTGTTGTCCAGATTTTTCTTCTTTAGCAGTGGTTTAATAACTGCTGTTTTTAATGCCTGATGGAAGACACCTGACAGGAGGGATGAGTTCACTATTTGAACAAGATCAGAACCAATTACAGGAAGAACCTTCTTTAGAAAAGCTGTGGGTAGGATATCAAGACAGCAGGAGGAGGAGCTTAATTGGATAAGGATTTTTTCAAGGCTGTTCTGGTTTAATTCGTGGAATTCAGACATTTTCTCTACATTGTTGTTGATTGGGGATGGCACTGGTTATGGGTTCGATATTGAGGTACAGATTGACTGTCTAATTGTTAGAATCTTTTCAGTGAAAAAGCTGGCAAATTCATTGCAGGCCCTGGTAGAGTTTAGTTCAGGGGCTACTGTCACTAAAGGATTAGTTAGTCTTTCCACTGTTGCAAATAGAGTCCGTGCATTATTAATGTTTCTGTTGATGATTTCAGAAAAGAATGATTCCCTAGCATCTTTTATGGTTAGCTGATATCTGTTCAGTCTCTCTTTGTAGATCTCACAGTGAACCTGGAGTCGAGTTTTCCGCCATTTTCTCTCGGCTCGTCGACACTCTCTTTTTTCACTACGTACCAGTGGATTACTTGTCCACGGAGACTTCTTTGTACCTGAGACTACTTTCACTTTAGTTGGAGCAATGGAATCCATGATGTCTGAGATTTTCGCAAGGAAAGTATCTACCAGCTTATTTACTGAGTTTGAGTTGGGAGATGAGGGGGATGTGGTGGAAGGATAAATACGTTTAAAGGTTTCTACTGAACTGTCCCCTAGAAAACGCTTTTTTATAGTGGTCTTACTGTGGCTGGATAATTTAGCAGAGATGGTACTTTCAAAGAAAATACAGAAATGGTCAGATAATGCAATATTAATTACAGAGATGTTGGAAATATTTAAACCTTTGCTGATGATTAAGTCCAGAGTGTGTCCTTTATTGTGTGTTGGTTGTTTGACATGCTGGATCAGGCCGAAGTTGTGGAGAGTATCATCTAATGTTTTTGCTTGTCTATCTTGGGGGTTGTCGGTAGGGCTGCACCATTACCCTTTATCGCATCGATATTGAGGTTTTAACTCCTGCGATAACCTAACCTCAGGAGGCTGAGGTTTTTTTCCCCGACCCTGACATTTGAGTGACAAACCTATTCTCCAGTCAAAATGGTTGAGTCTCGCATTCCTGGCTTGCTGGCCAATCAGAAATGGTGATGGGAAATAAGCTTGTATGCAGAGCAGCGTTGCCAACTTTACTATATTTAGCGACCTTTCCGACCCCCCTGGCAACGGTAAAAAAAAAAAAAGTGACTAGTGACAAATCTAGCGGCTTTTCCATGTGTTGCTAGAGACTTTTGGCGACTTGTTCAATGTGAAAGCAGAATGTGTTTCTCACTGTTCTCAGCGGGTAGCGGGAGAGGAACCTGGCTGCAGATCTCTGCTGTCACTCTCTCTCCGCTGCCGCGCTCAGGTTGACAACCGTCCCATAAAAAACGGAATCGTCCCGTATTCAGAGAAAATATTACGCGTTCCGTATTAAGGTGAGAAGGAACGCGATTTGTCCCGTATTTCAGCTAGAATGTAAAGACAAAGCTGCCTCGTCTTCTCTCATTCGCTCCCCTCCCTCTCCTGCTGCTCTTTCAATCATGAAACTGATCAATGATCAGCTGATTGGCTTTTCTGTCGCAGTCCGGTTTCTGTTAGTTTATCGCTGACTTTTAGCAGATAGAGGAAACCAGTGGGTGTTGCGCTAAACAACAGCAGCACATTTAAGCTTGATAAACTGTTGTTAGAATTGATTTAATATTACTTTCTGATGTTTGCTGAAGCCACAGCTGTAACAGCTGCTGGTCATGATATCGATTTGGATATGAGGTGAGATGGAAACATGAAGATGAAACCAGGAGATGTTCTTACTGAATCATCAGAGCTGAACAGGTGATGGAGAAACAGGTTTACCTTTTAGGTGACATGAATAGGTTGAAGGGAAGTTATAAACTGTTTCTTAGAGACAAATGCAAGGATCCTTTACTACGTAGCTGACAGCTGGTAACTGTGCAGGGGCAGCTCTAGCAAAGTTTTGCCTCGGGGCCAGGTAGGGCATTAACAGGAAAAGGGGGGCACAAATACATACTTTTCTTTCTTATTCTCATTTAAAATGTCTAGCTTTAATAAATAATTATCTGACTCTTACAACTAATTGGATATAGTGGTCATAAATCCTTTATCTTATATAGTAAATATTAAGTCTAATACAGTATATATCCTACTAAGCTATAGAACTTTTTCCTTCGGGAACGTACCATCTGTGCAGTCGGAAGTTCTGTCAAAGAAAGATGCTGAATCTATTTAATTATTATAGAAAATAATTCATTTCTGTGCATTTGTTTTACACGTGCATTAAATTAAAGTCGATTAGGTGGATTAAGCATCATAGGGTGGGGGGTGGTTCCTTTTTTTTTTTTGCTGGAAGTACCCTACTGTCAGGTTACTACGTCTTATCTTGCAGCAGGCTGGATAAGGTCTTGTTTTTAATTGTTATTGTCATTTATTTTAAAATGTGTGCAATATAACAGTTTCATGTTTAGTAAATGGCAGTGGACTGCAGAAGATTTTGTTTTCTATTTGTAAATCTAAATCTAATAAGAGTTCATTTTCTATTTTTCAATGGCAAAGATTCGTCAATTTAAAAAAAAAAAGCTACGTGTTTAAGTTAATTTCCTTTATGTCTTATTCTTTGGTATTTAGGTTCAGGTATTTAATAATCACGAAGCATTGAACAATCTCATTACCACAATCACTATGTAGTTTATAAACTCTGGTGTTCTTGCTACTAAAAGCCTCAATTCCATTAATTGACTGGTCCCGGGGGCTGCGTCATCTTTCGGGGAACTCAAGGCTGTGAATCTGTTTTTAAGCGGGATTCCAGGTGGAGAAATATCTCTTGTTTTTGGCTGAAACCTCTTTTGTTTACTTTTAGCAGAAGCGGCAGGTCTGGGTTCAGAGCTTTCTCTGTGCCGGAGTTTCTTTTGTTTTTTCTTCCTCGGAGAACAGGCTGGGGTTGATGATTCCGTGCATTTTAAAGCTGGCCAGTCTTCACTAGAGTGCGGAATCCTACCGCTCAGGCGCCTGTTGGCTGAGGGAGTAAATTTGTCCTGTGTTTTCTCTGTGACACGGTTAGACAGATGCAACACCGGGCTGCGAGGCTGTTCCTCCGTGTGTGTATTAAACGGTAAAGTTGTGTCGTTTCCATAATCAGCGTGGAGATCAAAATTAATTTCCGCATTTTTATTTTTTTTATCTGTGTCAATAACTGTAACAGAATCGTAATCTGGCCACATTGAACTGACTTGGACTATAATAAAACACACTGGAGTGAACTGAACTGGAATCAGTTTCCTTGAAATATGATGTATGTGACTGAATTCAGATCTAACTGCAGTGGAAATGAATAGAAGTGAATTTGACTGTGTTAAAAGGAACTAGATTGAACTGGTTGGCATGAATTTGGATTTATGTAACAGGATTTGAATTCAACATTCCTGGAGTGAATTATATTTAAACTGAATAGAGATGCATCAAAATTAAATGGATTGAATTTGAATCTGTAGAACAGGAATTGAACCACACCAGTTCTCTTTCTCCGATGACTTACTAACTAAAGACACATAATTAAACTCAACTCAGCTTCTACTCCGGTAAAATAATAGTTTAAATATACAAGTCATTTTAATAATTTAAGATCCTAAAATAAAAAGCAAGATCTTAATTTTGTTCCAAACTTACTATGATTAACTTTAATCTTTAACCACGATCATTGTTGTTTATGTCTGTTAAATTCAACTACTGGGTTCACTGATGACGCAGAATCAGACCGAACCAATCAATCCATCTGAAAATCTAGAAAAATTTGTAGTGTTTGGAAATTAGTAAACTTTTGGTTTTTGGAGACAATTTATCCAGAGTTACTCCGTCTGAGCTCGATTTGAGCCCAGATTGATTTCCATGTGGAAACATCAGGTCTGTGACTCAGCTCAGCTCAGCAGCCGCCTGTGGGAGGGAGGCAGCAGCTAATAGAGACCTAAGATGACCCTGTGATGAGTAAAGCTCGGGGAAAATGCCACGGTAGCCATGGTAAACAAGTCCCAGTCACACGCCTGTGATCTACACCACAAATCCAACATGAGGATGATCTAGAAAAAGAAATCTGTGCGAGCTCACCACTCTCTTTTCCCTGAAGTCGATGCCGACTGTCGTGATGAATTTGGGGTTGAACTTGTTGTCCGTGTAGCGGTACAGGAACGTAGTCTTCCCCACGCCAGAGTCCCCCAGGGCAAGGAGCTTTATAAGGTAGTCATAATCCCCATCACTCATAGTGATGACTGCAAAAAACCTGCGGAGAGGAAAAAGAGATGCAACGTCACCGGAAGTCAGATGCAGATTTCAGCTTCCCATTTACATGTAGGAGCTGCTGTCATGCTGAGTGATGTTAGTGGGGATCACTGGGTCGTCCGAACCAGAACAGGACTTGGTGGGAAAATATCGACTCTGTATGTGATGACATGAGTGCAAAAGGGAAGGAGTGCAAAAGAAGCAGCTCAGACTCAGGAGAAGAAACTTAAAACCTTAAATAAAACATACCAACCTCAGAACAATTCCAGGTTTTTAATTCCACAAAAGATCTTGATGAATTTTTTTAACAACAGTTTCCACCTTTTAAGTTAGTGGCAAGATCTCAAAAAATGCAGAAAAAAGGCCTTTTTACAGCAAAAACTCAATTTTGTAAGTTACTCATTCTGTGTCTCGCGAGTTTTATGTGTCGTTAAACGCCACTATTTGCTATCCGATGGTGAATATTTTCTAAAAAGGTCAGCAGGGTCTTTAAGTTCGACTGATGTGGCCTCTGCTTCAACTTAACCCGATCAGAGGAGTAATTTGCTTTTCATCTCCTGCTGTCGTTAACAATCTGTTCTCCGAAGCCACCGATCAATAACCGCTAACACTGATGAAACACTGTCCTTTAACTATTCAATTAACCAAGATGCCGAGATGGTTTGCAGCGGCGCGTCCCGAAGCTTTCAGCATCCCGAGTCTACAGAGAGGGGAAACAGCAGGAATCACAGCTTAGTCTGGAACGTTCACCGGTGAATAATTAACCGCAGGATGGTGCTCCTGCCCTACGCTGCTAAGTTACCAACTCAACATTTACTACATGCACACAACACACAGTCACGCTAAAACTGACCTGATCTTTACCAGGTGATGAAATTAGTTCCATCTTCTAGGGCGTCATAAAATAAAAAAACAAGGAAAAAACATTACATTCCAGTGGCAAACTAAAGGAAAACATGTGACAGGTTGAAAGACAGACTAAAAATAAAGATGTTCCATAGATTATTAATCAAAGGCAGCTCTAAACAGATGGTCTTTGCCCTGGATTTTAAGGAACTCAGTGTTTCAGCAGTTTTTTTGCCGTTTTCTGGAAGTCTGTTCCACATTAGAGGAGCTCAAAAGCTTAATGCTGCTTCTCCATGTTTGGTTCTGATTCTGGGGATGTAGAGTAGGCTAGAACCAGAGGGACCCCGAGTTTGCTGTTATACATCCCTTCCTGTTATTTACCGGCTTATTCTCTGTTTAAAAGTAGCAGCCAGAAAAAAACTCAGCCAATATGACCCAGCAGAAAACAGCTTTTCTCCATTTTACTTTTTGGTTCCTCTGACTTCTAAACACCTCACTGTGTCATGGTGTTGGAAGGATGAGAACCTAAACGCAGACTTATTTTTGATGGGAATCGTTTAACGAGGAAAGAGGGCAGAAAAAAAAACGTTCTGGCAGGGAAAACACGAGGGGCGAGGCTTTAGAGGACAGAAAGACGGAGAATCCAGCAGAGAGGTGAGGTTATCAGAGAGCTTAAGTATACAGGGGAGGAGTGAAGAGCGGCACAGAAACCAGGGGAGATAATCAGGGGTTAATTGGATGCAGGTGGGAGAGAGAGAGACAGCAGAGGGAGATTGGAAATGAGTTGCAGCTGGAACGGGAGGCAGAGAGGACAGGTAAAACACTGCACAGAAGGAAACTCAAATAAGGGATATTTATTAAATGCATGATGATAATAAAACCGAAACTAACCCAGAGAAGTGAACTACAAATGACCAGGCCATAGTAAAGAAATATCAAAACAAAAGCACAAACAGACACTCAAAATTGGAAGGAAAAGGAGTCCATAGTCCAAGCACATAAAAACCTCAAAGCTTGATACTGAAAATAATGAAATTTAAGTCTGGTTCAGTCAGTAACAACATCCACACTGAAGACTGGGGCTCTTACAGTGATGCATTCTTGTTGGTCAGAAACAGTTGCTTCTCTAAGCTCATTGCTGTTGTCTTTTCATTCTGGCATGGTGGTGCTTAAAGTGATGCTGATCTGTTAATTAAGTTAATTTAATTGCATTTGGGGCTGAACAGTTGGTAGCACTGTTGCTTTGCAGCAGCACGAAGGTCCTGGGTTCGAATCCTGGCCTGGAGTCTTTCTGCATGCTCTCTTTGTGCATGCATACGTTCTCTCCAGGTACTCTAGCTTCCTCCCACAGTCCAAAAACATGACTGTTGGGTTAACCGACCTCTCTAAATTGTCCTTAGATATAAGTTTGTGCTTGGTTGATTCGGCCGAAGCTTTGAATGGAAATGACATTTTGAGTTTTTTAGGGTTTCGTGTTTCTGCAGCTTTGTTTTTAGACCTTGTACAAAAAGCTCTGGATTAAAGGAAGAACTGCATGAGAACGACATCATTCTGGCCTGTTTCCTGCGTGAGCATCTGAGCTGAAGGAGTAGTAGCATAACAGACTGCGTTTACAGTGAAGCAGCAGAAAAACCTTTCCCTCTGAATCAATATGCTCGGTGTCTCTTGTGAGAGCGGTCGCTTTAGCGCGCCACAGTCTGCCTCGTCTGGGCTGCAGAACCACCAGACGGACAGGCTGCAGCCCGAGCGTCCCGTCTGGTGGTCATCCAGTCTGGTCCGCTCTGCGTGGACATGAATGACACCTTTCAGAACCAGAACCTTAATTTCATTACTTCCAGCCACATGAAACCTGATCAAATACGGAACATCCAGATTCCACCTAAATGTGGAAAAGACAATTGAGCATTGTGCTGCATCCTGCCCTCATGACTCTTAATAGCTGTGATACTTTCACTTTAACCTCGTTACGTGATTTACCAGCCGTGCACAGATGGGATTGTTGCTGAGGGAAGATTGGATGAAAAATGTTCCTTCAGTGAGGAAACTGTCGGTTTCTGGGGGATAAAACCAGCTGAGGAGGTTCATGACAAACCCAACATCACACTCAATTAAGGCTCAGGATTCACTCCTGTTTTCTACATCTCCATTCCTTTACCACCCTTCATATAACTCTGTGCAACACAAAGCACTTCAGAAGAATAAAAAGAGAAAAAACAGACAAATAAACACAGGAAAAACAGGAAAAATATCCAAAATCATAAAAATTGGATCGCTGCAGAAGAACAAGTAAAGTTACGCATCGGAACACAATTAAAAACAAAAAGAGAAGAAAAAATTTGAAAAATAAGATTGAAATATACATTAAAGCCAAAAATCAATACAATAAATCCAAATGATGAATAAATTCATGAAAAATTGGAAGAATTGGAAATGAAATGTTAAAAAATTCTAAAAATAAAATAAATGTTAAAATTTTTAAACCAATGGTTTATTAAAAACAAAGTTGTGAAACAAAAATACGAATTAGTGTATATGGGAATAAAAGGGGTAAAATTATGGTACTTTACTTGGTACTTTAACAAGCTATAAATTGCTGACTTCATGCCGGGGCAGAAAGACCGTCGAGAAGCAAGTGTTGCTGCCCATCAATTTGGGTCAAAGGTTATTTCCAAACCATCTAAGATCTACCATTCTCCAGAGAGGAAAACATCCCGGACAGCCAAATCAGCCCAAGGTGAGAGCGTGAAGCTCAGAGAAATGACCAGAAACCCAGGAGCTCCGCCCCCAGACTCTACAGGCCTCGGTTAGCAGGTTAAAGGTCATGACACTGAACCAGTATCCGCTCTTTGCAGATGATGCAGATGTTCTGTTGGCATCACAACATCAGCAGCTCAAGGATGGAGGACAGATTGACGTTGAGAAGATGAGCACACTGTGGTGATAAAGAGATGGAGCGGGTCAGCAGCAATACTCCGGTAGGGTGTAGTGTTTACATAATGCTGGGTTGGGACTACAGCTGGGTATCGATTCAATCTGTTCCAATTCGATAATGATATGGGTCAGTGCTATTAAAAACGTTTTTGTGAACGATTTCCTTTATTATATGGCTTCCCAGT
>OY747717.1:3230000-3245000 GCA_963556495.2 Valencia hispanica
AAATAATCCCTCTATTCAGAAAAATTCTGTTCAAAAATACTTTATTTACAAATTAAGTGTTGTAGCTCATACTATTTAATTCTTCAAGGAGTTGTAGATTCTGATAGCTGTGGGCAGGAAGGATCACCTGTAGCAGTCTGTGTTGCAGCGAAACTGAAGACACCTCTGACTAAAGGCGCTTTGTTGTTGTAGGATAGTCCCATGAAGAGGATGCTCAGGGTGGTCCAAAATGAGTAAGAAACTGTCAGCTTTACATTCAGAAAAGGTTAACCAGTTAGTTTGCCTTAGCAACTGGCTAAAAGATAAACAGGTTAAAAGGGCCACATGTAAATGTGATGGTGGAGTTTTAAAACAAAAGCTCCATGGATCTCTTCTGTATTTCCTTTTAAAAAAAGAAGAGCAACAGTTTCTAGCTTTGCCCTTTATTTACACTAAATGTGTTAACTTTTCAGTCATATTTAGAAATGATAATTAATTGTGATTAATTCACAGCTACCCTGTGATTAGATTAGATTAAATTTATTAATCCCGCAATTTAAAATCCCGCACTGCATCACTATGACTGTCACATGACAGTAATAAATTCATATTTCATTAACTCTAAAACCTGCTGTTTCTCCCTTTTTGCTGTGGCCTTTGAGCCGGGTCATAACAATCGGGGGCTGGTCCAGGATTTAATCCTGAAACCTTTCAGGATCTTCGAGAAGGAAAGTATTATCCAGGTGATGCTGAGTGAATGCATTGATAATCTCAGGTCGCTGCTCTGAATCATACAGGTGTCTGTTAGCACAATGCTAGGACAGAAAGTTATCAGCAATCTCCCTCTGGAAGCAGGTGTTGCTGCCCAATTTGGGAAGGGTTGTAAGGTCACCTTCAAACAACCTGAAGTAAAATCTCAGACAGCAGCCAACCTTCCCAGGAGTGGAGATCCCAGCAGATTCAGCCCAAAGCCCATGTTTTATTTCTCTAACACTGTGAAGCACTTTGGTTCAGCTGATGGTTGTTGGTAAAGTGCTATACAAATAAAGGTTGATTGATTGATTGAAAGTCAGAGAGTGAAGCTCAGAGAAATGACCAGAAACCCCAAGAGCTCCATCTCAGACTCTACAGGCCTCAGATAGCAGAGGTTAAAGGTCAATGTTCATGGCAGGACACTTGCCTGCTTGGAAGGGTTGAAAGAGAAAGCATCTTCTCTCTAAAAACTAGACGACAGCAGGACTGAGGTTAGCAGAACAGCATCTGGATGGAGGACAAGTCTTCTGGGACAGACCAGAGAGGAGATGTTGGACCACGAGGCTCAGCCCCATGTTTGGAGAGAGTAAAACCCCGCAGATCAGTACAAAAACCTCAGAACAACTTTAAGGCACGGCGGTGGAGGTATGTTGGTTTGGGCTTGTTTTGCAGACTTAAGACCTGCCATTCAGGGGAGCATGATCTCCTTTGTACACCAAAATATTCTGGACTGAAAAAGTGAGTCCATCTGTCCGGCAGCTGGCAGCCTTTGTCCAAACCGGGTCGAGCAACCAATGAAGCCAAGTTGGCGAGAAGAGCGGACCAGAATTCCTCCAAATAACGTAAGCAACTGAGAAAGTCAGGCTGAAATCTGCTAAATGTGGTTCTACAAGCTGCTGGATGGATCATGGGGTGTATTCAGTTTTGTATTCAAGCTTTTTCATGAATCTTTTTTTTTTTCAATAAGATAACAATGACAGGTTGCCATCTGCTGTGTAGTTTTAATGGCTTAAGGTAAGATTTCAAAAAAGTTCAGAATTTCGCAAAGTCTGGATCATTTCTATCATGACCTGATATGTAAGACGCTAGAATAAACTTTGTTTTTGCCATGACTATACAGCACCATTAGGACTGCCTGCAGCTGAAGAAAAACAAAGAAAACCTCAGATCTTATAACCTCTGGTAGGACTATTAGCTTTGCTTAAATGAACCTTGACTGAATCATCTGTGCTTAAAAAAAGGCCTACAGAGAAGCCTTGACATGACATTTTAAATTATTTTACGCGTTAATTTCCTCCTGACAAGCTTGAAGTAAAGAAAAAGACAAACTCGGCACTCCAATGTGTCGGCGAGTAAAAAATGTGGTCCAGTAATCTGTTTAAGACGCCCCTCGGGAAAATAATTCCTCCTGGTGAATGAAGGGTGAACTGATCGTTAAACCTCTCTGCTGACCCAATACCAGCTTCATGCTGTATATTCAAGTCACTGATCATTTGGGTAAGAAGACATCCAGGGTTTGAGCTGAAAGGAATATTTCTGTGCACCTGAGAGCAAAAAACCAAGCTATCGTGTCGAAGGAGCTCCCTGCAGAGTTTAGAAGCGAGGATTTCTGCAGGACTTGATGTTCCCAGTGGCACCCTGACCTTCATAGCTCCCAAACAGAAGAAATCTTGAGGAACCAGGAATCCACCAAGCAACTGAGGAGGGTCTTAGTTACAAAGTGTACACGCTCCATTAGGGCACCCATAACTCCAGGTCTTCATAAATCGGAGTGAAAGTCAGAGGGGTTCAATGGAAGCCCCCCCTCAATGCTAATCTCTCCAAAAGCCCCAACAGAGTACCTCAAGGTTAGGGATGAAACGCTACATGTATTTGGATTTTACGATACGGCATAGAGGCTTACCGTGTTTCTGCACGGAAGCATAACTATGTTGCACTTTAGCCAGCAACACATGCGACTCTGTAAACAAATACACAACAGCCTCCTGCTAGCAGAAGTTATGACCAGCGACTCTTTTAATTGAGAGCAGGAGGTTGAATGCCCGCTTCCGTTGTTAAAGCCTCCTGTTTGGGAACACTTTTGGCTTCCCAGTGTTACGGAACAACACGTTTTCATGTGAACTGTTTACCCCCTTCCGGTAGTGTTGGTTGCTGTTACCTACCACGGATATTACTGAGCCAAAGGACCCCACTTAGCTGCCCTCATTGGTGCCATGCTCTTAACTTAGCAATAAAGTATAACCAGACTGGACATATGAATGTAATAATGTGTGTTAAAAATGTTTCTTCCAGGAATTAATCAGTGACATTTCCGTTGTTTTGCAGGAGCAGCAGCTGGAAGCTGAACGGAAGGAGCACCGCCTCCACCACAGTGCCCCACATGAATACTAAAACGAAGGTATTTATTTAACAATCTTTTGTTTTGGTATAAAGGGCCAAATAAAAATAGAATACATGAAACCAAGAGAAACTCAGGGGTTAGAAAGTTAGAACATTTCTAGGATTAAACGACTGATGTCGCAACAGGACCTAGAAAAACTCATCCATGCGTTTATCTTTAGTCGGATTGATTACTGCAACAGCATCTTCACAGGTCTGCCTAAAAAGTCAATCAGACAGCTGCAGCTGATCCAGAACGCTGCTGCTCGTGTTCCTCACTAGAACCAGGAAAGTAGAGCACATCACCCCAGTTCTAAAGTCCTTACACTGGCTCCCTGTAGCTCAGAGAATAGACTTCTAAATACTTTTACTAGTTTATAAATCATTACATGGCTTAGCACCGAAGTATGTTGAAGACCTGTTGTCACGGTACCAACCACCAAGACCACTCAGGTCCTCCAACTCTAGCCTACTAAACACCCCTAGACTCAGAACCAAACATGGAGAAGCAGCTTTCAGTTTCTATGCTCCTCTAATCTGGAACAAACTTCAAGAAAACTGCAAAGCTGCTAAAACACTGAGTTCTTTTAAATCACAACTAAAAACGTATCTGTTTAGAGCTCCCATTGGTGATTAATAATAGCTGGAACCTCATACCTGTAGTATGTTTTAATGTTCTTAAAGTTTCTAATGTTGTATTTCATGTTTTTATTGTTTTATCACTGCTTTTATTAGATTCCCAAATCACCCAAAGTCACTTGAATTACCTTTTTACTAAAAGTGTGCTATACAAATAAATTTGCCTGGCTTTCAGGAAAAAGGAACTCTGCCATAATGTCCAACTCACCTTTCGAAGCCATAAGATTATTGACAAAAACAGAGCTATCTCAAATAAAACAGTTTTTTTTACATTCACAAGGTCCAAATAGTGTTCTCAAATAAAATAGCTAGTCCAAAACAAGTCTCACGTCCACAATGTGAAAAATCAACTGCTGATAGCCTATGAAATTTCCTTCAGATGCTTCTGTTTCTCACAAAGTTTTCATCGCAGCTTCCGTTAGCATGCTCTTTTGTTTTTAAGCATTTTGGGTAAAAATTTAAAGGGCACATATTGTGCAAATGTCACTTTTTTTCATCCTTATGTGTTGCCACTTGGGTCTCTGCTGTCTCTGTAAACCCTCCAAACATGAACAAAAACATTGTTTTGCTGTCAGAAATCTTGTGATTCTACAAGGCGTTTGAAAATGTACCTTATTGAACATCACAATAAGCGGAAGTTGCATATAACCGCCCCTCACATATAAACCCCGCCCCTCATCAGTCAAACCCCGCCTACCAATTCCAATTCCATGCTATTCTCATGTGTGGCAAACCCTCAGCCGGAGGTGGGTAGAGTACCCACAAATTGTACTCAAGTAAGAGCAGCACTACTTCATATATTATATACATTTTTACTCAATTAAAAGGAAAAAGTAGCAATCCTAAAAAATGTATTTGGTAAAAAAGGCTACTTGAGTACTGAGTAACATTTGATCTAATGTTTTATAATCATGTCATAAGACACAAAAATATAAAGTTATGGGGAAATTCTGGTATTTTAAAGACTAAAAAGGAAAAGCACTGATACAAATAAATAACATAATTATGAAATTGCGAATTGTAAGCAGAAGAAACGCTTCTTAAAGTTGTCTTTTTCAATATAATACCTTCTATCTAGGCTATATGTCCATCTATCTATCTTAGAACAAGGGAAACAGTATTTCCAGTGACAGTTTATATTGTTTCCCTTATATTCACTTGCCCTTAAAATGCAACAACAAGCTCAACTTAAAAAGCCAAAGCTCGTGTAGAAACAGGATTTCTCCTTTAGTAAAATGTAGATGTGCGTCTGTCTGGTGTATTTTTGTTAAAACAGCTTTGTTCTTCATTGTGTAAGTGTACTTAACAGTGGGTAGAGCATCCAGAAGTTTTACTCTAGTAGGAGTAGCGACATTTAAAAAAAAAATTACTCAAGTAAAAGTAAAAAGTACGATGTAGTAAAACTAGTCTTAAAAGTATATTTCTTTGAAAAAGTTACTCAGGTAAATGTAAATGGTTACTACCCACAGCTTAGTAACAAGATGGGTGGGCGTGGTCTTCCACCGCTAATTTGCATAAAGTGACAGAGCCCTCTAAACGGCTCTTTGGGAAATTGTCAAAAATTGAGCTGGTGAGATCGCTTTATGTGAGAGTACCTTTGTACAAAAAACTTCATTAACGTGTTTTGTTTAGACCATAAACTTGTTGTAACTTGTTTGAAATAGGCATATGTCCCCTTTAAAGGGTTAAACGAAAGAATAGATGGAAAAAAATGTCCTTAAATAGTAAGTACTCCTTATTTGGCCAGTTAATGAAAGACTTTTGAATTGTGTTGTCCCCCCACTGCTTTACTTTTCTTTCTTTCTATCAAATGGAAACATGTTGCAGGCTTTAAAGGTTTATAAAACATCGCTGGCCTGAAACCAAAGAGACTTTCTGGAGGCTTGCTTTCATCAAAGGTAAGATGCCAAACCAGTCATCTTCTCTAGACAAGACACTGTCTGCTTAGAAGCTCTCAACAGAACCCCAACAAAAAAAACCTGAGATATACATTTATGGATTTGTAGTCCTTTAGGGAGATTTAGGCCTGCTCCACAAAACTGGTATAGTTTCAAAAACAGAGTCTGTAAAAACGGCACCACAATAATTAAAATGTTTGTCCACATGAATTCACACCAACAGTCTTAAAATGCTGCTAACGCTGGTGGCTCCAGGGAAGGCCTTCAGCCTCGGCCTCACTTTAACTGTCTTTCTCTGAAATTGACCATCATTTGCGTCCGCAATGTTTATTCGTTTTTGGATGTTAATCGTGCTCTTATTGGACAAAGATGGCTTCCTGTGGTAATGATTGCAGTAACAGACCGTCCAAGAAGTCTCTGCTCCATTTCTTTTAAGTAAGTAAAATTATATTGCTGCACTGTTTAAGTTAACACTGCTTGGTCAAAAATGGGTTGAAATGATCACATTTCTTCTTTACTTTACATATTGATTATTAAAACTTTTGATTAAAATTCATGTAGTTTTAGTGAAAGTTATGGACCAACAAAGCTCCATGATTTTATTTGACAAAATGATTTAATCAGCCTACAAGGCAGAGGGGTAGTAGAGTCGCTCAACCGTGTTTTTTTTTTTTTTTTGGCTAAAAGCGCTAATTAAAATCCATTAGCTTCGGCTAGCTTCGGGTTAGCTCAGTTAGCTCGTAGCCCCACTCTAAGCTCCACCTCTTTGCTCATTTTTTGTTTTTTTCCAGGCGTGACGAGACGCGTGACGCGGCCAGGTTCAGCTCTCCAGAAACCTACTGGTGACGTCACGGAGGCTCCGCCCATCTTATATGTATAGTCTATGGTGACAATGAATGTCCCAAGATTTCAGTGGGTCAAACTGCACAACGTCTTGCTCTCACTCCCAGGGTGCGTTTGCATTGGTCAACTGCAGACCGGGGGTCGTGCCGAGGGCTGGTTTTGATCGTTCGAGCATCAAATAATCTGTCGGGGAGCACGTCGCACTGCCACAGAGCTGTGAATCACACGTTTCTCATCACGATTCTTTTCATGACGAAGGAAAACGTCTAAGACGGCCAAAATCGCAGAGTGTGATCCCAGCTTAAGGTGGCGAACATCGTTATGGATCGAGGCGTTAGTTGGTATAATAGGGATAGTTCACCTGATAACCTGTTAAATGAGACGAACTTTTAAAAACTTTTTAAATTAATTATTTTACTTTTGTATTTTGGGTTCCTGCGAACAAAGAAACCAGCTTCTGCACTTTGACCTTAACGTAAACAAGCCAGACTCAAATATGGACCCACACGTCCGTTAGAAATCATAAAAGAGGAAACAGTTTAGATATCGGAGCATTTATCACACATTTAGTCCTTCAGGCCCAATAAAGAGGCGAGCGTTTAAAGGCAGAAATGTTGTATTTAATTCATTCGAAAGGAAAAAGGTTTCTCTTCTTTAAGGGACGACTGTGGCTCAGGTGGTAGGAATTCGTCCCGTAATCGGTGGGTTGCTGGTTCGAGTCCCCGCTCTGTCCGTCTCAGTCATTGTGTCCTTGGGCAAGACACTTAACCCTGTTGCCTGCTGGTGGTGGCGCCTGTGTCCGGCAGCCCCGCCCCAGGGCAGCTGTTGAGCATTTTGATGATGTCATCAAGCTGAGCCTACATACTTTGTACGCAAGGAGGATAAATACTAATGTTCAGTGTTCATCTTTTACACTAGATATTGCAATTTTAAAATGTGTCGTTTTCTATTAAACAGAAAAGAAACCTGTTGAACTTGAAGCATTTTTTTATTGAAATATGTGCAACCTTATTAAATATATATATATATATATTAAATGTATAAATAAGTAACCAGGAAAGCGGACAATTTTGAACTTTGTTTTCATAACATGTAGCTTTTATTTAATTAAAAATATTTTCATCTTTATTTATGTTGAGAATTTTGGGGGTTTTTTGGGAAAAAGATTTGAATATAAAAATAAAAATTCTCTAAATAGCGTTCTATACTTTTTTGAAGTTTTTGTTGCTGCTATTGTTGTTTTGACATATATAATATAAAAATAAACTGCAATAAATATCGTAGCCGCACATGCTGTAGATCATATCGCAATATAGATTTAATGCCATATTGCCCAGCCCTAGAAGGAAGGAATCTCAGACTCTACATGCCTCAGTTAGCAGGTTAGACCAAAGTAGAGATGTTGGACCATGATGCACAGAACCGTGTTTGGAGATAATCAAACGCAGCATATCAGCACCAATGCCTCATACCAACTATCAAGCAAAGTGGCGGAGGCATGATGATGTGGGCTTGCTTTACAGCCACAGGACCTGGATTCCTTGAGGTCAAAGTCCAACGGCTGAAACTGGGTCACCAACAGAACAATGAACCAAAACACACATCAGCAGGTCTACTAGAGAATGGTTGAAAGCTGTTGTGATGGCCTAGTCAAAGTCCAGACATGATAGGAAAGCTGTGGTGGGACCTTCAGAGAGCTTGGGTAGACCAGAACTCCTCAGACAGGAAAACCACGGCTGAATTATTTCCAGGACTTAGGTTTGATCCCAGCGATCCGCTCGTCTTCATCTTCCCTGCCTCCTCTTCCCTCCTTCAGGACCGAGAGCTCGGCCGCTTCTAAACTTACGACCCGTCAAAATCTTTAATAGGAGCCATGAAACTTTGCTTCTGGCAAAAAGGAACAACTCTATGGGTTTGCAGTGAAACTTTCACTGTTTCAAGCCTACCTCCATTTCGAAAGAAAGAAAGAAAGAAAGAAAGAAAGAAAGAAAGAAAGAAAGAAAGAAAGAAAGAAAGAAAGAAAGAAAGAAAGAAAGAAAGAAAGAAAGAAAGAAAGAAAGAAAGAAAGAAAGAAAGAAAGAAAGAAAGAAAGAAAGAAAGAAAGAAAGAAAGAAAGAAAGAAAGAAAGAAAGAAAGAAAGAAAGAAAGAAAGAAAGAAATTGCAGCTAATTTGTAGATTTTTCCCATATTCACCCAAAAACAAAAACTGTTTATCCAACAGAAAAAGCTGTGAACTACAGTGAAGAGAGTAGAAAAGAAAAGTTTGGAGCCTTTATCTTTATATTTTACGTCAGCACCATCATGAGACTCTGACTGTGAGAAAATCCAGGCTGATAAATGAAGAGAGGCTGCTATCGATCAGAGGTGTGATTCCACTAAGCAGATCGTCCTTACCCTGTTTAAACCCTTTTCTCTCTATTTCTCCCAACCAACAAACATCCTGCAGAATGTCCTACCTCTCGGCGGTTCCTCGGCTGGTTTAAAAAAAAAAAAAGAGGAGATACGAGGCGTCCGCGGCTGCTGACCGGTCACCCAGCGTTTACACCCACTAACTGACTCACTGGCTGGGCCGGTGGGAACGCGGGGCGGCTGGAGAATGACGACCATTCGGCCGGAGGCAGCAAAGCAGGCGGCCACTCCTTCCTCTGAGCAGCTGACTGGCTGTGGGCAGCGACGGATGACTGGTTTAATAGCTCCGTTTAACTTCCCGGCTGCCTCTCTGTCTCGGTGATCCGCTGGGAATCTGCAGGGGACTTATTCACGCCACTATTCAACTTTTTCACCTTTTTTTTTCTCTCTCCAGTGTTTTTTTTTATTTTTAATAAGACCAACAAAAGTGGTGAATGGGAAAGAAAAAGTAAAAGCGTTTCAATGTTTTCCATTACTCTGACACCATCCATCCATCCATTATTTCATTAATTCATCCATCCATCCATCCATCCATTATTTCATTAATTTAACCATCCATCATTTCATTAATTAATTCATCCATCCATCCATCATTTCATCCATCCATCCATCATTTCATTAATTCATCCATCCATCCATCCATTATTTCATTAATTCATCCATCCATCATTTCATTAATTAATTCATCCATCCATCCATCATTTCATTATTTCATCCATCCATCCATCATTTCATTATTTCATCCATCCATCCATCATTTCATCCATCCATCATTTCATCCATCCATCATTTCATCCATCCATCATTTCATTAATTCATCCATCATTTCATCCATCCATCCATCCATCCATCATTTCATTAATTCATCCATCCATCCATCATTTCATTAATTCATCCATCCATCATTTCATTAATTAATTCATCCATCCATCCATCCATCATTTCATTATTTCATCCATCCATCCATCATTTCATTATTTCATCCATCCATCCATCATTTCATTAATTCATCCATCCATCCATCATTTCATCCATCCATCATTTCATCCATCCATCATTTCATTAATTCATCCATCATTTCATCCATCCATCCATCCATCCATCCATCATTTCATTAATTCATCCATCCATCCATCATTTCATTAATTCATCCATCCATCATTTCATCCATCCATCCATCCATCCATCCATCCATCATTTCATTAATTCATCCATCCATCATTTCATCCATCCATCCATCATTTCATTAATTCATCCATCCATCCATCATTTCATTAATTCATCCATCCATCATTTCATCCATCCATCCATCATTTCATTAATTCATCCATCCATCCATCATTTCATCCATCCATCCATCATTTCATTAATTCATCCATCCATCCATCATTTCATTAATTCATCCATCCATCATTTCATCCATCCATCCATCATTTCATTAATTCATCCATCCATCCATCATTTCATCCATCCATCCATCCATCATTTCATTAATTCATTCATCCATCCATCATTTCATCTATTCATTTATTTATTCATCCATCCATCATTCCATCCATCCATCATTTCATTCATTCATCCATCCATCCAACCATCATTTCATTAATTAATTAAATTATCCATCCATCATTCCATCAATCCATCATTTCATTAATTAATCCATCCATGGATATTTTTTTCTATTTCGCCTGGCCCTAACCTCCTTTAATCTGTCCGACACAGTTGTAAAATAAATCTTTACATCAAAAATAACCTTAGTTCTGATATCTTCAAACAGTACCAGGGAATGTTAAATAATGAATTAAAAAAAGTGATTTTTCTATTGTGATATGTATCAATATCATCTAATATGAAAAGATTATTGTGATAATCTTGATTTCAAATGAAGGCAACTGGATTTTTCTTGTTCAAGACAACAAGAAAAGTCCAGCTGCCTTCATTTAAACTCTCAAGAATATCATGTCCCGTATGACTGAGAATTTACACCAATTATTGTGATATAATTTTCTTTCCATATCACTCAGCCCTATGTGAACAGGTGGAGGTGTGCCATCAAGGCAGCTCAGAAAGATCAAATAAACAGGTCAAGAAATAAACTCCCATCAACCTCACTAACCAGCAAACCCAGCATAAAGACTAGAAAGATAAACTCAGACGACCGTGGTTTAGCCTGCAGGACCCTACAGGATAAACCAGTCGGGTCTGAACCAAAATGCCAACCTGTGGGTGAGAAGCCGTCGTGGCGACTGACTGGATCGCTGCCGACTGGGATTTTGATGTTCTTCTCTCTCTTCTGCTACTTCCTCCGAATGTTTCTGAGTGTAATGAGAGGGTGAGGCTGAGATGCAGGAAGATAGGACTCTGCACAAACACGCACCCTTATCGGCGCAGAGTCTCCTCGGGTCGTGCTGGCAGAGGAAACCGGACCGAAACGTCCGAGCGCAGCAGAACAGGAGGGGAAGTACGAAACGAGGCAGGCGAGTCAAGCCAGGTAAGTTCTGGGAAGGAGGAGTTGGATCTCTTTCTATGATTATTATCTCCACTGGGATCTTAAAAATGCCAACGGTTGTAAAACCTGTCTGTTGAATAACACACAGGAGTGATTTTAATGGAGAGAAATGATTACTGACTCTCCTATAAGCAACTGCGGATTGACCGACCGACCGAAGTTTCTACCCCTGGATTTCCGATATTCCATCGATGTGGCCTACCTTGTCAGAATAGCATACTGGAAGTTTATTTTTATGGCGCCGTCTGTCAGTTTATCCCACTTTATCAAAACAGAATACCGATATTTTGTGACTGGTTCTGGGTGTACTGTTTTGACAGGTCTTTGCTTCATAGAAAATACAGTTTATAAAAAGGTATGCTGTTTACGAGGCGTTCATGTAGGGCTGGGGGCGATATGGCCTCAAATCTATATTGCAGTATAATCTAAAGCATGATATTAACGATATCTATTGCGATATATACTTTTCTTTATACACTGTATTTTTAAAATGACTGTTTATGAACATTTTTACTTTCCAGATGCATTGTAACAAAACAACTTAAAAAAAAAGTTCACAATGCCATTTAAAGAACAAAATGCATTTTTAAAAATTCAAATCTTTTTTCCAAAAAATGCAACACAAAAATTCTCAAAACATAAAGATTAAGATATTTTAAATCAATACAAGCTATAAGTTATGAAAACACAAAGCTCAAAATTGTCCGCTTTCCTGATTACTTACTTATAAATTTGATATCACACTAAAATAAACCTGCACATACTTGAATTGAAAATGCTTCAACAGGTTTCTTTTCCGTAAAATGTAAAACAAAAAATGTTAAACTTAAAATATCTAGTGTAAAGACGAACACTGAACAAAAGTATTTATCCGCCTTGCGTACCTGGTACAAAGTACATAGGCATAGCTTGATGACATCATCAAAATGTGCAATCGCGGTGGGCTGGTATAGTGGTAAATCTCTAACTTTGGCTAAATTTACATAATTTCTAACTTATACCATTTACATTGCCCACCTCTATGTTCATGGCAAGTCTAAAGCCAGAAGTTTCTGATCCCGGAAAAGAGTCGCACGAGCCACTTAAACTTTTGAAATTATCCAGATGCGCATCACTTAAATTTAAAACTTGAATCTTATAGGACTGGCATTTTCTGTCGGACACATCTGATTTAAAATCTCAGCAACTTTTTTTTTTTCTCAATATGTTTTTTTAAATATCCAAATGTATGCATTTATCATGGAAATTCCTGAGTTTTCTCTCGCAAATTTACGTCTACGAGTTTTTTCTTGAAAATTGAAATCAATCTCAAGATCTTTTGGCAGAAATTAACTCCAATATTATTTTTCTTTTATCTCCGATGGCCTTAATGCACCAGATTTAACAACTTAACACTTAATTGTGTTGGACTTAATTGTACAGTCATTACAGTTGTACAGCTGTATATTTTCTGTAGTAACTGTGCACATGGCACACACTTGCTCGAAATAAACTTCAACATGGCATTACACAATTTAACACTCCACTTGCTAAAAATAATATATGGAAAACTTCGCTTCACATTTATTGTTTTTCTATAAGGCATGCAATTAGGTAATGTGTATATAATGTGATAATACACCAAGTTGTCGCTTGTAGTCCGAGGTATGCTCGTGCGCATTATCCGAAGGTATGCCGTTCTGACGGGTATCATGTTCTGTCTGAACACCGGCCAATCAGCACCGTCTCACCAGTGACTGTGGAAATGTGCTGCTGTGCTTCACCCACTCATCTTTAGCGGCTTCGTTAGGATGGAAACAAACCAAATGTTTGAGCATCATCTCCTTGGCCAGAGCAGGCTCAGGATCCCAGCTTCTCTTTGGTCCGCTCGTTTCCATGAACCTAGTTTGGCCTTTTGACCGTTAGCTCATTTCCTACAGCTCAATTTGTTGAGCTTCCATCTTCAAGGAGAGTTGGAGAAACCCCTGCTGCTTCTTAACGTTGCAAATATTTTAATGGGAATTATCATGTATCTATAGGGACGAAAGGCGGGAAAACGTCCGGTTTAGTCATTTCCACCAACAGACGTTTCCCTCCTTCATTTGGCTCAGACTCAAAAAGAAAAAGAACAACAGATTATTGAACCTAATCATGCAGGAAAGAGACATTGTTGAGTTCAAGTGATCTGCAGCAAAAGAAAACATCTGTGGTCTGCCTGTTAACCCCCTGCTCAAGCCATCTGTCCTCCTCAGACGCAGAGAAACCTACGTTTCCTGTATAGAGGATCTTTGATACGGAAGCGTATTGCATTGAATTGAGAAAAAAAAGAAGCTCTTTTTCTGAATTAAAGAGATAAACTGTTGTGGGGCAGTACACCTGAACAAGCGCAAATTCGTCCGGTGTCTGCCCAAATTCGACAAAATAATAGGCCTAATAATCCAATCTACATTGTTTAGAGACGAGAGTATTTCCCTGTTTCTCAATCCCAAAACAAAGCGAATTAAACTAAACAAACGGGGCCTGCGATGGGCAGGCGAACTGCAGGACGTACCCCGCCTTTTGCCCCATGGCCGCTGGAGACAGGCACCAGCCTCCTGCAAAAGATAAGTGGTAAAGTCAACAGATGGATGGATGGAAACGGGACGTGTAAGAGTTCCTCTTAGTCAGTTAATAATGCCTACAGGCATTCAACATCCATCGTCTATAACGCTTATCCTTGCAGGGTCGAGGTGCGGCTGGCGCCTGTTTCCGGCAGTCATCGAGCGAAAGGCGGGGTACACCCTGGATATGTCGCAGGGCAATGCCATGGAATGCCACCCACAGTTGATCTCGTTATTCCAGAAAAACAGAGCGACGTTTTGTTTTTCTTTGGGTAAAACTTATCTCATTAGTTCAGAAAAACTGCTTTTTATTTTTTCAAGTGAATGCAATAAATACGCTTCTTTACTTTCTAGCAAAAGTGCCAGTTACATTTTTATTCTGTTTCGCCATAACCCCATAATTAAATCTGACTCCATGATTGTTTTCCTCTCAACTTGATCTGCAAAGAAAGTCACATACGTTTCTGAGGAATTCGTTAGTGACCCCCCCCTTAAATGCTGCAAGCAATAATCGTGTGGTTGATTTTCATCTCATAATTTACTGAAGTGCTATCCTTGCTTTTTATTCCATGAATACTCTCAGATTTCCTTCCCATTTACACGACATCTTAAATGCTGCAATGGCCTCCATCACGTCGCTGAAAGTGAAGAATTGACTTCCTTGTCGCCACAAAACGTACAAGCAGAACAAGGAGGAAGTGGAGACATCCGATAAAGCTTAAATACGTCATTGTCTGACTCATGTTTTTTTACTCTGAGATATGTGGGAAAATCCCTCCATTCTTGATGTATCCGTAACAATATTTCTTCCTACCCTCACTGTTTATCAGTGGACCATTGTAACAACAATTCAATTCAGTTTATTTCTATAGCGCCAATTCACAACAGATGTCATCTCAAGGCATTTTACAAGAAAGTTATTTCAACAAAAACATTCCAGTCAGTTTAAAGGTTTAACTAGTTTTCTATTTAAGGAATCCCAGCAGATTGCATGGAGTCATTAACTGGCAGT